>PVKU01000960.1:0-365786 GCA_004027475.1 Anoura caudifer
AAACACCATTCTTGGCCAGGCCAAGAACCACAAGCTCCAGGGTGTATAAAAAAGCAGCAGCACTAGAAGACAAATTCGATGAGAAGGGGGTTCCAGGCAAGAAGCCTGTGTGGTAGGGAAGAAAGGAAAGAAGGGCTGTTGTCCTTAAGAAGCAGAAGAAGCCTTTGGTGCATGAAAAGGCTGCAGTTACCAAGATACCAGCAGCTGAGAAGAATCTCAGAAAAGAAACCCACCGCAAAAGAAGCCTGCAGCATAAGCTTAAATATGTTTATTCCGTAAAGGTCAAATCACTGAAGACAGCTAAAAACATGTCAAAGGCAACAAAAAAATGTTAAGCTCCTCAGAGGATTCGGATGCAACTGTACACAGACCAGCATTTGGGACCCTTGGCACAGATCTCCTGTGACGATGACCTGCACAGTAAGCTGAAAGTCACTGAATTGGTATCTCTGTTCATCTGTGTTATCCCTGCCTGCAGACACTTGATTATAGTTAGCTATTTTCCAGAATTCCACTGAGCCAGGATGCTCCTTTCTGAGCCACTTTTGCAGGTATGGCTGATGGGGGTGGGTGTGGGGGGTTGTCACAGACTGAGAAAGGGGGGAGCTGCGGCATCCCTGGCGATGCTCGTGTCTCCTGGCTTTCATGGCTGAGGCAGAATGCAGAAATGCCATGTTAAGGATTGCTCACCTGTAGCCTGAGTTTCAGCCCAAAGGAAGGATTGCTGTGATTTTTTTTCCTAACAGTTTTTCCTTCCATCAAGTGCTTCAAAAGTAGAAACCTGAAGTCAGTGCAATTCAGAAAGGTCCCACCTAGGTCACAATCACTCTGGGGGAATCTGGATTGAGAATAAGAACCATGCTGTGTTGTCAAGGTGGCATTTGTCCAAAAGGTTTGGTTGCCTGGTTTTATTGTAGGGAATGAGCATAGGGGCAATGGCTCTGGTGGTGACCCAGCCCCTTAAGTAACGATCAGGCTAAAGGTGAGTTCTCCCGGGTGGGAGATGAGGCGATTCCAACCACTGTACTCCCAGGCAGGGAGTGCTGGGGTCTCCCTCCCCCAACAGGAACTGCCTGTGCAGCTGCAGGGGCCATGGCCCTTAAGAGCAGCAAAGGCAGGGCACTCTGGGTCAGGCCATGGACACAGATGAATTACCCCCCCAAACCTCATTTTAGCTCCCCTCCCCAATCTGTTGCCAGAGCTCCTGTCAAAATAAATATTGACTGATTTGACTCCCTCTCTGTCCTTTTCCTATGCCCATAGCAAGTCCAGTGTCAGCAGAGAGGCCTCATACCTATTCACTCCTCTCTCTGGGGTTGCCATATCCACGCCTCCTACAGTCAACTACTATTTTTCATAATCTACAAGTTCAGTGCTCTGCAGGCATTGGGGGGTCAAAGGAGGAACAAGTAATAGTCTCTGGCTTTAAAAATCTGGCCCTCTTGTCAGAGATGCGAGACACATCCATGCATGGCTTGGGGTCAGCGTTAGTGTCATACTGTGGCTGGGTTCAGCTCTGGATCCTGCCTGGACTTTAATTTAAGACTCTGGACCTGGACCAATGCCCTTTTCTGACCTCACACAGGTGCAAAGGCCCGGGAGAGTGTGGACCCCAGAGCTGCCTCCCAATTTTTCCTTACATGGCTCTACCCTCTCCGGACTGCTCTGAGCTGAAGCTGCCAGCAGGAGCGAGGGAGCTCAGCCCAGTGCTGCTGGGCATCCCCACATCTCACTCACTAGAGAGTGGAGCTTGGATCTTGCAGGATGAGAAGGGAGCTCTTCAACAGAGGGAGCAATAATGTGCTGAATGATGTAGAAAATCTGCTGAGGTCAGGTTTGGGAGATTTCATCCAACTTCATAACCCATAGAGCCTTGGACAGGCCAACTTAAAGTGTTGGCTTACTGGAGATTTATCTTTTAGGTAAGTTTTAAGTCTTAAGCAATCACATTCCCAGACTCACATTAGTGGAACAAGACAGAAAAGATATGATTCCCAAGAGGCTCTATAGACAACCCCTCCCAGGTCAGAGCCTCTGCTCATGGCTCATGATACTGACCCCCTCCGTTCTGGTAACATATGTAGGGAAAGCGCCAGATATTGCCCAGGTCCACAGCGTAGCCGATGACGGACAGGAGGAAATCCATCTTCTTGCCCCAGGTCTCTCGTTCCCCTTGGTGAACCTCAGCCACTGGGGTGGTGGTGGCAACCAGGATGGAGTGCTGAGTGTCATCTCCTGCACGGGGCTTCAGAACCACTGAGTGTCCACTGGAGATCTGGCTGGACTCTACCTCATCCCCAGGGGCGGGGATACCCTTCTGTGGAAATGCATTTGCCTGACAGTCTTCTCCATCCTTACACACTGACAGCTCCTTTGGGGAGTTTAAGGACATCCTGCTGGCTAGTGGGTGAGACTGATGCCCATCGGCTGAAGACCTGAACTGAAGTCTTAGAGCACGATCCCTGGGGGTCCTCGGAGCTTGGCATCAATGGGATGGAGAGCTCTGTTGGGAGGGCATGCAGAGAAAGGAGAATAGAATTAGGCATGTTACATGGCTTTGGTATTAACTCATCACACATCTTAAAGTACACTGGTTAATGGGATTACAAATGCATCTGTTAAATGTGAGACATCCTATTTGCTGTATGAGAGTCAATAAAACCAATTACATTTTGCAACCCATACAAAACATAAACCACCATCAAGTAATTTGAAAAGGAAAAAAACAAAACAAACAAAAAAACACAGCAAATCACCAAGGTCTTGCCCAGGCTGTATTTAAGAACAAAGTATGTAAGGAGAGGGCTTGCTTTGACAAAGCCCCTCAGAGACTTACTTGGTCCTGGATGCTGTGCTGGGAAAAGAATAAGAAATAAAGAGGCAGTTTCATCCTGCAAGTAGATAAGGACAGTCCTCTCATTTAAGCTGAATACTCAAAGTATATTTCATGTAAACTATAGGTGTGACTTAAAGACAAAGAGAGCAAAAGATACAGGTGAAAAGGCCACCCTTTGTGAGGCACCCCCAGATCCTGGACTTCTTCACTCTCCATGTCACCCAGCTTATGGAAGCTTTTGGGCAGCTTCTAGCTGCTTCTGGCTGTGTTGGGTCCATCTGTGCTTCTCCTGTCTTTGTTCCCATTACACCCCTGAAGTACTACTGGGCCTTACACAGTGCTGCTGCTCACCATTCGGTTTGCCACTCCCCAGCGACTCCTATGGCTTACCCACTGGTTATTCTGTGATAGCGGGCGGCAGGGCACCTCTCACCATGCCAGAAGAGCCAGGGAAAGTAGCTCGGTGGCTACAGATACCAGCATGGCTGGTGCCTCTTCCCCCACGCACCATGGTGGGGAGGGCTGGGCCAGGATCCCTGAGCTGTAGGCCAGGGTGCCAGAAAGTCCCCTCAGCTTGCTCTCCTCTGATTTGAGGCCTGAGATGTCAAACGTGGGGTAGAAATTTGAGCCCTTTTGGACTTTAAACCTATGGTCTGTTATAAAATACTAAGCAACCAAAACCTTCCAGCTAATTTCATTTCTTCTGGGTCTGACTTTTTGAAACTCTGGAAACAGTTTGGAAGTTGAGACATGTTTCTGTTTAGCTCAGATTACATATCTTTCCAGGAAAAGATGTCTAGGGATGGCTGCCACACCTATCCATGACAGCACAGACCTATCCTAACCTTGCAAATCCAACAACCGGAGGACGGCTGGGAATGGGGAGCTAATAAACATGGCAGTGTATGTGCCCTACCCATTTGAGGCTTTCAGGGAATATAACTTAACTATCTGCACATGGGAATGTAAAGACAAAAATGTAATGAGGGAAAAATTAGAACACGAAGTAGTAGATTCACACTGATGACTATGTATGTAAATATCGGCAAGAGGTAGACAGGAGCACACAAGTCATTGGAGCTTTCTGTTTCTTGGGTTCTTTTTTCTGTACAGTAGAAAATGAAAGTTTTCAAGTGGGGACAACTGTAATTGAACAACAATTTTTAAAAAAGAGAAAAAAAGAAAAGAAAAACTTTACAGGGATTGATTATTGCCAAAAACATGACAGCCACAAGAGAGAAACCGGCTCTATGGAGCTAGACAGGGACGTGGGTGGGGGGCAGAGTAAAGACCCTGAGTTCTACCTTTTCTAGCTTTTGGTCCCCACCCCTGACCTATCCTGGGCTCAAGGATACAAACACCACTTATAGAAGAATATGAATTCTGACAAAGAGTGATTTAAATTCAACAGGGGACCCTATAGTAACCAGACGCATGAAATGGGCAAATGTGTTGAAAAATTGTGTATTCTTAAATGTTTAAACATCAGTCACCTTCAAAGTACTCTCCATTTAATACAATACACTTATCGAGACATTTTTTCCACTGTTCAAAACAGTTTTTGAACTCATTGATTTTAATGTCTTTTAGTGCTTCTGCCCTTTTTTGTCCCACCTCTTCCACACTGGCAAAACATTTCCCCTTTGAGGAATTTTTTCATCCAAGGAGACAAAAAAAAAAAAATCACTGAGAGCAAGATTAGGTAACTAGAGAGGGTGGGGCTTGGGGGTCACACTGGTTTTGGTCAAAAACAGTTGAACTCTTAGCTTGGTATGGGCAGTTGTGCTCATAAACCACCCATCTTGAAATGGGCAAATGCACTGAAAGAGTCTTCAGAAAATTCACTGAAGCCGAACACAACCTCTTACAACACCACCAGCTGGAACACTGATACAGATGAATTCCTAGAATGCTCACCTAATGGGGAAAATTTATACTATAAGGGGCTTACCCTTCAAAAGATAAATTCAGGGATTTTTTTGGATCCTCCCTCATAAAACCCCATTCTTCTCATGTTTACATTGCTGTCCAGCCTCTCCCTGCTCTCTCCCCTCCCTTGAGACCTCAACTACATTTGATGAACATTTAAAATAATCACACATCCTCTCATCCACCGCAAGTAACTATGAGACAAAAAAAGAGAAAGTTCCTTTTTTTGAGAGAGAGAGAGAGATAATGAGGTATCAGTATATTTAAATATATAGCTAAATTCAACCTGAACTTAGTGGTCTCTGGCTGTGCTGTTTGAACAAGGCCTCTGTACTCTTCTTCAGCCTCTATCAGCAACATGCATTCCACATTAAACACAGAAGAACTGGGAGATCAGATGGCAGAGATAAGGAGCTTTCTGATGTGCAGATGGCACCCAATGATAGAGCCTACACCCACCTGAGGGCTCCTTTGCCTGATCTGACTTTCTCCATCTTGAAAAAATTACTCAAAATATTCTTGTCCTATATTTAGTACTGCAACTTTCCTCTCATTTAAATTGAAGCTCAGACAGCAAAGCATCACCCACCCTTTCATGTTCACCATGGGCAATGGAAGAGAAACATCATCCCTCCCCAAGGATACATTCGCATTTCAGCCATGCTAGCGACTCGTCACATTCCTGCTGCAGGAGTCAAGCAATTTGTTCTAGACTTCTTGGACTTTCTCCCTCGGGGCACTCTGCAGGGAAGTTAGAAAATGTGTGTGTTGGTGAACTTTATAAGGGCAACGTGTGCTCATCGGGGTCCTCACGGCCTCAGCCCCCAAGGCATCTATCTGATCTTGACTTCTTGGCAGCTGTCACGAGCAGCTCCTATAAGACTATGTGCTATTTTCTATTTTTGTTCTGAGGACTTACGAATGTCTTATGTCCTGAAATATCCCCAGCACTTTAAAAAAAGGCTGAAATAGCCCAAGTCATAAGAAAATATATTGAGAGCACCCCTCAGATGACTCGGAGGTTGGTCTCCCCAGAGGCTGGTCTCTCTCCATCCAGCTCTGCTTTCGGACATTCTCCTATGGTGCTCCCACCCTTGATCATAGAATCTGGGGTGCAAATAACATAAGTTACAGCCACCTGAAGCCACCAAACTGGCAGAGATGCACATCTTTTCATCAACTCACTCCTAGGCCTTTCCTGATGAGAAGAAAACCCACCCTCATTATTAATCCATTGGCCAGGAGCCCTTCTGCCTGCAGGGTGCTCCCTGTGGATCCCAACTTTTCCCATGTCCTGATTCTACAGAGCACTGACCAGCTTTTTCTACTGATACCAGCATATAACAATGATTGCAAGCAATCTGGCCCAAAAATACAGAATTAAGAGTTATTAAGGTTAGTTTCCAAGAATGTTCTCTTAAAAGCATTCTTTTTTAAAAGATATTTTTGAAATCCAACATGGCGGTAGAGCAGGTGAATGTTATGCTCACCTCCTCCCAGGACCAAACTGTAATTACAACTAAATAAAAATATTAGAACCAGAGGCATGGTAACAAGGAATAGACTGACAGGGACAAGAGGGGATGGGAGAGGATAACAGGGGAAAGAAGAGGAACAGTCTAATCAAGGAATATGTATAAAGGACCCATAGACATGGACAACAACTAAAATATAGAGAAATCAAACTGAATAATCAACTGAAGACTAGCTGAAGAGAAGTCTTATAACCCAGGATTTACAGAATAAGCCACATCAAGACTGGTAGGAAGGGCAGAGATGTGAAAAGGGCTGGCTCTGCTCCCATGGGTGGCAGCTGAGATTCTGGAGGGATCTCTAAGCTGCAAAGATTCCCAATGAGAAGCAAGAGGTCTCAAACCCAAGAAGAGTTCTGTAGTCCAGAGCACCAAAGCCTGAAAGAGGCACCTATATAACATATAGTTGTGAAAATCAGCAGGGATTCTGTCCACCAGGGAGAGATGGGAGTCTGCTAGAGCAGTGATTTTCAACCCATGTGCCATAGCACACCAGTGTGCCGCAAGACTTTTTAATACATGCAATTCCTGACTATTTACAGAGGCACTGACTTCTTTTCCCTTAGATTGCCAAATAGAAAAAAATGATATCAGTCAACACAACAATAGCCATCTGGCGTGAATGAAATAAAATTACATCTATTTTGGGGGGGTCAGATCAGCAAAGATATATTTTTTTTTTTGGCATGCTGCAGAATTTTAGTAATTAGCTTATGTGTGCTATGAGATGAGAAAGGTTGAAAACTGCTGTGCTAGAGACACAGGAGTCCTCATAAAGAGCCAAGGCACAAAATCTCATTTGCAGGCCACTCACCCTGGGCTCCTGTGAAGGAAGGGCAGAGGAGACTAAAGTTTAGTAAGGAGAGACTGGGCTTTGTGGCTCTGGGGAGAGATCTGAAGAAACAGTCACCAGGATTCCTGCTCTGAGTTCCTCTCCCACACCGCAGATCCCAACTATCTTGGGTGCAGCACTCCCCTCTTTAAGGTATCAGCCTAGGGGAGTGCAAGAGCCCCACCCCCTGAACTCCCTACTGCCCCACCCTGTGGAGCTTGTACCCTGCTGAGGAGTCAGCTGCCTGGGTCAGAGTGTAGATGTCTGGGCAGAGTCAAGGGGTGTCAGTTACTGAGTTGGGTGGCTTTGGGATGGGGGCCATTCCTCCTACTTTCCTGTGAACCTGACTGGTGCTTCCCCCTCAGCAAGATCTGCTAGCTCCATTCTCTGGACTCTCAGTGGCCCCACCCTCCCAACTTCACTCTGCTGAAGTTTGTGCAGAATGTGACAGACTGAGTTGTGTGGCTCTGGGGCAGGGACCACTACTCCCACCTTCCCCCAAGCCTGGCCAGTTTCTCCCCCTCACAGGAGATCCACTAGTGCCATACTCTCGTTTCCTAGCAGCCCCATCCTGCTGAGATCAGGTTCCAGGCAGAATCTGGGACAGACTGAGATATGTGGCTCTAGGACAGGTTGGGTATATTTTCCCCTCATATACCCCACTGGTGTAGAACTCTCCCTTCAAATTATCAAATCTTGGTCTGTTCAGGACTGATAAACTTGCTGGCCTCACCCTAACAACTCCCTGAGACCCCACCCACCACAAAGGTGTGTGAGCATCCAGCCGTTATAGCTAGAGTTGGTATATAGCCTGGGACATTTGTTGAGTGGCCTCAGACCCAGCACTGGCACTGAGTTTGAACCTGTATCTATGTGATGAACACCACTTGCCCCTACCTGGACTGAGAACATACATTATGTAACTTGAAGACCGCCAAAGGCGCTTTCAATGACTGAGCTTAAGAGGAAGTCAGCAAGCACAGGCAGGTAGAGGTGGATCTCCTGGTGTCTTGGACCTTTTGCTGACTTCCCACAGGGTCAGTGCTGGTGGTACCCAGCGTCGGTGTGCAGCTTGATCTTTCCTGCACACACCCAGGCCCAGCAGAGGCAGCCACACATTGTGAATTGCTTTGTAGCTCCAAACAGGTTGCCCAAGGCCAGTCACAGGCAACATCTGATATTGGCATGTACCAGAGTTCCTCCCAAGAAACCCCAGAACCAACACATCCAGTAGCCAGCTTTAGACAACATCAGAGCAGGATCTAATTAGCTTCACAAGCAGCATATCCAAAGGGGATCTTGGCAGGCACCAGAACTTGCTAGCAAATTCTGCTTCTTGTGGTGAGCACAGAGATCATATACTGTGGAATGGGTCAATCCTCACAGTCAGCAAGCCTGAGAGTCAACCCCACCTGTGAATGGATAAGTAGTGATCAAGACTCAATTGTAACATGAGGATCACATAACCCAGACAAGGGACATTCCTGGAGCATCCAGCTCAGGTGATCATGGAGACTGCCACTGGGTTCCAAAAGACACCTACTTAAGGCCACCCTACCAAGGCTGGGAGACACAGCAGATCTACCTAATATATATAAACAAACACAAAGAGTTAGCCAAAATGGGGAGAAAAAGAAACGTGCCCCAAAAGAAAGGACAGAAGAAATTTACAGAGAAAGAGCTAGATGAAATGGAGGTAAGCAATTTACCAGATATAGTTCAAAAACTGATTATGAGGATGCTCAAGGAATTTAGTGAGAACTTCAAAAGCATGAAAAAGGACATAGAAACAATAAAAAAAGAACCAGTCAGAAATGAAGAATACACTAGAAGAAATAAAGAGTATGTTGGATAAAGCAGAGGACTGAATCAGTGATTTGGAAGACAAAGTAGCAGAAAGCATCTAATCAGAGCAGCAAAAAAGAAAAATAATTTTAAAAAATTGGGATAATTTAAGGGACCTTTGGGACAATGGGAGGCAAAACAACATCCACATCATAGGAGTACCAGAATGAAAAGAGAGGAACAAGGGATACAGAACCTCTTTGAAGAAATAGTGACTGAAAAGTTCCCCAACCTGTATGAAAAAGACACACAAGTCCAGGAAGTACACAGAGTCCCAAACAAGATGAACCTAAAGAAGCCCACACCAATACACATCATCAAATGGCAAAGGTTAAAGACAAAGAGAGAATCTTAAAAGCAGTGAGAGAAAGACAACTAGTTACCTACAAGTAAGCTCCCATAAAACTGTCAGATGATTTCTCAACAGAAACATTTCAGGCCAGAAGGGATTGGCATAAAATATTCAAAGTGATGAAATGCAAGGACCTACAGCCAAGACTACTTTACACAGCAAGGCTATCGTTTAAAATTGAAGGAAAAATACAGAGCTTTTCAGACAAGAAAAAGCTAAATGAGTTACCACCAAACCAGTATTACAAGAAATGTTAAAGGGTCTGAAGTAGAAACAAAAAGGAGGAGGAAGAGAAGAAGGGAGGGGAAGAGGAGGAGAAAAGAGCAACATAGTTATAAAGAATCAAAATGATGATAAATACCTACCAATAATCACTTTAAATGTAAATGGCTTAAATGCTCCGATCAAAAGACATAGTGTAGCTGAAGGGATAAGAAAACAAGACACACATATATGTTGTCTACAAGAGACCCACCACAGAATGGAAGATACACATAGACTAAAAGTAAAAGGATGGAGAAGACAGCTCAGGCAAATAGAAATTTTAAAAAGCTGGGATAGCAATACTTATATCCAACAAGATAGACTTTAAAACAAAGGCTATAAATAGGAGACAGAGAGTAGTGCCCACTACATAGTAATAAAGGGGTCTATCCAACAAGAGGATATAATCTTTATGGACATTTATACACCAAACATAGGAGCACCTAAATATGTAAAGCAAATCTTGGTAGATACAAAGGTAGAGAGCAATAGTAATACAGTCATAATAGGGATTTTAACAATCCATTGACATCAGTGGATAAATCTTCCAGACAGAAAATCAACAAAGAAATGATGGCCTTGAATGACATACTTGACCAGATGGATTTAGCTAATATCTTCAGATAATTTCACCCTAAAGCAGCAGGAATACACATTCTTTTCAAGTGCACATGGAACACTTGCTAGGATAGCCCACATGCTAGGACACAAAACAAGTCTCAGTAAATTTGAGAATATTGACATCATATTAAGTATCTGCTCTGTCTGTAATGGTATGAAACTAGAAATTAAGTACATGAAAAAAACTGAAAAACACACAAAGACATGGAGGCTAAATAGCATGTCACTAGACGATGAAAGTGTTAAAAATTAGATGAAGGAAGATGTTTAAAGATACACTGAAACAAATGAAAATGAGGACACAAAAACCCACAATCTATGGGACACAGCGAAAGCAGTCCTGAGAGGGAAATTCATGGCAGTACAGGCCTACCTCAAGACAAGAAAAATCTCAAATAAACAATCTAACTTTACACTGAAAGGAACTAGAAAAAGAAAAACAAACAAAGCTCAGAGTAACTAGAAGGAAGGAAATAGTAAAGGTTAGAGCAGAAATAAATGAAAAAGAGTCTAAAAAAATACAAAAGACCGATGACACCAAGAGGTGGTTCATTGAAAAGATAAACAAGATTGACAAATCTTTAACCAGACTCATCAAGGAAAAAAGAGAGAGGACCCAATAAATGAAATCAGAAATGACAGAGGAGGAGCAATAACTGACACCACAAAAACACAAATGATTGTAAGAAAATACTATGGATGGGCACTTAGGCTGTTTCTAAATACTGGCTATTGTAAAAAGCACTGCTATAAACATAGGGGTACATATATATTTTTTGTATTGGTGTGACAACTATATGCCAACAGATTGGATAACCTATATGAAATGGATAAATTCCCAGAAGTCTACAAGCTCCCAAAACCAAATCAGGAAGAATCAGAATATCTGAATAGACAGATTACAGCTAGTGAAATCGAAGCAGTAATCAAAAACTCCCACCAAGCAAAATTCTTGGACTAGATGACTTCACAGGTGAATTTTACCAAACTTTCAAAGAGGATCTAACACCTCTTCTTATCAAACTATTCTGAAGAATTCAAGAGGAGGGAAGACTCCCAAGCTCATTTAATGAGGCCAGCCTTATGCTAATTCCAAAACCAGATAAAAAAACACTACAAAGAAAGAAAATTATAGGCCAATATTACTGACTAACGTAGATGATACTAAAACCCTCAACAAAGTATTAACAAACCAAACCCAGCAATACATTAAAAAGATCATACACAGTGATCAAGTGTGATTTATTCTGGGGATGCAAGTTTGGTACAATATCCTCAAATCAATAAATGTGATATACCACATAAACAAAATGAAAGATAAAAACCACATGATCATATCAATATATGCAGGAAAAGCATTTGATAAACTCCAGCACCCATTTATGATAAAAACTCTCAGCAAAGTGGGAATAGAGAGAACATACCTCAATATTATAAAGGCCATATATGACAAACCCACAGCCAACATCATACTCAGTGGGCAAAGACAAAACCGTTTCCCTTAGGATCAGGAACAAGACGGAGATTTCCACTTTCACCACTCTTACTCAACATAATACTGGAAGTCCTAGCCACAAAAATCAGGTAAGATGAAGACATAAAAAGCATCCAAATTGGAAAGGAGGAAGTAAAACTGTCATTATGTGCAGATGACATGATACAATACATAGGGAACTCTAGAGATTCCACCAAAAAACCTACAGGAACTGATAAATGAATTCACTAAAGTAGCACGACACAAAATAAATATCCAGAAATTTCTTGCATTTTATACACCTGTATACAATCTGTTGTATAAGAAATTAGAAATTATCTATTTTCTTGTGACCTCTCCAAACCTGACTCTCCTTCAAGCTCCACTTCCTTTGGAAACAGGTCCTATCTTCTGGTCCGTCCAGGCCTGTATTCTGACTTTCTCTATCTTTTGGTACTTGGACCACAGTTTTGGCTTCTAGCCATATGCCAACTCTAATATTTTTCTAATGTATATCCTATCATAAACGTTGCAACCAACGGACTATATTCTACTTCTTTGGTCTTTTTTTATAGCAAGCACAGAACTTAAGATTGTTTATAAATAATAAACTTTCTGAATTAGATATGGCAGTTATTAAAAGATACCTGCAAAGAAATAAAATAAAAAATTAGTTATGAGATGTAACTACTGTTTAAACTCAGGAAATGAATTAATGTTAAAAGTTATTGCTGTTGCTGGCTTCACACATATAAGGTGCTTGGAAGTCGCAACTCCATCCTAGCAACAAGTAAAAAGCTGAACAGACTGAAAAATCAACAATCCTTCTTCGATCTGTAGGAGAACAGAGGACACAGTGCAAACCACTGATTCCACAATTGGAGAAACAGGTAAATATAGGTCATTGCAGCTTAATGGAGCAGAGACTCAGGAGGAAGTGAGTGATGGTGTAGAAAAATCTGACCTAGAATTAACTTACCAGAGGCTCAGTGGGAACTGTGCGTTAAAACTGTGAGTTAAAAAAGTACAGGGTGAACCAGTCGTAAGGGAACCCAACAATACTGTGAAATTTATCGCTAGAGGCTTGACCAGGTTCCCACAGTAAGTATCAGAGAAAAATCCCCCTGGGATTCCAGCAGGAGAGAAGAGAAGAAACTATTTTGAAATATACTGGAGCACTCTGTTCATTCTTTTGTTTTTGTTGTTGTTCATTCTTAACATGGTCTGTCTCTGGGTAAACTAGTTAACCGAATCTTAACCTACTGGGGTTTTATCAGAGCCTAAGTGACCTGGGAAAGGGAAATACCCATTCCAGCTCACTCTAGTCATCCTGTCCCACCTAATGGGGAATAATTAAAAAGAGATGCATTCATGAAGTTCACAGTCTAAGGGCACAGAATCACTGAAAGACTGAGACCTAATCATAGGACCATAGAATGCCTCATCTCCCCCTACAATGCACTGCCACATTACTAAGGCCTGTTTGTAGTAATTCCATTCACCCAGTACAGTATATCCTACAGCAAGAGAAAATTACATGGTGTACCAAAGGTCAAGAAAAAAAAAAAAACCCTTACATAATTTGAAGAGACAGAGCAAGCATCAGAACTAGACATGATAGGGGTGTTGGAATTATCCAGCTGGGAATTTAAAACATCTCTGATTAATATACTAAGGACTGTAATGGATAAAGTAGACAGCATGCAAGAACAGATAGGCAATGTAAGCAGTGAGATGGAAATCCTAAGAAAGAACCAAAAAGAAATGCAAAAGATTAAAAATGAAAACAGTAACACTGTACCAGAAATGAAGAATGCCTCTGATAGGCTTATTAGTGGATTAGGCACGCCTGAGGAAAAAAATCTCAAAACTAGAGGATATATTAATAGAATCTTAGAAAATCAAAAAGCAAAGAGCACGTAGACTGAAAAAGTGCAAAAAACAGAACCAAGTATATAAGAACCGTGGGACCACTAAAAAGGTGTACAATGTGTATAATGGAAATAGCAGAAGAATAAAAAAGAAAGGAACCATAATGACTGAGATTTTCCCTAAATTAATGTCAGACACCAAATCATACATCCAGAAAGCTCAGAGAACACCAGGCAGGATAAATGCAATACACATATTATTTTCAAACTGCAGAAAATCAAAGATGGGGGGAAAATTCTGAAAGAATCAAGAGGGGAAAAAATAGCTTGCATTACACAAAAACAAAGGTAAGAATTATATCCTACTTCTCAGAAACCATGCAAGCAAGAAGAGAGTAGAGTGAAATATTTAGTCTTGAGAGAAAAATGCCACCAATCTAGAATTCTGTACCCTGTGAAATTATCCTTTAAAAGTGAAGGAGAAATAAAGATTATCAGACAAACAAAAATGGAGGGAATTTGATGCCAGTAGATTTGACTTGCAAGAAATGTTAACATAAGTTACAGAAGAAAAATAATATATGTCAAAAACTTGACTTTATATAAATCAAAGAAGAGCATTGAAGAAATAATAAACTAAGGTAAAATAAAAACTTTTATTTTTAAAATTATTAATCTAACAGATAATTGTTCAAAATAATAATATAGCAACATATACATGCTTACATATATATATTTTGTGTGTATATGTGCTTATTTATGTGTATATGAAAGTTAAATAAATGACAACAATGATACTAGGGATGAGAGGAAAGAATTAGAATTATTCTGTTATAAGGCACTGACATTACCTGTGATGTTAGATAGTGTTACTAGAAGGTGGACTTGGATAAGCTGTAAATGCATATTTTACTTTGCTTGAAATGTATATTGCAAACTCTAGGACAACCACTAAAAAAATTAAAACAGAACAAAACAAAACAAAACAAAACAAAACAGTATAACCAATATGCTAAGAAAGGAGAGAAATAGAATCAATAAACACTCAGTTAAAATAACGAAATGCAGAAAAAGTATGGGAGACAAAAAAAGGAACAAAAAATAAGAGCAACAAGTAGAAAACAGTAGCAAATATAGTCCAACATAGTAGATATTAGCCTACCTATCACAGTTGGAGACCGGCAATTGCACACATACAAGAAAGCTGACTGACATATTAAAAGTGATTACTTCTGGGTGGTTATCATGTCCACTGTACAAATGTGTCTAAATTCTAGAATGAATATGAATCTTTTGTTTGCTTTTAAAATTAGGGTAAAAACAGAAAAGATACTTGTTGTACAGGTAAAGTATTACTGCCTTATATTAGCTTCCTAGGGATCCTATAACAAATTGGTGGCTTAAAACAACAGCAGTTTATACTGTCATGGTTCTGGAGGCCAAAGATCAAAAGCCAAGGTGTCAGCAGGGTTATGCTCCCTCCCAAGACCCCAGGGAGATATTATTCTTTGCCCCTACCAGGCATTCCTTGGCTGGCGATGGCATAACTCCAATCTCTGCCTCTGCCTTCATGCGCCCTTCGCTATCTTCATGCCTCTCCTCTGCAGGTCTCTTGTAAGAACACTTGCCATTGGATTTGGGGTCCACCCAATTGATTCAGGATGATCTCATTTCTAGATCCTTCATTCCACCTGCAAAGACTTTTTTAAAGAAGTGTTCACAGGTTCTGAAGTCCAGCGCTCAGACACACGTCCTTTCGGAGAATGACCACACTGCTCCATATCCTGAGTCAGTCACATTTGACTTATAAATGCAAGTATATGAATACAATGTTTGTGTTTCACTTACAACTCTTCCAGTTGCAACTAACAGAAATCCCAACTGAGACTGGATTAAGTAGGAAAGAAAATGGCTGATTTATTTAACTCTTCTGCACCGAACTGCCTGAGGAGTTGAAGGTCCGAACACTCTCTGGGCCTCCTGGCTAATTCCTCCTCTCAAGATGGCCAGACGGCTCTGGCTCAGTGGGTGGCTGCATCTAGCTCATACCAGCTCAAGGGAGACAGTTGTCAAATTTTTAGTTTCATGAGCCTGTTGTTAACATAATCATTTGAAAGATATTTAAGCCTACAATTATATAAATTGCATTTAAAATGAGGACAATAAATACTCAAAACTTATCTCTTCCTAGTTCTTTTATTTGCTATTAACTGTGGTCTTGAGATTATTTACACTTATTGTATCTATCTCCATGATGGTGTGCTACTGCGCCTCTCTTCCCAACTCTGCGTTTCATGACATTATGCTTGAGCTTGAAATCAGCCATGGTGGAAGTATTTACACCACAGGAATTGGAAAGTACTGTAAATCAGGGCATTTTTTTGAGAGCAAATTTTTAAACATTCACATACCACTACTCTGGTTCCTCCAGCCTCAAGGTCAAGTGCAAGAGGATGGTGACAGCACCCTGAAAAGTAGTGAGATCCACACCGATTGGATGTTTTTGTTATATCTCCATCCCTGAACCAAACACCAAGGCCAAAGAGAAAGTGATACCCTATCCTCCACCTAGGAGCTGGGCTAGAGGCCAACCCAAGCCCATGTATTTGGGGGGATCCCCACATGAAAATCAGGGCTGTCACTGGAAGAAGGGAGAATTGCCTCTGAAGAACTATAACCACCATAGCTTGTAGAGTAGGGACTTATACTTAGCCTCACTCTCCCCTACGCACCTCAAGATTCCTTCTTCATTCATCTTGAATAAGAGGCAAGTGGTTCTGGACCAACAAACTCCTGGTACACAGAGAGAGGCGGGTGGGCTGGGGTCTGAGACCCCTTCCCTGTGGTTTCCAATCTTCCCCTTGAGGGGGAGGATGTGCCCACTATCTTCTACTCTGCTTTTTCCTGCTCACAGCTTGCTCCCACCTGAGGCAAGTGAACCATGCATTCCTGTGTTGTATAGTTTCCTGGGAAACTTTTAAAATTAATTTAAATGATTTCTTCCTGTCCCAGTCATGTGGAGGAGACACATAAATAATCATGCAACAATGTAAAGTGTGCTTCCATAGAGATATTTAAGCTGTGCGGGTGCTAGTGGGGGAGTTAGAAAAATGGGGGCAGCTTCCCAGAGAAGAGGACTTGGGAGCTGAAGCTTCATAGACACATGAGAAGTAGCCTGTGTGGCAAGAGAAGCTCAAAGGGGACTTTCTATTCCAAGGGAGCAATGTAAGCTGTGATACCACAAGGTCACCCAGCTTTATTTACCCTTCTTCTCTTTCCCCCAAAACTCCAGACTCTATACACCTCAGGAAAATTCCCTTCCCTTCTTGCTCTCCTTTTCATTCTGAGCCAAAAGCAGAACTCATACATAGACATCACACCAAAGCACAGTGTGGTTTACCCTTGTATGGGGGACAAAGAACATCTAGGTTTTTAAAGACTCTGGGGTTGCTGAAATGACCCCCAGCACCTTGGAAATCTCCAGTTGGTTCCACAATCTTCTCAAATGAAATCTATTCCTCCTCAAGCATAAGCATTCAAAGCAAATAAATTGTTACTTTGTTAGCTTTTCTCTTCAGCTTAATTACTGTATTGCCACAGAATAATTTTTGTTGTTGTTGTTCTTTGTTTGTTTTTCATCACCAGAGCAGATGTTTCTGCAATAGCCTTTTGAGCCAGGAGAACAAAACACATAGCTTTGCTTCTGTGGGAACAAGGGCTTTCAAGTTCCACACAATCAAGTTACAAATAAGTGATTGAATTCAACTGCTTTTAAGCAATGAGTTTCCTGTAATGTTTTGCACACTTCAGTGCTAAAGGCTGGTGTGTGTGTGAGAGAGTGTGTGTTTAAAATTTCTAAATATGGGTGCCAGGTGTTTCATTTTCAGATTGACCAAGTGTAACATTTTTTCCCTCTTAAAGCCACAGAATCATTTCTTTGGTGAACACATAAGTGTTTAAAAGAAAACGGCCGGAAGCAATGGCCGGGAACACAAAAGAAAATAGCAATGCTGAAAACAAGGAGAAAAATATGTATTTGCACAGTATAAGAAAAGAGGTTACTTTTTGTAAAACTTTATTACTACAGGGTAATGCAAAATAGTAAAATGCCTCTAAGTAAAAGGAGAGATAAGGATCAAAGCCACCTGAACAACTTGTTACTTTGAGCGCAGTTACCCAAAGAGACCACCAAGATATTTCCAGTCTGTTGCAAAGCAAGTTCAAACACAGAAAAATTTAAAAATCACTCAGTGAAAAGAGTCCACAATCTGTCTCCTGATAAGTCAGTATCATCAGATAACGCACACATCAGAAGGTATCACCGTGGAAATTGGTTTCTTTGCATCAGAAAAAGACTATTGGGCTCAATACTTAATTAATTTCACTCTCCCACCCTAGATTCCTCCCTCTTCCTTCTCTACATCCTTGACTGATCTTCTCTATTTAGTCTTATTTCTTTCTTACTTCCTTTAACTATAGGCAATGATGTAGATATAATTAATGCTCCTGAACCAAAAAAACTAATGCAACTATAATTTTTCCTTCCAAAGCCATTAATTTACTACTGTTTATTCAAGATTCAGACCTTTTGTATATACTTTAGCATAAAGTATAAGCATTAGTGTGTATTTTCTATGTGCCTGAATGGCAGGCATTTTTTTAAAAAATAAAACACTGATAACTATCAAATGAAACAATTTTTAGAAACTTGCTTGCCCTTTTGAACCAAACCCATTGTTTCACAGTGAGCAGGACTGGCTACATATTTTGTGGAATCCAGTGCAAAATGACAATGTGAGGACTCTTGTTCAAAACTGTGAAGAATTTCAAGACGACAATAGCAGAGCGTTCGGCCAAGCACCGGGCTCTTCTGAGTGGGGTCCTCTGTGATTGCTCAGGTCACATGCCCAGGCAGCTGGCCCTGCTGCTGGATTTTTAAATGAGAGCACATGCAACAGACACACACACAGCTCTCTAGGCTGGAATAGAAGTAACCAGAAACTCACGCTGAAAATTTAATAATGTGATCTCGCAAAAGTGCAAACATCCTGTGCTGGTTCCCCATATACTTCCTGAGAATTTGCTTATTTGCAATAACTGACTCTGGAGAAAACATTGTAATTCATAGCAGCACCTGGGCCAACTGATGAACCGGTTGTTGGGGGTAACCTATCATCAAATTCTCAGAACTTAGTAACTCAGAATGTGCTAAGTAGAGAAGGAATTTTGAAGTCACGTTCACCCTAGGGCTGGGAGCATTTGCAATATGTACGTGGACGAACTCTGTGTGTTGGGAACCATGATTAACCTCAGCCACCACGTAATGGATTGACAGAATGGCTGATAAAAGCCAGGTTTACAGCCGAGAGGATTAGGGAAAACAGGTTTCTCAGACTCCAACAAATTAAATCACAGTCACGTTTTTCTTTGCTGAATGTCTCCTAGCTGCAATTTGAATGGTGGTTTTATTGTCTCCTAGTCCTTCTGCTGGTATCATGGACTTCCACCCCCTACCGGGTCCCCATCCAATGTCCTCATCCCTTGTCCTCCTGGACACTCCATCTTCCCCTTCTGCTGGTGGAGTCTTCATCCCATGTCCTTTCTTGCAAATGTGGCAGGATGTCAGCAGCATTTTCCTGCGTCCAGGTGCTGCTAGCTTCAGGGTGGGGAGGGGCCCTTGTCTGTGGGATGGGGAAGGGTGATTGCTGGGATTCCAGTTGCACCTGTCTCCCCCAGGACTGGCTGCAGATTCTACTCCATTTCCCAAGGGCAAACCCAAGCCCCCATCATGCAATTTTCTTCTTGACTGCTCACTCCAATGCCCAGTCTAGTCTCACATGAGCATGAGGAATGGACATATGTATTGCTTGCTGCTTCAGAGATGAGAAAACAGGCTGCTGAGAAGGGGCTCCGATCCAACCATTGTACTCCCCTTAGTCTTTATTCTGTACTGCCCACAAGACTTACTGTAAGTCAAATTATTAAACAGCAAGTTTTAAGATTTTGGGCAAAATGGTTGTATTTACAAGATTGCAAACAACCTCATTCATGCTCCCTCTGGTTTTCTGTTTTCTATCACTCCACCAAATCACTCCCCTTCCCGAATGCTGATTCACCTCCTTCTCCCTCAAAACCTAATGAGTGATTCTAACTTCCCAATCTTCTGTTCTCTTCCTATCACCTCCTCCTCCCACTCAGATGTTGTCAAAACAACAACAACAACAACAACAAATAAACAAGAATCAGCAAAACTAGAATACTCACCAAGGAGAAAGAAGCTAACCATCTCTAAAGAAGCTGGAAGGATTTCAAGAAATTTATACATTTAAAGATCTAGAATTATGCCTAAGTTACCTGACAATGCTGTACCAACCTGTAGAAATTAAAATAATTTATGTGCTTATAGACTTTTATAGTTTATAAAGCTTTTCCCATGTGTTAATGCACTTGAACTTCACAATACAGTATAACATGGATGCTATTAGACCCATTTTACAGAAGAGAAAACTGAGGCACAGAGCAGTGAAGTGACTTTCCCACAATTACTCAACAGGAGAAGTGAAGTTAGGTTTTCTAACCTGAGAGCCCGTGTTCTTTCCACTCTCCCACACAGCTAATTACTGAACTGTTTTTAGGTCAATGCACATATATTTTTTTCTTTTTCCAAATGACAAGTTCTGCAGCTTGACATCCTCCTGCTCCAAATTTAGAAGTCACTGACCTTCTTTCAAAACTCCAGTAGGTTTCAAATCAGCAGAGGAAATAATGGTTTAATGAAAGGGTCTGTGACAACTGGGAAGCTGCTTGGGGAGAAAGAAACTTGGATCCAAACCTGGCTTTGCACACAGAAATCAATTCCAAGCAGATTAAAGATTTAAAATAAAACCATTTTAAGAACTAAAAGAGCACATGGGAATTTTTTTTCTGTTTTAGAATCTCAGAGTGGAAGAGGGCTTTCTGAGTGATGCAAAACATGGATGTCATAAAAGATAAAATTGATATATTGACTATATAAAAAAATCTACATTCAAAAAACACCACTATTTACTAAATCAAGTCAGAGGAAAATTCAGGCCAAGTATTTACAACCTATATGCAGAAAAAGGGCTAATTTGTAATATGTAAACAAATTCCACAAATTGACAAGAAAAATGCAATACACCCAATAGAAAACTAGGCAAAAGATATAAATGGATGGTGTGTAGAAACAGACGGTAGCCACTAAATAGGTGAGAAAGATGTATGAACTTGCTCATATTCATGGAAATGCAAATGAAAACTCCACTGAGATACCTTTTTCCTAAGTCAGCTTGGCAAAGATCCCACAGTTTGTAACACACTGCCTGTTAAGAGTTTGAAGAAATGGGTCCATTTCCACCTCTCTGGGGTATAATCTGAGTGCAAATTAGCACATCCTCAATGGAGAGCAATTTGCAGATGGGAAGTAGCTATAAAAATTTAAATGTACATATGGAGGACTTAAGCCAATTACCTTGTTATCAAGTGTAAACAGTGGAACCTAGGCTTGGCTCCAAACTCCACGCTACTCATTCCACAGCCCTGGAGCTGAAGGGACCATGAGGCCAGAGCAGCCTCTGCCTATGCGCTAAACAAACATTCAATAAGTAGCCGCAAGTGCAAATAACACCTTAAATATTCACGATAAACTAAAATAAAAATGCTTATTATGTATGAGGAGACTGGCTCAGAGAGGTTAAGTTTCTTGCTCGAGGTCACACAGCTGCTAAGTGGCAAAGCTGGAGACAGCCTCTTTTTGCACAGAGCTGCCGCCTCTTGTGGCTGCCTCTGCCCTGCTATGGTGACATCTGAGACCCCAAAGCTCCATGGGAGGAGGGTCCTATGTGACACAAAGCTGACCCTCAGATCTGTTGGTTGAATGAATGAATGGTATGTTCCTACGCTGGCCTTTGTGGGTAAAGAGGATGCTGCCCTTTTTCTACACAAGGAGAGAAAAAGTACAAAGCAGAAAATGAAGGAGTAAAGGCTAAGAAGAATATTAAAATCTAATTAAATAAAGTAATTTATTCTCAAGCAAATGCTCCAGACTTCTCCAACAGGAACCTGGCTTTACAACGGAGAGACCTTTTAAAATAGAAAATACTGACACCACGTGGTGACAATGAGAACTACCGTTCATGCCCCGGACAACCGAATGACTGGCAATGAAGCCTGGCCAGCTCACTGAACAACTGCATGAGTTCATACAAATTGGCTTGTGAACAGCACCACTTACTGTGTCAGGATTTGCCCCAAGGAGCTGGCATTTGTCCTTTGCCACCAGGATCCCAGAACATGCCAGGGGTGCCACCCACTGCTGACCTGTGCTCTAAGTTCTTGCCCACACTGCCTTGGTCTACGTGTGTGGGTATTTATACCCGGGTGGGCCAAAGGAGGTTACAATGGCTGATAGTTCTACCTACTTTTGTCCACTCCGTATATACATAAGCCCATGCAAATATATTTCTAAGCTCATGTGTCAGCGTGCAAGACTACTTATTTTATCTTTTTTAAAAATATATTTTATTTATTTTTAGACAGAGGGGAAGAGAGGGAGAGAAACAGTGTGTGGTTGCCTCTCATGCACCCCCATCTGGGGACCTGACCCACAACCCAGGCATATGCCCTGACTGGGAATTGAAACAGCGACCCTTTGGTTTGCAGGCTGGTGCTCAATCCGCTGAGTTACATCAGCCAGGGCAACTTACTTTACCTTTTACGTACAGAAAAAGTGTGAAGTTTTTGTCTTCATTATTTTTGTCTATTAAAAAGCTGGGTGTTTTTTTTTTCTTCTTGCTGGAATGTGAGGGAAAATTTTAAAGTTTAGTCCTGTCTGTTGATTTCAGTCCAATCCAATAAATTTTAACTGCCCCATTAGGTAACTTAGTGTCTTCCTGGATAATTTCAGGAACTATAACCTCCTCAAGATAGCGCCTAGATAAATGGAAGAAGTATGTGTCTGCATGTCCCTGTGGCATTGGGGACCACTGTCTCACAGGGTGACAATAAACTGGAGTTTGTGCTGAGGAGGGGGTTGATACCTTCTCATGATGCCCTGTTTGGTGCCACCGGCAAGTTCTTAGTTGTGCAACCTGGAGTCGTTCAGGATATTGAGGAAAAGCTCCATCAATGAAAAGTAGTGATTTCATTTAGCAAAGCCAAATATCCAAAGGGAATATGGAAGGAGACTGTGTCTCCACATCTTTTTAGCTTTACATAAAGGAAGGCAAAGCATAGTTAGCAACAGCAACCATCTGCAACAGAAACAAACTAGCAGTCTGTCAACCTCAGCAGCACAGGAGAATAACTGGGGAGCTTGGAAAACACCCAGATGCCTTGCCTTACCCCTACCCTCTGAGGTTCGGATTCTATCAGCCTGCAAAGGAGCCTGGTCCCTGATATTTTAAAAGCTCAGGTAGTGCTGTTGCATAGCCAGGGCTGTGAACAGAAGTTCTAATCAGAGAACAAATATTGATGTAACAATGTATGGATAGAACAAGCAAACAGTGATTTTATTTTTTGCTTTTGTTTGTTACCCACTCTTAGGGACTGAATGTTTGTGTCCCTCCAAGTTTGAAGGTTGAAGCCCTAATCCCCAGGGTGATGGTATTTGGAGGTGAGGTCTTTGGGAGGTCAGTAGTGAGGAGGGTGGAGAGTAGTGCTTTTATAAGACAAGAGGGATGATCTCTCTCTCTCTCTCTCTCTCTCTCATGTGAAGACACAGCAAGAAGGCAGCTGTCTGCAAACGTATAAGAGAGCCTTCACCAGGAACCAAATTGGCTGGCACCTTGATCTTCGACTGCCCAGCCTCCAGGACTGTGAGAAATAAATCTTTATTGTTTCAGCCACCCAGTCTATGATATTTTTGTTATAGCAGCCCAAACTAACTAAGACACCCACCACAGCCCAGGGGACTCTTAACCTCTAGAATTTACGGAATTTCCAGAGCTGCCAGCCTCCTCTTGGATTTTTCTGGAATTCTCCCCTCTCGCTCCCTATGTTCTCTTCCCAAGCTGGTTTTGCTCTCTGAAGCAAACTTTTTCCTTCAGCAGTTCTTTCTTCTGGACCCTCTTCTGCTTTTTCTAGTAGAGCCCAGACTTCTAGTAGTATGTAGGTCTATTTCCTCTGTGACTACATAACCTGTTATCTCAGAAAACTTTTGAAAGGATCCAGGCTCTTTTGCCCCACAGTACCATGTATTTTATAGAAGTTAAATCATGTGGTTAAATACAATCAAACTATTTAGCAGAACTATGTGCTAAACTAAGAGCTATATGCTAAATAGTTGTCTCTAAAATTTTAAAACATCAAATATGAAATTTTCTGTTATTTTTAGAAAGTGAACAATAGCTCACCATCCTCTACAGGAAAAGACAACCACACTGAAAGGGGTCCCTGGTCCCCTCCCTGAATCATTCATTCTCTTTGAAAACACACAGTCAAGATAAACTTCTCAAAGTTGTTGCATCCAGCTCTCAGTTTCCTACGACGCTCCCCAGTGTGCGATTGTTTCTGCTGGGCCTGGGCGGTTGAACCCCCTTTTCCTCCCAGGTGGTGATGAAAGACTTTCACTTCCTGGCAGGGAATCAGAAGGGGTTCTGGCTGCATCCCCAGCAAAGCCAGCTTTGGAGAACACGTGTGGACCTGAGCGCTCCTTTCCTCTGCCCCGGGGTGTGGCGTGCACAGAATTCTCTCAGGTCTCTGCGGGGGGAGGCAGGAATGCTGTGTTTCCACCTATAAGGGGTGCTTTTGTCTATGTACGAGGACCCATTCTGGCCTCTCTGGGGTACACAAAGAGCTCAAGGATGGTCTCCTTACCTTCATGAAGGTTCTGACCTGGGTGGGAAGATAAGCCATGCTTGTCTGCATGAAGAGAGGTAGCTGGGGGAAGAAGACAATTGAAATGTGTGTTCTAAGGGTGAGTTTCCAGGAAGCTGGCCCTGAAATGGGGCTTCATGTGCTGGAAATCGATTGGGGATGCTTTGGGATTGACACTGGGGTCGGGGGACTGAAGGAAGTAGACGGTGGAGGGAACAGTTGATCCACAGTGAAGTCACAGGTCCCATCCCATGGGATTCTCTGGAGCTAGAGGAGCCCTTCAGAGTGGCCACCCTTGAAACAAGGTCTTCGTAATCCCTCAGAATCACCAGAAAGGGGCCAGACCTGAGGCCAGGTGGCTGCCTTTGGCAGTGAGCCATCAGCTCACCACGCTCCCGGCAGCAGGGGAAACAAACGAGTGTCTCCGGCCTGAAGAGGGGCTTGCGGCAGCACACCACACCACAGCATCTGCTGTTAGCAATCAGGGATCTGCTGGGGGGAGTTTCTGTGACCTTGACTGTGGGTGTTTACAGCAGGAGGGGGGCATGGGCCCATTCCTGAGGGACTAGGAGCAACTGGGGATGTGAAGCATACAGTGTGGACAAAAGTAGGTTTATGGTTGTGATACAAATAAATAATGTAATAAATAATAAGTAACACAAGAATGAACTCCGTTTCGTGTCCTCACAACTGAAAACCTACTTCTGCCCATCCCTGTTTTATTACCAGCAGGCTCCGTTTGCTATTCATTTCACTCTGACCTAAGACCATCTCAAACCCCTCAAGTCAGAAATAGGATTAAGGCATAAAATTTCCCACACAAAGTCTCACAAGGAATTACTGAAAAATTCAACCAATTCTTTTTAAACCGGGAAAGGCTTGGCTTAATTCTGTACGCTTTACAATCTTGGTTATGACTCTATTGTTTTCTAGTTCATTCCCTAAATTTCTGTGAGAGTCTCTCTGTTGAACTCGGCTTCTTTGAGATTTGCCTCCCCCATCTGTCGGTTGACCCCGACCTCCATTCTTACTGAACCGAGCTTCTTTCAGGCCTTGGCTCAAATGTCACCACCTCACTGAGGCCTCCTGGCACCTCAGTTCAAATTGCCACTTCAGCCCCACCATATCCCCTTTATTTCTTCCCACAGCACTTGTCATCTGGCTCACTCAAATTTGTTTATTAATTGTAACTATCATCTGTTTCCCTCTAATGGAATGTAAATTCCATGAGGGCAGAGGTTGAGTGTTTTATTTACTTTGTGCTCTAACTATGTATAATAGTGCCTGGAACATAGCAGCCACATAATCAATATTTGTGAATAAATGAATGAATGGACGGGTGAATGAACCCTCAGTTTAAGCTTTTTTTGGTCCTTTCCTTTCGTCTCCCAGCTGGAGCCTGGATCGCCACATCTCTGAGATGTCCCCTTTTAGACTAGTTTACATGTCACTGCCAGACTGATGTTCTCTGGCCTCTGTCCTGCTCAGAAGCTCTCTGTGGCTTCCCCAGGCCAACTAAGGTTGCCCTTGAGTGTTCTCAGAGACCGGGCCCCTCCCTCCTAGCCCTGGGCAGGCCCCCTCCTGGCCCTGGACAGGCCCCCTCCCCTGTAAGCGCCATTCCTGCTCTCCCTTCCCCTCCCTCCTCCTAATTCCTCTAGTGAGAGAGGATAGAGGAGCAAGTTAAACATCCTCCAAGGCGCTCCGAAGGGTGGGTGCGGGCATAAATATTGAAGCTCTTCCAAAAGCCCAACGTCTTTACAAGTGACCATCATTGCTATTCCGCCATCATCGCGTGATCGTGCCATAAGCTTTTCAATGAAATTATATGTGTCCTGAGGCAGGACTAAAGAATCTCACCAAATTCTCCAGTTTACCAGTAACGAGACGGATCCAGTGACCCAGACTGCAGTGGTGTGTTGGACCCAGCTCGTGCCAGCTAGTAAAAACCAAAGGTTAACTGTTTCAGAACTTTGTTAAACATTCTCATGCCCCCTGCTACCCATCTGATCCCTGTGCTTGTCTCTGGTTCATAATCCAGAGGGTCAGGGAGCTCCTGACGATCTCAGAAAGGCCATCAATTGAGAATGAAAAGGCTGGGAGAGAGGAGGAGGAGCACGGGTTCTGTTGTAGGCATGTTGAATAAGATCCCGAAGGGGAACCTAAATGGGTCTGGCGCTCCAGGGCCAGGAATGGGCTGGAGATAAAGATTTAAAAATCCCTGGGAACTGACAATACTGGAGGGCTCCCCCCTGGTATCCAGGAGTCATCACGGACTCCGGTCCCCAACCCACGGCCAACAGTGCAGTCATCAGGGCCTGTCACTCTCCGCCCGGCTCTGTTCAGGTTCTTCTCAGGTTCTTCTCAGCTGTCCCAGTCCAGTCCCTCAGGGCCTCATGCCTAGGTTAGTACAACCATCTCCTAATTTCTTCCCTAGTCTCTCTCCCTTCTCTTATTTCTCTTGGTCATTGCTGCCTGATTAATTCTCCTACGGCACCATTCCAGCACATTTTGCCTTTGCTCAAACACCTGCAACAGCTTCCAATTCTTTGCAAATAAAAATTCCAACTCTCCTATTCAAATTCTGTCGAGGTAAATACCTGTGCTTTCTTACCTCCATGCCTGATACTCATGCTTTCTCCTACCATTTTGTGCACAGCTGGGGCTTAATAAATACTATTGCCACCAATTCCCTTGTTCCTGCCATCATTTCTCACCTTGGGGATGAAGGTAAAACCTAATTTACCACTAAAATTGTCTTGTGTTATTAGCATCTACAATGGAATGTTACTCGGCCATAAAATGAAATCTTAACATTAGCAACAACATGAATGGGCCTAGAAGGTATTATGCTAAATGAAATAAGTCAGACAGAGGAAGACAAATACTATATGATTTCACTTATATGTAGAATCTAAAAAACAAAATAAATGAACCAGAGGGGTGAGGGTTGGGGAGGCTGGGTGAAAAAGGTGGAGGGGTTAAACAGTACAAATTGGTAGTTACAAAATAATCATGGGAATGCAAAGTACAGCACAGGGAATACGGTCGATCACGTTGTAATAACTATGTGTGAATCTGGTGGGTGAGCACTCGACTTATCAGGGGAATCACTTTGTAAATTATACTTGTACAAATGCCCACTGTGCTGTCCACCTGAAGCTAATATACTATTGCATGTCTACTGTAATTTAAAAAATTAAAAATAGAATAAAACAACTACCCCAAGACCAAAAAAAAAGAAGAATGAAAAAAAAAAAACTCTGTCGGTTTTCCCAAGGAGGCTGTTCTAAGCTCCAGAAAGCACTTGTTGCCAAGAACCAAACACAGCTGTTCAGGCAGCAGAGGAAGCTGGTACTCAAAAAAAAAAAAAAAAAAAAAAAAAAAAAAAAAAAAAAAAAAAAAAAAAAAACCCAAAAAACAAAAAACACTAAACCAGAACTCTGCCCACACATTCAAGGATGGCAAAGTTCCCAGATCTACAGCTTGAAATGAGTAGATGATACACACAATATTTCATATAAAAGAAAACTGCCGGAAGCAGAAGTTTTCTCTCTCAAACGGACTTCTTCTAAAGCACCTAAACAGAACAACAGCGGGTCTCCCAGGGATAAAAATAATGTGTGTTGGTGGGAAGAGGCTCACGTCTCCACCCAACCAGGGAAAACCTGCATCTCTTCTTTCTTGCAAGACCGCACACCTGGTGAGGTTACCAGGCCGAACTCCAGGCTCTCAGGCTTAGCGCACATGTAGTCATCAACATTCGTTGTGTTCGACCCGGGGCTAAGTGTTCTAGAAAGCCCACAAAGAAAGAAAGGTCACATCGGGAATAGAGTAGGCTACAAATAAAACGAAGCAGTTTTCTTCAGTGTTTAACGGGAATTGCATGTAGTTGTCTGGCCTGCCTAACTTCATTGATTCTGGAAGTCTGGGAGCTCCCTGGACCCCAAGTTGGGAATGCTTGCAGGGCACCCCTGCAGTCTCACGGAGATCCCAAGTCTGGTATTGAGTGGGACTGACACCCCTTTTGGAAGAGTCTAGGGAAAGCCAAAGGCCAGTGGGAAGTAGTGTGGCAGAAACCTCACACGTGTATGGGGACACAAGGGAGGGACAGAGAAGAGGGGGACGAGAAGGCTGCGCTACTATAATAGCTGTGAATACATCTGAGCACTAGTTGCATGTCTGCATTCTTTCCAGGGCTTATTCAGTGCTCACGTCTGCCTTCAAGATAGAAATCTCGTAACCACCCAGGAACATATGGCGGTATGGAGGCACAGAGAAGTTTGGGAAGTTGCCCAAGGTCACACAGCTCGTAAATGTCTGAGTGTTGAATTCAGGTAGGCTGGCTCCTTAACAACTGCATTATACTCGCTCACATGGAACAGACATCTAGTTGGAAACTTACAGAGTGAAGAAAGGCAGTCATGGCACAAGACTCATATCATGGTTACCCACACAGCATAAAAGTTTAATAATAACAACAGTAGTAATGTCAACTTATATTCGATTTCTAGTTTATTCTACATGTACTGGTACGTACTGCATGAGGCACTATGTTAGGTGCTGGGGATTCAGATGTGAACACCACCTACAGGATTCCTACCCCAACAGGACTTAACAGTCCCGTGCAAGGTGCACACAAGGGATTAGAATATTGCAACACAGAGGGACAGGCGCTCTTATGGGCAAGAGGAGCGGAAGACGCTGGGAACAGAGAAGGCACCAGACCCAAACTTAGAATAGCCTTTTGACACATTATGGACTTTTCTCTCGCTGTGATGCTTGAAAGGAGAAATCTGTAATTCAGGGGGATCAGATCTTCTTGTCTCCAGGACCACAGCAACAACTTGGGGTTCCAGGAAGGCCCCAGAATAGACTGGCTGCTGTGTGCTCTGGTCCTCCTCTTGGAGCTTCTCCTGTAGGAGGCGCAGGCCCTGGTCCTCTGTAACCTCTGCCACATGCTTGGCGCAGACGCAGTAACCCTCCTTGGCTGGGGGTCTCCGCAACCATCAGGTGGCACTTAGCTTCACCCTGGGCAGGGTGGAAACAGGAATGCTCCTCCCCCTCCCGCCCCCAAGTCCCAGGTCTGCATTTCCAAAGCCTGATGCAGTCAGGTGGGATCATGTGACTACTCCTAGCCAATGGGCTACGACCAGCAGTAATGTGTACCATTTCTGAGACAAAGCTTTTAATTGCTGGGGCAAGATACCCCGGTGCTCTCTTCCCTGCCACAGTGCCTAAGACAGCCTCATAGTCCAGGTGGTTCAGGCACAAACATGTAAAGCTTCCATCAGCCTGAGCCTTGAGTGAAGCAGAGTTCTGTATGATAAGGAGCATGAGAGAGAAATAAACTTTTGCTGTGTTAAGCCGCTGAGATTTGGGGGTTATTGATCACTTATTCTGGGCCAAGAGAGTTTTCAAAATTTGGTGTGAATAGCTCCAGAAAATGATGACTCAGTAAGAAGAAATGAACTTATTCCCTCCATGAGCAACAGCGCCAATGAAAAAGAACAGTTGACCTTTGAATAGTGTTTAGTGATTTTCCTTGTGCTTGCATGAGCAGGATTTAATCATTGCTGAAACAACGGTGAGACTTCAGTGCACTCAGATCTGTTTTAGTCATGGTTAAGGTGAGGCTAACCAGTTCTGAGGTGAGGCTGAGGGGTTTCACAGCCCTCTTCTCGAAGTCACGACAGCGGCTTCGGCTCTTGTAACTGTCATCCTAGCACAGGGCACAAGATGCTCGCTGGAAGGGACTCTCAGAGGCAGCAGAAAGGACTTGGAAGCTTCAAACACCCTCCCCAGAGTCAGCATCACTGAGCTATCTAGGTCAGGCAGAATCGCACAGCCCCTTGCCTTCCCCCACACAGGATCCCACACCAGTGGGGCCTTGCCTGGCAGCCAGATAAGACTTTTATATAAAATACAATGGTGTTTGTCCTTCAGCCCTGTGCTGTAATTGTAAGGACACTTCTTCAAGGCTATTAAGCTTGCTCAGAGCAACCTTACTGCCTTTGAATCAGAGCTTTCCACGAAGGCCGCATGGTGTTGACTCAAGGTTACTTTTTAAGTAATTTGTTTTTGTGGTTACAAACATGATTTATGCTTATTATAGAAAGTGTGTAAAATACAGAAGAGCACGAAGACAAAAATATAATTTACACACAAACCCAACAACCGGTGATATCCATTATTATAAGACTAGCCCTGCCATATTTTCTAGTCTTTTCTGTCAAAATGGGTGTCCTACAGCAACTATTAATACTCTGTAAACTGATTTTACAGTTATTATTTTGTGAACACACACCCGTGTTTTGGATATTCTCATTTGACCTGATCTTGGTGGCTGCGCTGGGTTCTATTGTACCTTCTCACTCTCCTGTCATCGGGCGTTCGTGTGGCTTCAAGTGTCCACTGCACAGTGCTGTGATGAAGCTCTTAGCATGTTCATCTTTATGTGTCTCTGTTTCAAAAAGAAAGAAAGACAGAGAGAGAGAGAAAGAACACTGGGCCAAGGATTTGTACACCTTAAGGCTTTTTCTTACTGTTGACAATTTCCCTTTAGAAAGAACAGTGCAGGTGAGTCTCCATCTCCCACACCTGACTTTAATTGGATGGTACATCAGTCAGGGTCCAGTTGGTAAAACTAAAAGCACACTAGGTGTCTCAACAAAGAGAATTTAGCATAAAGGTTGGTTTAATAGGCATCCGCAGGCTACAAGGTAAAACGAGTACACCGAGATAATGCAGAGAGAACAACTGCAGAAAGCGTGCCCCATCTTGACAGCTGTGGGAACAAAGGGGCAGAGCTGGGACTGTTGAAACCTGCAGGATCAAAGCAGGCCCCCCCCTGGAGCTGGAGCACGGGGCCTCTGAGGAGGGGGTGCTGCCTGTTGCTGCTGGCACTGTAGGAACTCATACCAAAATCCCTGCAGACCTAGGACCCAGACCTCTGAGATGTTCCTGGCTTGTGTCAGTGCCTCTGAAGGACATTGCAAGGCTATACCTGGTTGTGCAAAAGTAACTAAATAATTAATTAATTTTTAAAAAGTAAAACAACAACAACAAAAGCTAGAGTATGGGACCAGCTGCTGCCACCAGAGTAAGGAACCATTACTGAGAAGACCCTGACAGTATCAGCAAGCAAACCAACAGAATCAAGTCCTCCTTTCTCCAGCCTTGCAGTCTTCCTCTAATGCCCCCTACTGGCAGAGCCTGACATAGAGCTGGCTGACAAACAGGAAATGATGTTTGCAGTCCCAGACCCAACTTCATAGAAAGGTCGATTTGGAGCTGAGAGACAATACCCTAATAACCAAACAGGCATTATCACATTTTAAATAGTTTTAGGTAATATTTTTAATATCAATGATTTAAAGCAAATTAAGACATTGGTTAGTAAAATATTTTGGTGATTCACAGTTTTATAATACATAGAGATCTGACTTCAGATCAAACTGGGAATTCTTTAAAAAACAAAATATAAAATTACTACCAACTGATATTAATTTAAAGTGCTTCCTACGTGCCTAGGACTCAGCGCAGCCGACAATGGAGGTGAGATCTGTACTGGCAGCCAGACGTCATAGCCCTCGAGCTCTTAGTCCTGTCTCTGTACCATGTCTCCATCCCCTTTACCACTTAGGTGACACACTTGTTCTTCCCCTGGTCATACCCTGGGGATGAACACAGCAACCTCGGACTCTTGCCAGAATCTTTTGTTACTGCTGCAAGGCCGCTGGGTAGTGAAGACTGTTCTCACATGAAGCATTCAGCATCCCAGTAACCAAAGGCCTCGCAGTGAGCTCCAGAATGGACGCAGGCCCTGATTTTGACCTTTAACAAGCAATCCTAGCATTCTGGAATCACAGAGCAGCATTAAAAGGTATTCGAATCCCTTTGTCACATTTCAATAAACTCTTGTTTAGACTATATCAAAACACTTTTCATGACCTGTAATATCCAATGCAGCCTCTCTATATTTTTCAATAGCTCTGATTAATAAAAATTAAAATAAGTCCTTAACTTGCAGAGTGCTAAGATCTAGTACTTTACAAGCTGCACCTGAAGATTTTCGACCTTGCTCTCTTGACAACACAGTTTTGGGAGTGCTTGAAGGCAGCTGTCACATCGGTCTTCCCCTGGTGTCGTAGGGAGAAGCACATGTGCTTTCGGAGGTAGCAAAAGCATCATACATGGCAGAGTGGAGGAGCAGAACTCAGATTTGTCATTGGGGAAAAACCACTTAGAGGATGTTTTCTTCATGGTTAAGAGCATGGGTTTTAAAATTAGACCAATCTGAGTTCAAGCACTCCTTGAGACCATTTCTTAGCTCTGTGACCTTAAGCAGGTTTGTTTAGCCAAGTGGGAATGTGAGTACCTACCAGGTAGTGGTGTCGTGAGGATCCAATCAGCTGTGGCTTGTTGGTCTTGCCTTTGCCACAAAGGAGATGTTTAGGAAATGAGATTGATCAAGTGTATCGATGATAGCCACTAATTTTATTTGCACATAAAGTTATGAAACATCTCGGTAATTCTCATTGAACGATCATCTCATTTCATCCCAAAAGATCAATCTCTGAGTTAGGTGACAACCCATCAGTCCTCGGAAAAAGCTGAGGTGATAGCGTGTGGAGTCTGAAGACCTGAATTCAAGATCTTGTTCTGCCCCTTATTCTGTGATCTTGAGTAAATTGTCTGATACTTTTTCACGTACAAAATGCACTCACAGAGCTAAAATGCCCACGATGAAATTCTATGGAGCAGTTAGAAGTAACAGATAGGAACACAGAGCAATGTGGATGGATCTGAAAACCTAGTTTTGAGTGAAATAAGTGATTAGTAGACTGAGAAGTATAACAATGCCATTTAGGTGAAATCAAAGCAATCACGATGTATTGTAACACCCATGTAAACTAAAGAAATCCAATGTATTGCAAGGATGGTCTATGAGAGGAAGAAAATACAAGCAAGCTGGAAGATTTAAAGGGATGAAATGTAAAGGCAAGAGGGGCCTCAACCAAAAAATAAGTGAACAAACAAGTAAATAAAATGGGAAGATGATGCTTCCCTACCTTTCTTGCAAGATTATTCTGAGGATCTGATGAGATTGTGCATAGGAAAACAAAAGTTAATTTACTGTTTCCATTATGAGCTCCATATTGGACAAATGAGCTGAACAGAGGCAAAAATTCCCCACCCCTCTTCAGCAGGAAGAAAATCACCAGGTAGGGACCGGGAAGCCTTGCACTGGCTTCAGAGAAGCTGGTGGTGAGATGACATCAGAGTTGTTATGAAGGAGGGGCAGTCTCTCCCTCACTTCTGGAGACACCACTTTTTGACACAGCCAGAAGCAGAAGCAGACTTCTTCCCATGGATTCATTGCAAATGGCCCACTTGGGCCCCCGGAAGAAGAGACCCAGGCAGATGGGCGCCTCGATGGCTTCCCCTCCTCATGACATCAAGTTCCGAGATTTGGTCCTCTTCATTTTGGAGAAGAAAATGGGAACCACCCGCAGAGCCTTCCTCATGGAGCTGGCTCGAAGGAAAGGATTCAGGGTTGAGAATGAGCTCAGGTAGGACACCACTGATTTCATTTGTGAATCAGTTTGTGAACAGCTTCTCTGAAACCCAGGGAGCCTCTGTTTCCTCCCATGTAGGGAAGACCTGATGCTCCCACTGGGAGAACAGGTTTGAAATCAAGGAACAAATCTGAGCCCATTTGCTATGGGAAATAAGAGATGGGAACTGAATACAATTACATGGAAACTAGTTAGCATCCGAAGATAATGTAAAAAAAATTGTTTTCTACTTTTATGCATTGAGGTATCTAAGGATGATAAACAGAAACCTAGTTGGAAAATTTAGTGCTGAGACCACACAAGTTCATTCTTGACCAGTTTGAACAAAATGCTACTGCATTCTACCAAAAAAATTTCAGCTACTCAGAGGCAGAAAAAATGCTTCGGTTGCTCGGCTCTTAAGCCAAACATCTGGCTGTGCTAAAGTGACCAGTGTCTGTGACAGGCTAGGATGGCACACTATAGCTGGCTCACCATAGGCACCCCAATGTGGCCTTGATCTTGCTTTTCCAAAATTCCATCTGATTGGGCTGTGTAGAGAGAGGGATGCTAGCTGAAGATTCAGGGGCTGCTGTGTCCCAGGGCGGTAGCTGCCATGCTGGGAGTGATGAGGTCACTTGAGAGAACCCAGACAAGAAGGTAGCTGAAGGCACTGTTCAGGCTACCTGGACGGGTTCACTCACAAAACCACCCACATCCCAGCAGTCAGCCTATGGCTTTTACAGACTGTTACATCAGCTCTTTGCTGGTCTCAAAGAGAAGGAAGAGAAAACAGAACACAGTGCAGAAATGAATGGCCTTGACCTAAACAGTTCCAAACTGACCTGCCGGCGGGGCTTGCAGTGAATCAAGAATGGTGATTTGAGCAATTGGTCAAATCCAATTTGATGGTCAAAAGAATAGACTGATGACATTTTTTTTTTTCAAGGAAAACTAAGAATTCTGTGTGCAAATAAATTTGTATTTAAGAATAGTCTTTGATACTTAAAAATAAAACTGACAAGCCTTTCCCGCTGAAGAAATGCCAGCTTCTAAGTGCTTAAGAGACATATGTCAAGAGTCAGTAATCAGATAAGACCATTTTCACAAGAGCCATAATTCATATAGAAAGGCAACATCACAGAGACGTTTTATTTTTCTTACCAAAGGCCACATTCAGAAATTCCTGAGTCCCCCATGATCTTGCTCCCATCCGATGTCTCTTTACACAGTCTCCTTTGCCCCCCTCTGCCTCTTCCCTTCAACCCCTGTCTCATTTGTGATGTTAAATCCAAAATACCATTAGATTTCATCTAATTGTTAAGTCTGCCTAATTTTACAGACTTATATAAAATGTTGAAATTAAGAAGGGCAAGATGACACAGGTAAGGAGGCCAAAAATCAGAAACTTAAAAAAAAAGAAATTGGAAAAGGAGAAATTAAAAGCCTTAGCAAATACAGAACTGCTTTTTCGTGGTAAAGAAATTTGGCAAGGGCTGGGCCGGAAGACGAGAGCAGATGGTCAAGGTACCACTTACACGGAAAGCTCTCTGTGGAACGGTTGGTCCCTCCAGCAAGGGCTGGCTAGAGTAGTTATAGGCACAGCTCCCAGTACGTACGTGGTGGCTGAGTCAGGTACCTGGGGAGATGATGGGAGGCAAGTTCCTTCTTTTGGCAACAGAGCCCTAGGGGCAGCTCTGTGCCCCAGATGCCTGTTGGCAGGGACCAAGCCCAGCTGCTCAAGCGACAGAGGAAACTGCTGCGTGGGGAGCAAACTGCTCCTGTGCACGTGATGGTGGCAAAGTTCCCAGGCTGGCGGCTCAGTAGACGCATTAAATACAAGTGTATTCTATGGCACAAAAATAAACCACAGGAAGTAGGAGTCCTAGCTGTCAAACGGAATTTTTGTACTTAGATACACAGACTTAAATTGTAAAGGACAATAGAAATCAATGTAGGGGGAATCTCAAGATAAGAAATCTGCAGACCTCAAATTCTGGCTCTGACTCTTCCCAGACATGCCATGTGGGGCAAGAGCCCCCACTTTCTTCTCTGACCTTAGTTTCCAGAGAAACAGTTTGGTGTGTCTGATGTGATCACCAAACATGATAATAGATGTCAATGTGCTTCGATAAATTAAAAGTTATGCAAATGTAAAGTGTGAATGCTTTTTTGTTAATTAACTGGATCCATTGGCCTTTACAGCAGAACCCCAAGGAGAGGGTTCTTTCTTCACAATATAAACTAGGACAAATGATATAAACAAATAGAACAAAGACAGGAAGGAAACCCATCGAAATGTTTTAAGTGGTTATTTTGGGAGGAGGGAGGGAGCAATAGGGAGGGATTATGGCTGCTTTTATTCTGTTTTCTAATTTTTTAAAAATATGTACATACTTTAAAAATGAAAACAAAAACTGATTTTTAAAAGAAAGGATGCTTCTCAATAGTAAAGGCTAGCTATAACTGTCCTGTCTAGTATGTAGGATTCAGAGAAAGAGGAACTAAGGGGGGAAAGTATGTTCTAAAAACAGGCAGCAATCTTCGTAGCTGCTAGCACGTTCTTTGGTTTCCAAGAGGATTAAATTAGAGGAAAAATCTGATTCTGGCTTTACCTGGGCCCAGTCACACAGCTAAGAAATGGCACAGCAGGCTGTGTGAACTGCCTGGAGCCATTTTACCCCCAGCCCCTGTGTGCCGTGTCCTTACATGTTGAAGGTGGAAAAGTTGTGGCAGGAAGGATGGCTCTCCAGGGCAAAGGGCCCCTGAGTCCCCTTTTAGCGCAGTGGCTGTGAAAACCTTGCAATCATAAATCCCTTCCCGATTTCTTTGAGATGTAAGTCTTCCAACCGCCCAAAACTGTCTTCTCAAAGACCGGAGAGTCAGCTCTTCAAAAGGCAAACATGCAAGGAGAGAACTCTCAGTCCCATTCCCTGGGGGAAGGGAAAGGCTCTAACTAGTGCCACAGCCTCCTGTCAGGGAGATTCAAGGAGTTTGCTTCTCCCCTGAACAAGCACCACTTAGCAAATCCAGGAGGACTGATCGCATGGACGAGCTCCCCTTAATGCCCCTTGGTGCCTTTCCCTTAACACGTCTCAGCCTTTTAAAAAAGTATTTTATTGATTATGCTATTACAGTTGTCCCAACTTTTCTCTTTGCCCCCTCCACCCACCACCCCCTCACTCCCTTAAGCAACCCCACATGTTGTCCATGTCCGTGGGTCATGCGTGTATGTTCTGTGTCTAATCCCTTCACCTTCTTTCCACCAGTCCCCACGTCTGCCCTCCTCTCTCACAGCTGTCAGTCTGTTCCATGATTCCATGCCTCTGATTCTATTTTGCTTATTAGTTTATTTTGTTCATGAGATTACACTTATATGTGAGGTCATACAGTATTTGTTTTACTCTGACTGGCTTTTTTCACTTAGCCTAATAGTCTCCAGTTCCACCCATGCTGTCACAAAAGGTAGGCATTCCTTCTTTTTTACTACTGTGTAGTATCCCAGTGTGTAAATGTACCACAGTTTTTTTATCCACTCCTCTACTGATGGGCACACTTGGGCTGTTTCCAGATCTTGGCTATTGCAAGTAATGCTGCTATGAACATAGGGGTGCATATATTCTCTTGAACTGATGTTTTGGGATTCGTAGGACACATTCCCAGAACAGGAGCGTTTAAAAGCTCTCCTGCCTTGTGTTTCCTTGAAGTTGAACTCTAATCATACCGGACCCTCTTCCCTATTGTGATAGTTACTACTAAATAAAATCTGTCCTTACAACTTTAACTAGTGTCCAGCTTTGTTTATCTTTGGCAATGTCCCATCACTTCAAATTTGTGGTGTTTGAAATCAAAATAGTAAAAGTCATTGTTTGCAAAATAAACTGAACACCAGATGAAAAAGCTGCTACCAGCTCCAGAAAATATGATGTTGAACTAGTCTGCCTCGAGGCCCCTTCCAGGTCCCACATCCAAACACAGCTTCGCTGGTTTCCCTTTATATTCTTTTTCTCACTTTTCCCCCTGACCTTGAACCATTTTCTCCCTACACCTCTCTATGTCTAACACCTAAGAGCCCTGGACTCCCTGTTACAGGAGAGGATGTCCTCCCTGGAACATGATGAAATTCATGGCCTCGCCCTTGGCTTTGCTCCTCCGCTCATGCAGTCACTCCTCCTCAGCCTCACGAAGGCCAGGGCGTCATCAGGGAGGGTCGTGGTGTGCACCTTATCCCCTGGCCTCGGACCATTGTCACACACAATAGGCTCCAAGAAATATTTGCTCAAAAGGATGATTTATCTGATGAGTGTGGAATCGGCCAGGGGAACTTGTAATTTTTAATGTTTGTAATTAAAACTTTTTTTCTATAATGCACCAATATTACTTTTGTAACCAGCAACACAATAAAGACTTTATTTTTATAGATTCAGGAGCATGCAATGTAAATTTTTAGACTTGCTCTGGTCCAAAGTACTTTGTGATTCAAAACTTACGGAATTTAAATTAATGGAAATGTTCATAATGCCATTTAAGATGGGCCAAAAAATGAAAGCAAAACCTTCTCAGTCTTAAGTCTATCAGGGCTGGAAATAGAAATCTGCCTTTACTGCTTCGATTTTTTTCTGTTTCAGGGATTCTGAAATGATCAGTTGCTAAGGGAAATCGGTAGGGTGTGTTTTTAAACTGTAAACCACTCACCCGAACTGTAAATTACTATTTAAAAATCATTCCTTACAAAATAAGTCTTACATCAGATGGGAATAATCAGGAATGACCTTTCCAGGGAAGGAAAACAGTTTGAAAGGCAAAGATAAAAGCAGGTGAGCACCCCTGAAAACTGGGGAAGTCGGACTGGGGTCAGCCTGTCCCCAAGCACAAAGGATCACTGCCTCTTTCTCCATGGAGAAGTTTTCTAATACACTGAGAGGCAGCACTAACCAGGAAAAGAAAGACAGGGCCCAAGTATCAGAGAAAATAACTCAGAACTAAGATTTATGAGTTAGTTCCACAATTCAGAGCTTTCCAGGCATCTGAGTGTCACATTTAGGGTTCTTATATCTTTCGCTGTGTGTGTTATATACTTAATGTGTTTCTTTTAATTGTTCTTAAACTGAGCTCTTAAAAATAACTTACCTTTGTCCTAAGGAATAACATACAAACTATGAGACCCATTAAAACCATGTTTTATAGGCATAAGATAAAATTGTGGGTATAAATAAACACATAGGCTTTTTAAATGTTCAATTGTGTACCTGCTAAAATTATCTGATATACTTGCAGGGAAATGAATATCATGTCGGGAAACATTGCTAAAATTGAGCCCAACACCCAGTGTGGGGCAGTTAAAGAAAGATCTTTCTTCACAGCGGTGTTTCCCGAAGTGGAGTTCTTGGGCTTTGAGTGGGTTTTAAAATATGGGTGGTTCCATGGAGAGGCAGCAGGGTCTATCGTCCCTTTCACTGCATCGGGGAGGGCTTGTGGCCACTTCAACCAACAGAGTGACACCATGTGACTTTTCAGGCTGGGTCCTAAAAGGCCCTGTGGTTTCTACTGGTCCCTGGATCCCAGAACCTCATGTGAGGAGTTTGAGTCCCACCTGAGAGGGGCCACATACAGGTGTTCAGGTTGATGGATGCATTGAGCCCCGCCTCCCAGCCATCCTCACCCAGGTGTCAGACATGCAGAGCCATCTGGAACATCAGCAACAACACATTGGTGTTTCTCTCCCTCTCTTTCTCCCTCCCTTCCCCTCTTTCTAAAAATAAAATAAGAATAAAATAAAAATATTTTTTTTAATGTGCAACAGACACTTCTCCAAGGAGGACATACAGAGGGCCAAGAGAAGTGAAAGGATGCTCAGCATCACTAGCCATCAGAGAGATGCAAATTAAGACCACAATGAGATACTACTTCACACCAGTGAGAATGGCCATCATAACCAAATCAACAAACAACAAGTGCTGGCAAGGTTGTGGACAAAAAGGAGCCCTAGTGCCCTGCGGGTGGGAATGCAGACTGGTGCAGCCACTGTGGAGAACAGTATGGAATTTCCTCAAAAAACTAAAGATGGAGCTGCCTTTTGATCCAGTGGTACCCTAAGAATCCTGAAACACCAATTCAAAAGAACCTATGCATCCCAATGTTCATAGCAGCATTACTTACAATATCCAAGCACTGGAAGCAACCTAAGTGCCCATCAGTGAATGAGTGGATCAAAAACTATGGTACATTGACACAATGGAATTCTACGCAACAGAAAGAGAGAAGGAGCTCCTACCTTTCATGGCAGCATGAATAGAACTAGAGAGCATTATGCTAAGTGAAATAAGCCAGGCAGTAAGGGACAAATACCATATGATCTCACCTATAAATGGAATCTAATCAACAAACCAAGCATAATAGAACCAGAGACATGGAAATAAAGAACATATTGACAGTGACAGGGGGTAGGGGATTATAATTGGGGAAAAAAGGGGAAGGGTCAAGTCAAGGAACATGTATAAAGGACCCATGGACAAGGACAACAGGGGTGGGGGAGGATTGAATGTGGGGGGTGGGGGGTGAATGGGGCAGGGGAGAGTATTTTTCCCCCTCAACAGGAGAGGGGGAAAAATTGGGACAACTGTAATTGAACAACAATAATTTTTTTTTTTTTTTTTAAGAAGAAAGCCTAGGCTCTGGCCACATAGCTCACTTGGTTGGAGCGTTGTCCTGTGCTCCAAAAGGTTGCTAGTTTGATTCCTGGTTGCAGGTTCAATCCCAGTTGGGGTGCATATGAGAGGCAACCTATCAGAGTTTCTCTCTGCAAAAGTCAATGGAAACAGGTCCTCAGGTGAGAATTAAGAAGGATGGAGGAAGCAGGAAGGAAGGAAAGAAAGATCCCAGTCCTCTGGGGGCAAGGCAGATAGTACCTTAGCTCCAGCCCCAGGGGCTTTTTTGTCCTTGAAAATGACATTCATGTATGTTATTTCTCCTAAGTAGAAAAACGATGATAGATGGTTCATGACAGAAAACACAGAAAAATGCCAAAACAAAACCTCACTCAGGGTCTAACCACAGTCTAGAGGAACGTTAAGAGATTGCTTGAGTGATGCACACCTGGTTAGAACCCTGGCTTCGTGTGGTCTCCACAAGCCTCGGCTTTCTCTTCTAAAATCACATTGCCCGCCTCCTAAGAACATACAGTTGTATCCGATGGGTCCCCATCCACAGATGCAACCAGTCATAAATGGAAAATAACTTCAAAATTCCAGAAACTTGATCCCTAAGCAATGCATGCAGTATAGTAATTGTTTACACAGCATTTACCTTGTGTAGTTGCTACAAGTTGCCTGAAGATGCGTGTATGGGAGGATGTGCGTAGGTTATGTAAATGTGCCGTTTTCTATAAGGGACTAGAGCACAGGTGGCGAACACAAGGCCCTCGGGCCGCATCTGGCCCTCTGCCTTGTTTATGGCCCGGCACCTTGTTTCTACCCAGCAGCAGCCCTGAGCCCCTTGCCCCTAGTTAAGGAGTGGTTACATGTATACAGTCCTCAAGTTACATTTGGCCCTTTGAAGGTAACCATGAGGCTGATGTGGCCCCCGGTGAAAGTGAGTTTGCCACCCCTGGACTAGAGCGTCCAAGGATCTTGGTATCTATGGGTCCTGGAACCCATCCCCTGTGGATACCGAGGGACAGCTGTGTGCATGTGCTTGTGCGTGTGTGTAGTTGTTATTGTTTTTTTTGTGATAGTCTGGAGTATTTCTCTTTAGTCTTTCCCTTCTATATATGCCTGTGTGTTATACTCCCACCCTTTCCCCAACTTTTCCAGACACGCTGGATGTCACTGTTAGAGGCAGGACTGTGTTCAGAGACGCCCTAGGTGAGGAGATAGTGGTGGTGGAGCAGGGCTGGGAAGAGTGGATGGTGAGGGGCCTGAGTTTGGAAGATGATCCCCAGGGCCATCCCATGGCAAACCTGCCTCCTTCCCTGGTTTAGGTGAAGTCCAGAGCTCAGAGAGCCTGGCAGCCTCTCTGTGGCTTCTTGATCTTGGTATGTAACTATGGCAACCATTCTTTCAGATTTTTCTGGGACAATTCTACATGTCTTGGAGCCTTATTGTAGTTCATATGATACTGGACACAAAATACCAAAACATAAATTCCATGTGGCAGAAGCAGGGACAGTGGGCTAATGGCGTTATTAGGAAGTGTTATTGTATCTCTACTGCTGTCCTTTGGAGGGAAACGGGGTTTTTAATAATTATAATACTCATCCAGATGTTGTTCCTTCTGCAAAAAGGAGCAGCTGTCTCCACAGCCATGGAGCAAGCACAAAGTCACAGAGGGGCGCTTCAATTTTGTCCAGCACACAAGCTTTGCCACATAACATAGACCATTGTGGCTACACTAGTTAAAACAGAGAGAATCCCTGTGTGTGGGGCCCACCCTCTCCACGCCTGTGGGCAGGTCTAGTATGTGTCGTTCTCCATTAGATGGGATGCTCTGAACACTTCGAGGAAAGAGGAGAGCTTCCGATTCCAAAAGCCCCTTCAGCTGGTAACTTTGTCTTGCGTTCTGCAGTGATTCCGTCACTCACATTGTAGCAGAAAACAACTCCGGTACAGAAGTCCTGCAGTGGCTTCAGGCACAGAATGTACAAGCCAGCCCACAGCTAGAACTCGCCGATGTCTCCTGGCTCACAGAGTGTATGAGAGCAGGAAAACCCGTGCAGATGACCGGGAAACACCAGCTTGTCGTAAGTGGTGTGGTGGTGGTTTCCGCTGTCCTTTGCTTGTTGGTTAGGGACAGGGGCTACAGAATCAACACACCTGGGTTCTCTGCTCACTCCTTGTGTGACCTTGGGCAAGTCACCTCGCTTTTCTGAGCTTCAGTTTTCTGCTCTATAATATGAGATGACAATAGTGCCTATGTTATCAGATGGTTTCGAGGATTAAAATAAAATAACATAGATGTTAAAGCACTTAACACAAAGCCTGACCTATATGCAGTAGGCACTTAATAAATAGTAGCTATTTTTATGAAGAGGTCTATCCACAAATACCTCAAAATATTGACATCTCTGTGTTCTGGCAGCCAGAGAAGTACAGGGTTCCTGCTTTTTTTTTCTGCTATGACCATTCAGAGAGAAAAAAATTCAGAAAGTTAAGATCTCATTCAAAATCCTTCACCAATGTGCTAGATCCCTCAGAAAGAAGGTTCAGACCATAACTAAGTTTATGGAAAAGGAAAATAGTAGTGAATCAATGGTCTTTTTTTGCAGGGTATTTTTTCCTGATTGGAAAAATAATACATGTTAAGTATAGCAGATTCAAATATTAGAGATTCATATAACATAAAACTGGTCTCTCCTATAATTTTATCCTCTTTCCAGAGATAATTGCCATCAAGTTGCCTCCAATTTTTTCTTCAAACACGCCTATTATTACCACTGATGGTTATTGAAAATGGATGCTTATGCATTTCTTTAGGTGAGAAGAGACTTTTCAAGTAGCCACAGCCCAGAGCCCCAGGAGACTCTACCACTTGCCGTAAAGATCTCTCCCTACGCATGTCAGAGAAGAACCACTTTAAACAACTGCAACCACAGATTCACGGTAATGGGGCTTCTCAACCCCAGAGCGAATGCAGGGCTTTCAGCCCCTTCCTATGGATCTACAGATTATGGCTTTTTCTGAAAAGCTAGGAAAGTTCTCCCCATACACCCCCCCCCCCACCAAAGCCTGATCTCTGGCTTTTCTTTCCGTCAAGAATGGGTCTCTTTCTCTCATGGAAATGGACAAATACATTTGGATTACATCCTTTAGAGATGGTAGGTTACTGTTTATTGAGAGCTGTCATTGTTGGCCACAGCATTTGTCAAAGGCACATATTCTGAAGAATCAAATACTGTAATTAGTCCAAAGCACAATAAGAGCAAATTCTACAGAATTAGCAGTAATGCATGAACAGCCTTAGCTGGGAAACCAGAAGACTGAGAGACAGCAGACCTAGATTCTTGCTTCTCTGATCTTAACTAGCTTGGGGAAGTCAATTCCTCTCTCTGAGTCTCGGTTTCTCACTGTTCAATTAGAGATCAGCTAGATTGCCCCTAAAGCCCCATCTAGACCTGAAGTTTGGCAGTTGTGTTTCAGACAAGCCTAACAAGCCCACCGCTGCTTGTCCTTCAGCTCAGAGTTCACTCATCAGGTGGACAAAACATGCAGTACTATATGGAATACAAACTTCTCATCTCCAGCTTTCTAGCCCCACATGCGTGAGGAAGAACAGGAATTTGCAGCTACTGAGGCATCATAAGCACGATGCCACACAGCTGCAGCTACTTCCTCTTTGGCTAGAAGTGCAAACATGCCCTATCTTAAATAACCCCAGCCTTGGGTCTGTGCCACCTGATCACACCCGTCATTCAAAGAGCCTATGTTAAGTGCTGACTGTGGGTGTTTGTGTATGTTTTATGTACAAGATAAGAGATAGGGGTACCCAGTGGTCAAGGCAGAATCCTGGCCCCTGGCTGGTGGGAAAGTCAGCAGGCAAAGAGAGAAAGATCAGCAATACTGAGTAATGACTAGTAGCATGCAGTGAGCATGAGATCATGCTTTAGTTAAGTCATTTCCGAATATCTCATGGCAGTGAGCTCAAAGTTTCCTAACAAAGCACTCTGTGGCCTGACTTTCCAATTCAACCTCACTTATCTAATAAGGGAGGGGTGCAAAGGTACTGGAGACCCAATCCTGACCTTCAAGGAAAAGGCCAAGCAGCGTCCCAGTACTTACAGGAGGAGAGCAGGAGACATCTGCAAGTGAGCGCTGGCTCGGGGGCTAGGAAATGGGCTGTGTTTTACTCATCGGGTTTTGTTCTTCAGGATGCCTTTGATGTACTGGCTGAAAATTGTGAGTTTAGAGAAAACGAAGACTCCTGTGTGACATTTATGAGAGCAGCTTCTGTACTTAAATCTCTGCCATTCGCAATCGTCAGTATGAAGGATACAGAAGGAATTCCCTGCTTGGGGAACAAGGTGAAGAGTATCATAGAGGTAAGGGTGAAAGGTGACTTGTCACGCCTCCTAATAGGAAGGTAGGTAGGCAGGCTGGGACACAGAGTGGGAGAGAAGGGGCAGCAGGGCGGAATAGGTATTTTTCTGTCAACTATGTACATGTATTCATGACTTAATTCACTTTTGATAGATTAGATAGAAATAGATAGAAAGATGATAGATTGATAGATGGTGGATCAATTAATAGATGATAGATAGATAGATAGATAGATAGATAGATAGATAGATAGATAGATGAAGGTAATCCATATCCAATATTATGACAGCTGGAGCTATGTGGAACCAGCTAAGTGGAAAAAGAACTCTCCTGCATTATTACTAATCACAGTGAAAGACTCAGGTGAACTCACATCTGGACAGCAGAGGATGGTGTGACTTCAAACACAGGCTGGGTAAAGGGCCCCAGTTCCATCAGGGAACGTCACCCTCCAGAATGGGGGTGGGTGTAAGAGGCGGTGAAGCTGATTCTGCATTTCTGCATGTATGTTTCAGGTAAAGAGCCAGGGCTGGGTGATTGTTTATTTAATGATGGTGAAGGATTCCCCAGCAAGGCAAGCTGGTCATCTGGGAGTATGTTTCAGAATAGTCAAGTGCAAGATCACTTATTCAAGAAAAATAATCCTAACTCTATCTGGAAGAGGGTGAGGTAGCTCTGAGCCAGACACCATAAGGCCTAGAAATTTGGATTGGCTTTTCACTGCGCCCAAAATTAATCCACTCAGATGAAAAGTCTTCTTTGTTTCAGCAAGTTCATATGCATTGAAAAGAAAATTACCACAGATATTTAGACACACTTTGGTCAGTAAAGGTTCTGGTGCTCTCATTCTGTAGATTCGGACCCAAATCATTCTGTACCTTTGTTCCTGAGGATTGAAAAGTGATCCTTGGAAATATAATGACCTGGGATTTTCAAGATTATAGGGAAATGTCTTGTTTTCCCCAGATAAACTACAGAAACCTTGTCCACACAGCAGGTGTGCATTTTATGAAAAGTCAAGCTATTAGACCTGCAAATTTGAGTGTCTTGGACTGTGACTGTCCAACATCACTAGTTTAAAATATTTTCCCTCTGTCTATGCAGGAAATTATTGAAGATGGAGAAAGTTCTGAAGTTAAAGCTGTGCTAAATGATGAACGATATCAGTCCTTCAAAGTAAGTGATTTTACGTATATTTATTGAAAATAGTTTTTCAGTTAATCCTATTACTTCTTGTAGGTGGTTATATTAGTCATCTTTGGCTGCCCTCACAAGATGCTGTGGGTCACTTATGTAACAAATACTTCTTTTCACAGTTCTGGAGGCTGGGATTCTGAGAACAGGGTGCCAGCATGGTGGAGTTCTGGTTGGGGCTCTCTTCCTGGCTTGCAGGTGGAGTCCTTCTCAATGTGTTCTCCTCATATGACATAGAGAGAGAATAGCTCTTTGGTGTCTCTGCTAATAAGGGCACTAATCCCACCGTTTTGGCTCCATCCTCATGACCTCATCTAAAGCTGATTATCTACCCAAGGCCCCATCTCCAAATACCATTACCTTAGGGGGTAGGACTTCAGCATATGAATTGGGGTGGGGGTATATACTTCAGTCCACAGCAATGGTCTAGGAGGCAGATGCCTAAATAAGTGTGGGAGCTGAAGTTTATTGCCCTGCTATGATGAGACACAAATTACCTTGCCTTCCAGGGCCTGTCACTCATGTACACAGGCCTAGAAGGTGGCTATGGGCAGGTGCCTGGGCTTGGAGTACAGACAGATTGGGTTTGAATCTGGGCTCTGCCACTCACCAGCTGTGCGATGGTGGAGAATTTATACAGTCTACATGCATACCACTGTTTAAATGGTGAAGCTAAATATGCAATGCACAAGTGTGTATAAGGGACCCTTGACCAAGGGGACTGCCTGACAGGATAGCTGTTGTCACATGTTGACAGCACAGGCCATCCATGAGCTGATTACAGGGAAGTCCTATGCAGATGCCAGAACCTGCCTCCTCATGCCTGTTTCATTTATCAGGAAAGGACCCTCCTGAAACAAACAAGTCTCTGAAAAATTGCTATCATTCACCCACCTGTCATATTCAGGAGAAACAAGGCTCAGAAATCTGTTTACACTTTTTCTTAATCCTTTGGCCTTGAGAAGTATCACTTCATTGTCATGATTGTTTCAGAACTGAAAACACGCCTTTCCTTCCCTTTCAGCTCTTTACTTCTGTATTTGGAGTGGGTTTGAAGACATCTGAGAAATGGTTCAGGATGGGCTTCAGAACCCTGAGTAAAATAAGGTCGGACAAAACCCTGAAATTCACACGAATGCAGAAAGCAGGTAAATTGTGGTTCCTAAAAATCTCCCGCGGTTCCCAGGGGCTGGGCAGGTCCTGGTAGAGCTCTAAGTCGGTGCATTTCGACCCTAATCTCTGTGAGCTAAGTTGCTTGTTTGGTGTCTTTTCACGCTATGGTTAAAAGCAAACACTTTTGGAATCATACAGCCCTGGATCCAAATCCTGGCTCCCACATTCTGCAGCTATGTGTTCTTGAGTACATTTGTTAACATCTTTGAGCCTAGGTTATTTCATCCATAAAAGGGAGGGAACATTGGCACTTCAGTGGGAAACAAGTCAAGTAGTGCAGGCAAAGTCCTTAGCGATCTGCCTGGCACAGAGCAAATCTGCTCTTTGTAGTGGTTGTTGTCATTCCTTTATGTTCAGATGTCAGACCAGGTTGCACCGTTGATCTGGTTCTTACTGAACTGACCCTTCTACCCTTTGGGTTCTGGTTGGTAGGAGGTGACGGTGTGGAGTCAAGGGTAGAAAGTTGACAAGGAGGGTCAGCAAGTAACGAATATTTGAAGAAAGTAGAGTTGTTGCCTGGCACTGATATGGATCTGGTTTAGAAACTGTAGAACACCAGAACATAGGAGAGAAATAGTGGAAATCCAGGCACAGGATGATCAACTCAATCAGCCTCGTTAGTCTGGGAAGAGAAGTCTGTGCTGACACAGGCATCTTGAAAGCCTGGTGGGAGCTCCTGGGGGTTGAAAGTGGCCGGGCCACTTCCATTTAGCAAGGGTCCTGGTAAACTTTTTTAAATGAAAGAATGCTGATACACAGTAAAAAAAAAATATTGTACGTGTTTTAGATGTTAACTTTTAACATGCAATAGAAATATAATTTAATTGGGATTTGAAAGGGCATCATGTCCACAGTTGTGAGCACTATGGCTCCTGAGTTACAGAGAATGATGAAATGATCAACATTTTTAGTGATAGGAAGGTAAGGGGATCTTCTACAAGAGGAGACTAGAACTAAAAGAAAATAGCCACCTTCTGTTTCAGTGATGAAATGAAACAAGCAGCAGGAGAGGAAACGAATCAGACCTTGGTGGTTTACATCAATGCTGCTGTAGACGACGACCCCTACTAGTCTCTCAACGAGTTGCTAACCTCTGAGAGATTGCTAAAAAGCTCTATAAGATGCACATAGGAAATAAAAGAGTCTAAGCAGGGAGAGACCCAATATTTATATTCTGAGCTGCTGAAAGTACATATTTGATAAGAGTGATGTACCCCAACCAGCCTTAGAGATGCCATTACAAAGAAATTTACATAAGTATCAAACATAAGTAATAGGTGGCTTGAAATGATAGTGAGGACTCTCGACACACAGAAATTCTGGGGTGGCAGTGTAGTGTCTGACAGATCTAAGTTTCTAATTCAGCAGCTTTGGAAGCTGGAATTTTTCCTCCCAACCTGGCTCTCCCAGCTCGGTGAATGAAGCAGCTATCATTCACTTAATTAGTCAGTGATCGCCAGCAGACTGTTTAACACTCTTGATTTATGCAGAACTCTAGGAATGCCTTTCTATCATGCTTATAGCTCAAAGCCCCTGTTTATATGTATTCCTTTAGCAGTACAACAATGAGTGGAATTGTCAATGGGAATAGTTTAGAACACTGAAAACGTAAGCTAAATAAGCTAATTGAACATGCTGAAAGTATGACCCATGGAAGTATGATCCACTGGACCACGGGTCCAGTGGAAACCCTGATTCAGTTTTACTTATAGTTGCACTTGGTTTTAATCCCCTGAGGCTTGAGGAGCCACATGCCACATTGGCCTTGAACAGTTAATGTCTGAACTCTAACGGCACATGTACAACATTCCTCAGGGAGTTGCTTCTTGTAATGAGTTAACCTCCCCAACCATACCAAAAAGGAAAGCAAGAAAGCCACTGATGTTGCTTTCCTGGTGTCAACAAATTATTATACTCACAGTCTCTCCAATTCCATTCCTGATATTTGCACATGTCCTTAAAGAAGCTGTTGTCAGTCATGACTCTTGGCTTATGTACATCCTGAACAAGCCTAGTTTTATGGTTACCAAGTGAGCTGCAGTTTGAATATCAGCCATGATGAAAAATTTTGTGTTGATAAAAAGGCTAATGGAACATTATTTTTTAAATTTTTTCACATGAATAAATTATGTATTTAATTTTATTAAATTGATTTTTTGTGATAAAGGCACTTAACATGAGATCCATCCTCTTAAGTGATTATTAGTATCATAACTTATTTACCCATTTCCTGTTTGTGCACATTTGGGTTATTTCCAGGTTTTGGTTATTATGAAAAAAATGTTCTATGAACATTCTTGTACCTGTGAGATGTGTCCTAATTCCTCTTGTGCATAGACCTAGGAGTGAAATTACTGGGTCAGAGCATAGAGAGTTAGTTAGTTAGCTCTAGTGGATACTGCCCAATAGTTTTCCAAAGTGGTTGAACCACTTGACACTCCCACTAGCACCATCTGAGATTTTCAGTTGTTCCATATCCTCACCTACACTTGCTATTGTCAACCTTTTCTGTTTTGTCTATCGTGGTGGTGAGTAGTGTCATCTTATTGTAGTTTTAGTTTGCATTTCTCTGATGACCTTTTCAAGTGCTTTTGGCCAATTGCTCTTCCAAGAGGTGCCTGTTGAAGTTGTTTTGCCTTTTCAAAGGGGGTTGTTTAGTCTTTTACTTGTTGATTTGTAGGAGTTAGCTAATGTCCTGGATGTAAGTCCTTGGCCTGATGTATGAAATGCAAATATCTTTTCATGGTCTGAAGATTGCTTCTTCACTTGCTCAATAATGCCCTTTGATAAGCATAAGTTCTCATGTTGAATAAAATCCAAATTATCAATCTGTTCATCATAGTTAGTGTTTTTTTTTTTCACTCTGTGTCAGAGATACTTGCTGACCCTCAACATCACGAAGAAATTTCCTCTTTTCCTTCAGAAGCCTTAATAAACGTGAGGTGGATCATAGAATTTTGCAGTTAAGCTTATGATCCACATCATATTCCTTAACCAACATTTAAGTGCACAACAGAGTATTATTAACAAAAGACACAATGGTATACAGCAGATCTTTAGAAGACATTTGTCTTACATGAGTGAAACTTTGGCCCCACTGAGCCGCAACTTCCCTTTGTTTTTTAAATCAAACTCTCAATGCACAAAAATGTGCATATTGCTATAAAAAATGTGGCTTAAAATTTTCTTAAATGAGACAAAGTTTTAGGACTGATATAAAAAACAAGAGTATCCCACCAGCAGTGTGGTTGGGTGTTGGTCACAGCCAATAGATGTATCAGTGTGTTCATCCTCCCTTGGTCCTGTTGACACATTTATGTAACCATCCTCATTTAGAGACAACATGTAATATCTGGTTTTGAGAATTTTGTGACCATGATGTTTAAACCAAATGACTTCCTGGCCTCCCCCTCCCATGATCCTGCAGGTGAGAAGTAAGGACCAATAGATTTGTTCCATGTCTTTTCAGAGGGCCAGTGATGGGTGAGACTGCAAGGAAGTAGACTTAAGCTCATCAGAAGCAGGAACTTTGGATGTCCCCCCCCTTTTTGAAGGGGGTTGAGAAGAATTAAGACCTACTCTCTTCTCAAATTTTAAGTATACCATACAGTATTGTTAACTATTGTTAATGCCATGCTGCCTGGTAGACCTCCAGAACTCATCATCCTGCGTATCCGAAAGTTCGTGCCCTCTGATGAACATCGCTGTCTCTCTCTCTCTCTTTATTTTTTAGAAATAAATGATAAAGATTTGTTCCAGGGTCTTAGGGCTTGCAAACTGGGAACACAACCAGGCAATGCCCATAGTTTTCCAAAGAGGAAAGAAAAGCTGAGGGTTTTTTATAAGTGAGAAGTACATTCCTGAGAAGAATCAGTCCTACAATGTTAGCCTGGTCTGAAATGGTGATCTTCTAGATGACTGGTGGTCTGGATACATGAATGTTCTTCCCTGAGTCCTTCAGGGGGTATCAGAGAGTTATCTGAAGCATTGGTATATCCAGGCATTGATGCAGGACTGGAAAATTCAAAAGTTTAAGTTCCCAGGCCAGTTAGAACAAGAATAGAATTGTTTCCTCAGACCTCAACCTACTTGATTTTTTCTTTTTTTTATTCTTGTTTATTCTATTATAGTTGTCCTAACTTTCTTCCTTTGCCCTCCTCTGTCCACCCACACTCCTGTTCCTACAGTCCATTCCCACCCTGTTGTCCATGTCCATGGGTCATTGATACCTGTGATGAACATCTCTCCATTTTTCCCAACCCCCAACACCTACACTCTACTTCTAGGAGTTAGACTTTTTCAGTTCCACATACAAGTGAGATCATGCAATATTTCTTTCTTTGCAATTTACTTCACTTAACATACTGTCCTCCAGTTCATCCATGTTGTTGCACATGACAATATTTCCTTCTTTTAAAGGCTGTATAATATTCCATTGTATGCTAATTAGCTTGATTGTGGTAATCACTTCACAATATATGTATATTAAAGTATCACACTAGAAACCTTAAATATTTGCAATTTTTATTTGTCAATTATTTCTCGGTATAACTGGGGGGAAGAGAACTGTCTTTACAGTTAAGAAATGGGCTGCTCTGGAGATATCAGAGCTTCCCATTATTAGAAAGATCCAGGCAGAGTTTGAATGACTCCATTGTGGAGATCCTAGATAAGACAGCCGTGCCTGTATTGAAGGATAATTAATCATCCCTCAGGATCATCTCCCCTGCACCTCTCCTCTCCTCCTATACTTCATCCCAAATCTTGGAGATCAGGTTTCCATCTCCTTTACTCCTTCACTCCACGCTGCCCTCCATGGGTCTGGGGAATAATGAAATCATTATAACAACTCTTCATCATAATAATCCTATCTGAGCTATCATTTATTTATGGTGGTCAGACAAAGAAGCAACAAGCCAAACCACCAAAGACATTTTGCAGCTCAGATGCAAATCTGCCCTCTTCCTATTCTTGACGTGAACTTTCTAATTCATCTATCACCTTCCAACCCTGAGCCTTCTCATCCCAAATCTTTGTGCATGTCTTCTTTCAACAACAGGGTGCAGCTTCTTGATCAAGAGGACTGGTTCTTCATATGGGAAGTCAGACTTGAACTGCTTAGTTTCTACAGAGATATGCAATATGGTCTCCTTCTTAGTCAGGAAGTTGTGAGCCTCTCAGTCAGAAAGCAAAGAGCCATTGTTACCAGGAAAAATTCACCACCAAGAGAACAGAAGTAACTGGTGTCTGTGGAGCAGGCTGGTGCTGCTGTCTGTAGCCATGCTGGCCACATGTGGGGGCTGAGGGCTGGTCACTTCCCACGAGACATGTCACTCCCTCCATTGACCTGTCCGCTGACCTCTCAGGGTTCCTCTATTATGAAGACCTCGTCAGCTGTGTCACCAGGGCGGAAGCAGAGGCGGTCAGCGTGCTGGTTAAAGAGGCCGTCTGGGCATTTCTTCCTGATGCCTTTGTCACCCTGACAGGAGGGTTCCGGAGGTAAAAAATGAAGGTTGCTTTTGCCTCCTCTGCTCTAACACCTTCTGTGGCTCCCTATGTTCAGAAATTTGGGTTTCTGAACATAGCACACAAGGTCTTTGGCCTCTCCCTGCAGCCCCAGTTTCTATACCTCAAGTTTTATTCCAGTGACCCAATGGCTCATCATCCTTTGCACACATACAGCCGTCTGTTGCCTCAGCTGGACCCTTCTGCTTGTGCTGGCTCTCCTCAAATCATCACCTGGCTGATTTGTTTCTCACCCTTTAAGGTTCCATTCAGATGCCACCTCCTCCAAAAAGCCCTCTTTGACTCCCTCCTTGCCATGCTGGAGTAGGCACCCTTCCTCTTGGAAAGCTGCCAAGTAATTTGTTTGTATGCGTGCTTTCCCCACTAAGTTTTTAGAGCTCAGTGTTCAGTGAGAACCAGTGCCTGGTGCCTGGTGTAAAGTAGGCCCTCAAAAACATTGGTTGGGTCAAGGAATGAATGAATGAATGAATGAATGAATGAACTCCCCACAGAGATGTGTGCACTTGTTGGATACTGAAGCTTCCATTTTCAGAAAGAGATTCCTTCCCCCTCACATCCTCCCCTATCTGCCCTTCTGGCTGTCTTACATGGTGCCATTGGCTGCTCTGGCAAGCTGGGTTTGAGGTGAGAGAAAAAGTGGAAAGACAAGATCAATTTAAGAAAATGCCCTTAGTCAAGTCATAATTCCAAGAGCCCTATCTTATGTTATGTGAATATAGTTCTTGGTTTGCTTGTCACCATGCTTGTCTCTGGGTGTTGGGGGTGGGGTGAGTGTGTGAGTGCATAGAAGAAATTTTTTACCCACATATACATGATCATATATATGTCTTTTTTTTTTTACTCTTGTGTGTGTCCTAAATTTATTTTGCAAGGTGTGGAGGTGTGCAACCAAAGGTATTTTGTTTAAAAAAAAAAAGTCAGGAGCACTTTGGATTGCAAACCTGAAGCATAGGCATAAAAACAAAGGTGACTGTTAAAAGTTGAGAGCTAAAAATCTAATTTATTTCCATTTTATCTTGTTTTTTAATCAGGGGTAAGAAGATTGGGCATGACGTAGATTTTTTAATCACCAGCCCAGGATCCACAGAAGAAGAGGAAGAACAACTTTTACCTAAAGTGATAAACTTATGGGAAAAGAAGGTAAGAAGAAAAATCAAAAGGGGGTGTTCGGGCACTCAGGCATTATTACACTAATGCCATTGAGTTTTGCACACTATCTCACAATCATATAGTGACTAATGCTTCTCAATTATTTGCAACAGCCAACACAATGCCTCGTGACATGCAATGAGACGTACCGCTTTGGGTTCTCGAAGTCGGTGTTATGAATATGTGTCTTCTTTATACACACTCGACCTATTACCAAAGGAGCCGAGGCGGCTACGTCTCTGTGTTGGACATGCAGAGGCATTCAACCCTCAAAAAAAATGAAGAGCATGCCCAGTGAAGACCTGGGAGGTGTGAGCCAGGGTAGAGGAAGTGTCGGGGCTGGACAGGACTGCTGAAACCAGGATAAAAATCAGTCTAAGAGCTGTCGCTGGCTCTTAGAACTCTATTCTGGTCAATGACCACCTTGACCTTATGCTGAGTGAGGGTGGGCTGGGCCCAGGGGAAGTCTCAGCTCAGGAGCTCCCACCCACTGAGGAGGTCAGAGTAGCCACAAACTGCCTGTGGCTCACTGGAGGAAGCTAAGGATGACCCTGCAGCCAGAGCCACCTGTGGGGCCCCGACCCCCACCAGACTCCAGGGGGAACTCTACTTGCCGAAGAGACTGGAGAGCCCTGTCCAGGGGCCTGGAGGAGGCTGGGCACAGCTCCACCCCCAGTGGTCTAGCCTCTGCTGAGGGTGGACCAAGCTCCCTGCTGCGCCAGAGAGGGAAGCCCTCAGATAAAGTGAAAACAAGAGTTAGAAACACCAAACCCTGGAGCCAGGAGCACCAGAAGTGCAGACCCAACTTGGGAACCAGACCCCACTCACCTGTGAGTCCATCCCTAACCTTGTCAGTCCCTCTCAGGAGAATGGACCCAGGTGGCCAGGGGCCCTGAGAGTGAATGGAATAGGCCAAGCCAGGGGAAGAATCAGCTGCACCTGGGCGAGCCCTGCTGCTCTGCTCAAGCAGGAGAGGTGAAAAATTTTCATGGCTACAGAGCACAAGTCATGGACCCTGCGGGCCAAGGGCTGGTGCAGAGGGCGCTGCCTGGCCCTCCACCCTGGCAGTCCTGAAAGACCTTGGTTTACAGGTACCACTCTCATGCTCTGAGACTGTCCCAGCACAAGACTGGGATGGGGTGGGGACATGGTGACAGGGGCTTTTTTTCCATTGGTCTTTCCTCAGTTTCAAGGCAGTCACACTGCTGGTCCCTGAGCAAAGAAAGGGACAGGCACCTATGGAGACCAACGCTGAGCAGGTGGCATTGAGCCATTCCTGGCTCTGTGACGTGGGATGCTTTATTTACCCTTTCCAAGCTTGTCTTTCCTCATCCATAGAAGAAGGGCAACAAACTTCTCTCATTTCATTAATGGGAGGCATTAACTCAGAGTTAGATAAAGCACTAGGCACGGGGCTTGATGAATGGCTAGTACCTGGTGGCTGTCATCCCGAGCTCTCCTGCAGTCACTTACTGAACTCTGCCGGACAGCAAGGCCCTGTGCTGGGTGAGGGGTCCCGAGAGAGAGCAGGCACAGCTCCTTGCCCCCTCTCGTTGACAAAGGACGTCAGGGAGGGGACGTCAGGGAGGGGACGTCGTGGGGCAGCTCGTCTGCACCCTGGCAGCCCAGGCCTGCCCCCAACACCTCGGCTGTGAAATTAGCACCTAGCTTGTTCATGTTTAACCTCTACCTTGACCTAGTAAGGTTGAGAACACCTAGTAAGAACAGCTCATTCTGCTGTTCTTACCCCAAACTGCGCTTTCCAGATTATAAAAATTATCTCCTGCACAGGCACACTGGGACACCTATCACACAACATCCCGAATACACACCCAGTGTTTTGAACACCTGTGGGGCATAACGAACAGCCCGAGGGTACTGGCTTGAGCCGCCCTTCAGATGAATCTAAATATGATCCTTGTACAAGGCCCCTCCATCAGGGGTGGGAGAAAGGGGAAAAGGAGCTGGGAAATATTGATCTTTGGGGGGCGTCTCCATCCCAAAGGCTCCATTAGCCTGAATCTCACTGGCCACCAGCAGTTCAGCCCAAAGCGGGCAGGGCTGAGTGTAGTTTGGCTTCACACCGGTGAGTGGAACTTGGTACAGGGCCCCTAACTGTTCCCAGCGGCCACTTCCCCAGGTCGTGAAACTGCTGAGATTGACAGTATTGCCAATCTTTTGAGGAGAGGATGCGTTCACTTTGAGAAACTGACTAGACTTGGAATAGGGGGCGCGACTCTTATGAGAAGGGGTTGAAGGGAACTGAAACCACAGAGTGGACAGATGTTCACCCTGCAATTGGCCCCTGGCTCCAGCCTCGGTACCCTCCCTGCTCCATCAGGGAGCCTGAGACCAAATGCCAAGTGACAGAGCCTCCTTTGTGAGAGGGGAGGCTGAGAGCTGAGCACATCTCTCCTGCCCCTGTCATCTACCCGCAGAGCAGGCTGCTCTGTCCCCTGGTGGAGTGGGCAGGGGGGCTAGCGAGGGGCAGGGAAATGCCTCCCTCCCTGTTAGGAGTCTCTCAGTTTCCTGTAGGGAAAAAAAGGAACAAGCTGATGTGAATCCAGTCCACCTGTGGGTGTTGATGGGGCAGCCAGAGCCCAAACCACCAAGGGAGTTTTCAAAACAGGAGAGAGGTTACCTACAGAGAATGGGGCGTAGGAGGTGGGGAGGCAACAAGGAAGGAAAGACTGCAGAAAATAGAGATGCCCCACACAGAGAGCGGGCGGCGACTTCGGGGATTGTGTGCATGTTGACAACCGTGCCCTGTGCAGATGGAACTGGTCGGCTGTGCGGACAGGAGCATGTCATTCAAGGGACGCACCCCAAACACCTGGCAAAACTCAAAGCCAAGCCCTGCCAAGGGGCTTCCAGCCCAGGTGTGACTGCCAGGTGGTGATGGTGTGGACAGTTTACAAGTATTAGGAACCCAGCTTTGTGGATTTAAAAAAAAAGGGGGGAGGTTATTGCAAATTTGGCTCCAAGGTGAGACTTTTTCATGTTATAATGACTCGCTTTTCAAATGTATAATTTCAATTTACATGAAATGCTGCTATACCATCCTAATTGTAGTAAGTTCTATTAAAAAGTGTAATTTGTGATTTCCCAAGCTGGTTATTAGATGTTTCTATAGCAAGATTTATCACTTCCCTCTGAGGCTCTTCCTGATATTGGTACTACCCCACCCGGCCCCCCACTTTCAAATGCTGGTGTTCCTCTTAATACCTTTCCTCAGGAGGCACTGAGGAGCAAAGGCGAAGAACTCCTGAAGAGTCCCCTCTTCAGAGATCAGCAAAAGGAAAAGTGTCCGCTGCTCAAAGCATTCTGTCGAATTGAAACAATGTCTCTTGGTTGGGGGGGGGGTACAAAAGAAATGTGCATCTCTAACAATAATGAACTGAATCGGTGATGCTCAAAGTGTGGTCCTTGGACCAGCATCATCAGCATCACCTGGAAATTTGCTAGAAATGCACATTCTCACCACCGCTCCCCACACTGAATCACTCTAGGGACAGGGTTCTGCAAACTACCATAACAAACCTCCCGAATGCGCCTGATGATAGGATTTGAGAACATCTGAACTAAAGAATGCATAATAAATTACACACCCAAATAACTATGGCTGAATTATTTTGAGGTTATTTGCTCTTTTAGCTGCCACTCAGATTCAGCAGTTAATTGCATGATTCCGCACCCCACTGTCCCCTGTCTGCCCTGTGCCACAAGGAATTCGATGGAGCAGCTCAGTTGGAGGATGTCTATCAGAAATAGGGGGTAGATTCCCTGGCAGCTCTGCCATGAATCGGCCTTGGCTGGGCCTCTCTAATTGCCAACTCTCTCTGCTGCAGAGGGAAGGTAACACACCCACGCCTTGGTTCCTCTCAGAGTGTGGCCATGTGGGCTCAAAACTCAAGGACAAAACACACCCACGTTCTGCTCGAATCTGAAAAGCTTTTAAGAACATTCGTTAAGAGCCTGGTATAAAATCTTGGACCCTGTCCACTGGGGACTCTTCCTGATGTCTTTGTTTGTTTTCAGGGATTGCTTTTATACTATGACCTTTTGGAGTCGACGTTTGAAAAGTTCAAGTTGCCTAGCAGGAAGGTGGATGCTTTAGATCATTTCCAAAAATGCTTTCTGATTTTAAAATTGCACCATCAGAGAGTAGACGGTGGCAAGTCCAGCCAGCAGGAAGGAAAGACCTGGAAGGCCATCCGTGTGGACCTAGTCATGTGCCCCTACGAGCGCCGAGCCTTCGCTCTGCTGGGCTGGACCGGCTCCCGGGTAAGCTCTACCGGATCCTAGGGACAGCGGCCCAGGGGACTGACAGTGGCACTGGGGGCCCTGTGACAGTAGGGGGCAGTGCCTAGAAACCTCTAAATCAGGCATTCCACCTGCACACAGTCAAGAGAGATAGGTTAATTCAGAACAGTTATTCTCAAAGTGTGGTCCCTTGCCCAGCAGCATCAGCCTCACCTGGGAACAGGTTAGACATGTAAATTTTCCACCCCACCCAGACCTACTGAATTAGAAACTCTGCAGGTAGAGCCCAGCAACACATACTTGAAGAAGCCCTCCAAGTGATTCTGATGCAGCGGAAGTGTAAGAACCACTGAAGGGGAGAAAGCAGCATGGTGGTTAAGAGCACAGGTGTGGCTAAGCGCACAGGTGTGGCCATCCCGGCCCTGGTCACAAGGCCCTGCATTGCCTCTTAGCAGCTCGGTGATCTAGGACAAGTTCCCTACAGCCTTTAAGTCTTAGTTTTCCCCTCAGAAAGCGAGGGCAATGCCCTCCCCGGTTCCCAGGGATTTGGTGAGATGAAGCTGGCAGAGCCCTCAGCACAGGCTGGCCAGGCGGCAGCTCCCAGCTCCGGTCGTTGTACAGTCACAGAGATGGCGCCGTGAGCTGAGTTTCATTAGCATGTGCTCCACCCTCTGAACTGTTCCCCCACACTGTTCCACCAGTGCCCCAAAGCAGCTGACCCTCAGGGAAATGGGTCCTTGGTGGTTTTTATATGGAAGATGAATGACAGGACACAAGTGAATTGTCCTCAACCTTGAGTTCAAAGTCAGGTGTCTTCACTTTAGGGCTGGAGTTATGGCAAGCCCCCAGAACACATCTGGCTCATAATAGATGCTCAGTGAATGTTTGTTGAGTAAATACTATGGCTCTCCAAAGGAAAGCTGTCATTATAATTGCTAACAGTCTATGGGAAAACGACCCTGACATGCTAAAGCACAGGAGTCCAGGAATATAGCTCTCGCCACATGAACCTGGGGAGCCAAGGGCAGCCTCTCACGGCCCCCATTACCTGCTCCCTCTCTAGACTCCCCCTCACACAGTGAGCAGCCAGTATTCTGAGTTGGGGGGACAGGAGGTGTGACCCAGGGCTGGGGAGGACACCTAGTGCTAAGCAACAACCCACTACTTTCACAGACCAGCAACTAAAGCACCCAGAATCTGCTTCACCCCAGTTTTTCCACAATGGGGGCTTCTCCTCTCCTTTCCCCTCTGGTTGGAAAGTCTGTCTTCTCACACACCCAGGTGATGGTCTAGAAAGGCAGTTCCAGCTTCAGCGAGCTTTCCTATAATACAAAAACAAAACAAAACAAAACAAAACAAAAACAAAACTGGTTCCCCTCCACTAGAGGGCGCAAATATCCCATGCTTTCACCCGGTTCCCACATGGGAAAAACAGTATTTCTATCTCAGGAAAATTAACCTCAATGAGAATTTCATTGATTGTCCACCTGTTCCAAGGCTTTCCTGTCCTCTACCTTAAGCTCTAGGTTTTTCTCCCTGAAGCTTCAGAGTCCACCCCTGGTCTTAAGAGATGCTACTTGGGAGCAGGTCGCTCAGACCATCAACTTTACTGCATCTCATGTGAGAGGACGTCAGAGCTAGAGGACCTTGCTCGTTCACTTCCATGGTTCTGTTTGACCAGCCAGGATTCAGAGAGGCTTGGTGACTTGTTGAGAGATGTACAGCCAGAAAGGGACAAAATCCAGGCTGGAATCTGGGTCTCCTACCTTCTTATCCTCTTTTGAAATAGTGATAGTCCAAATTACAAACAACCCCCCCCGCCCCAGCAATTTTTTAACTACCATTTACTCTGGACTAGCTATTATTCTGGACACAATCCTCAGTGTCCATTTATTCATTCAACAAACGTTTGCCCTACATCTTCTCTGTGCCAGGAGTATTTGAAGAGGAATACAGTTACAAGCAGAACAAGCTGGGTTCCTGTTTTCACAGAGCTTACATTCTAGTGCAAGCATGTGAGAAAATCACCTCGAGAATGTTTAGCAGAGTTTAATTTTATGTTGTGGAATGTTTAGTGTAGAGATAGCTATTTCAGTCTGGGGAGTTAGATATCCCTAAACACGTAATACTGAGGACACTGTAGACTTGATAGTAACCTATTTTATTTATCTCTTCTCCAGCAGTTTGAGAGAGACCTCCGGCGCTATGCCACGCACGAGCGGAAGATGATTCTCGACAACCACGCTTTGTATGACAAGACCAAGGTAGAGACGTCTCCCTGACCTGGGCTCCTCTGACTTGTACCCCCAAGGCTGGCTTCCGGAGCACTTTTCCTGAGCTGATGTCAGTGTCCAGTTTCGGTCTCCTTTGCCTGGAGTGTCCGGTACCCACAGACCACAGCCCAGGGCAGCTGGGAAGGTCCTGATGGGAGCACAGCCCCCGACCCAGCCCAGAATGCATTGAGCTCAGGTTCATTGGGCTCAAAGATAATGAGCTCACAGGGTCCCCAGAACCAGCCCAGCAGTGAACATTAACTGAGCTTGGTGTATAATGAGTAACTCCAAAGAAAACCAAGGATTTCCCTGGGTCACAAGCACCTCTCAAGTACTCCTCGGATGCAGTAGGCAGTAGCACTGAGAGTGACCACTTTGGTCAGTAATGAGAGTCACTGCAAGGAGGGGAGCCACAGAGCCACCCTGAGGTGGCGCTGAGCCATCAGTGAGGCTTACTCACCAGCCGGGTTACTCGTTTCGCCTGGTAAGCCTTGCAATGGGCACAGTTCAAATTCCTGCCTCAGCAAACAGTAAATTACTGTATCAGTTATGAAGAGTTAAGCATTCAACCGTTAAATCCACAAGTGCCATGGTCTACTGTTCTTAGAGTGACCGAGGATACTAAACTAAGCTCTGAGGGGAAAGGAGACATAAAATAACTAAAAGTAATAGTCTTTGCCCTCTGGAAAGCAATAGTCTAAATAAGGTGTATTTAAATAGAGCTGCTTCAGTTACAAGTGTCAGAAACCCAACTGAAAACGGCACAGGCACAAAAGAGAAATTTGGTTTATATACTGCAGCATCCAGGTAATTGACTTCAGGTGTGGCTGCATCCAGGTGCTCAGGCAGGTTTCCCTCCAGGTTGGTTTCATCCTTAGGCAGGGTTTTCCCAGGAGTACCATCTGTCCAGCTTAGCTTCTCCAAAAAAGAAGAGCCTTTTTCCCTGTGGTTCCAGCAAGAGCCCCAGTTGACGCTCACTAGCCGAACCTGGGCCATGTGCCCATCCTGAACCCGTTACTCTCTGATTGGCCAGATTTGGACTGTGTGCCCTTTGTGGAGGCAAGATCAACTCCACCTGACCCTCATGGACTGAGAGTGGGGGTGTCAGGGTTCCCAAAGAAAAAACAAGGTGCTCTTGTCAGAAGAGAGGGCCATGGATGCTGGCGGGATGTGGAATGTATGTGTGGAGGCAGAGTCACATAACCCAATTTAGGAAAGCTTACACATTGACGTTCAACATTATCGAGTGTCTCTTGTGTACCCAGCACTGAGGGGTGGAGGAGCATTGGTGTTCGGTCTTAAAGAGATCACTGGGTGGGAGCCGGGGGGGGGGGGGGCAGATGCGGAAGGCCAAGAAGAGAACCCAGCACATATGAGTATCTGGTTCTTGCCACTCTTCATTACCTGTAGCAGCAGTAATTAATTTTGGTGGCACATTAGAATTAACTGGAGCTTTCAAACAGATTCATGACAAGAACTCTCCTGAGATTCTGATTTCATTAAACTGGGGTATAGCTCAAGCTTCAATACAGCTTTTAAAAAACTTCTTCAGGTGTTTCGAATGAGCAACTGGGGTTAAGAATTACAGATCCATAGGAAAGATGCCAAATGCTTTTAGCTGAATATGTAAAGCTGTCATCATTTTACTTTAATTCATTAAGTGCCATATTTGGGGGTGGGAAAACATAAAGATTACAGAAGTCAGTTAAGATGACTTTTAATGCTCAGAAGTGGGGAGTTATGTTGTGGCAATAATCATTGTGACAAGACAGTTTTACAAGTAAAATGTTCGCTGTGTTAGCCTTGAGATGCTTAACAGAAATATCTGAATGCACGTGTTCCTTGTTATGATTTCAGAGGATATTTCTCGAAGCAGAAAGTGAAGAAGACATTTTTGCACATCTGGGATTGGAATACATTGACCCGTGGGAAAGAAATGCCTAGAAAAATCTGTCGACATTTAAAAACTTTTTCAGGGTAAATAAATATATTTCATATTGCAGTGGAAGATGCTTGAGGAGAGTTGGGGAGTCTGTAAGTCTTCTTGAAATGCACGATGCTTCTAGAAGCAAATAGTTTTGGAAACCTGATAAGGCACCCCCTGGTAATGGGTGATGCTCTCATAGGCCATTTATACGACCGACGGCTGCTTGGAATTCACGATGCATTTTGCCATAGAAACAGTGTTGTAATTAGTGGCTCCTTTCCCGGGAAGCTCATCAAAGCCCACTGTGCCCACAGTGTAGCTGAAATACTAGACACTTCCATAAAGACAGGGTGAGACAAGGTAGTGGAGTATTCTTTGCTCACTCAAATGCAAAATACTTTTAAACACAAATAGAGAATGAAAGAATAAAGAGTTTAACATTTATCTCGAGGGAGAAGCAGGTTTCATTAGATCAGACATTCCCAGGCAGAAATCATGGAACCGGGAGGTCAGGGCTTGTTGCCTTAAAGCCAGATCCTTCCTTCGCCACCTCAGCCTCCCTCCCAGAGGTCCGGAATGACAATGCCCACGATAAAGGGCTGGTCAGCACAGCGGTGAGAGAGCTGCCACCTGGAGGGGAGATGGACATTACGGGCTTAGAAACAAGAGAAAGCCCTGTGGGCCGCGAGGCCAGGAGGCCTTCACAGAGGAGGGGTCTTGGTAGGTGTGAGATAATGGGAAGATTTGGATCCACACTGTTTTTTGCTCTAGAACGAAATTTTATCAGTTAAGGTGGTGACTAGTTAAGGGAACACAGAAGTCCTGAGTGCCACCTACTTTGAGGCAGAGCGCCCTCTGCTGGCGAACAGAAGAACCTTTGGAGGCTAGTACGGTAAAATCATGGCAGATGAAGGACGAAGCCCAAGAATGTTGAGCAGGAGACCTTGTAGTCCATCCTCCTCCTTCTACAGATGACAAACCAAGATCTAAGGAGAGGCACTGGCCTGCCCGACATCGCACAGTTAATGCCAGAGCTTTTGTTGATTCCGCAGAGGATATGCACACATGTCTGTGTGACCTTGGGCAACTTACCTAACCTCTCTGAGCCTCCATTTCCTCCTTTGTAAAATCGAGATAATGGTTTCCCGACTTACACCTACTGGAGGATTAAATGAGGAAATGCTGTAAAGTGCTTTGGGATGCTTTGGATTGGGAAAGATCAAGGAATAAGTTAATAATGACCCTGAGAGAAGGGACATTTAACTACACTGTCAATACTTTACTTCTAGGCTTCTTCCACTGGTAAATACTGATCCCCTGAAGCTGTAACAGGAGGTAGTGGGGATTAGGGCCAGTGTCCTGGCTGCTGGGCTCCCAGACCAGAGGCTCCCTGCACCTGGCCAGCACCAGCTGCACCGGCTGAAACTCTCTGGGTACCAGGCTGAGGGCAACAGAAGGAAAAGGCCCAGTCCCATAGCTCCAGAGTTTCTTAGAAGCCAAGGGCTACTTTATGGGGACCTTAGGTACTTCCTGACCTTTTTCTCCTAGGGACAGGTGGGAGCCACAGTGCGAGTCATTTTTATCTGTTTTAAATGCGCTTGAAAAAATTTTGTTTTATTGTTGACACTATTACTGATGTCCCCTATTTTCTCTCCTTTTCTCCCCTCCACCAAGCCACCCCGCCCCCCCAGCCTTCGCCATATTGTTGTCTGTGTCCACGGGCTATGCGTATTTGTTCTTTCTCCAATCTCTTCCAGTCCCCCCTCCCCTCCCTTCTGAGATCTGTTAGTCTGTTCCATGTATCCATGCCTCTGGATTTATTTTGTCAGCTTATTTTGTTCATTAAAGTCCATATATGAGTGAGAGCATATGATAATTTCATTTTTTACCAATCAGTTCACATCGCCATAGGTATTTAAAACTCTCCCCTCCGGCATGTATATCAACCCCATAACAGCACAGAAACACTCCCCAGTTACCGATTAAACTCATTATTCTTAACCCTTCATTTCCTGCAAACTTAAATCATCCTCACAGTAATTTGCTTTACAATCTCCAGAACCAATAGAATCACCTTTGCAGAGCCTTATTTTCCCTATCTGTAAAATGGGAGTAGTAACACCTATGCCTGAGAGAGAGCCTATTTTATGTCTTTGAGCCTCGAGGGAAAACGCCAGGGTGAAAGCTTTCCTGACAGTGTTTCCCTGAGTGGATAGGAGGTTCCACGTTCATTTGGGTGGAGAGACATCTCCAGAAAGCCCAGGGGCCTTTAGCTTTGTTATGGTGTTCCCCATGTCGTCACAGGACCTGGCAGACCATTGGACATACAAGGGCAGCCATGCATATTTGTTACACTGACTCATGCGCTAATTGATGAAGCTCCCTAGCATGGTGGGAGTGCAAAGACTGGTCAATGCTTCAAAAGTTATTCATTGATGGTTTTCCATCTTTAATTGACATTGCAATGTTACGTGATGAATGCCAGAAAGATAGCTACACAAAACTATTATTTATTGGCAGAATGCAAGAGAAATAAACCTCTCTCTCCACCTGCAAAGCCTCTTGGGATACAGACCTCAGAGGATACAGAAATCTGAGCAGGGAGGTGAAAGGGGAGGACTTACTTTGTGGGCTTTGGAAAAATAAAGGCAGGATGTTTGAGTTGGGGAGATGTATCCTTACAAGCCAATCTCCAAACCAGATGATACGTGAAAAAAATGAGACCAAAACACTGTGGCAACCAGCCCCAGGTCGCCTCTGAGCTAGCGGTGGGCTGGGGAGCCACAGCTTCTGACTTCCCATCTCAGCGCTCTCCTCACAACCCGGGCAGCCCTCTGTGAGGGACTGAGCACCCACCATCAGCCCAGCAGAGAGACGCCAGCCCCAAGGATCCCCTGGAGTGACCTGAACTCCAACCCCAGGGCCAATGCCATGCACTTTAATATGGGCAAAGAAAAACCACAGGCATGTTACAGGACCATAAGAACAACCGTTTTACATCTCACTTTATTCCAAAATAAATTCTGTGCATTGTGGCAGGGGAAAAAAATGACAGAAATAATGAACCTTGCTAGTTTGGTAGAAACAATTTGAAATAAAGATCTTAAGCAATGGAGTGTAAGTGGAATTAAAGTAAATGGTCCAAAACGTAAGTCACACCTCATTTTATAGACAAAATGACCAAATCTGCTTGTCAAGGTGACTGGACCCAGGGGACTTGGAGTAAACCTGAATTTCCCAAAGGGCTGTGCGATGCATGGGTGGGCATGCAGCAGTGGCTTGTAGAATCTGTCCTTGGTTACTTGAAGGAGAGGGATGCACTTCTGAGCCACCAGGGGCCCTGCTCGAGGAAGGCATGTTCCCACAGCACATCGAGGTGGTTCGTGGAGCCTGTGGAAGGACTTGGAGGTGTCCAGACCCAAGTTCTCCCATCAGGAGAACCAGCCCTCTCCTGAGCAATGGCCCCGTGGGGGCAGCCAGGATGCCTGGGGGCTTCCTCACAGAAGTGATCGATGGTGTAGGCCTGGTCCCAGCCAGTTGTCACTGTCCACAGGCTTCCCGCACACTGCTCCTTGGCCCATCCCTTCGGTCCGGAGTTCACGCACTCAGAGTCCTCTGGATCTCTCTACTTGATGAGATTTTTTCCCCACGAAAGTCCACGGACTTGGGCTTTTCTCTCTACTCCCACAAGATGGATACAGCCTCATTTCTGAGAATAATCTGAAACATCTCTGCCTTCCCCCTACGCTATTTACCCTGTGCACACACACAGAGCCCATTGCAGAACCACCTTCCCTGAACGTTGCCTGATCACGCACACGAGGGAGTGATCGGTGGTCCTACCACGTGGGCCCCCGGGGCCTGGGCATGTGTGGCCCCAGAGGACTTCTGCCGTGAGATACCAGAAATACGGGACTGCGTCCCCTCCTACGAGCCCCCATTGAAACTTCATTTGTGTACCATGCTGGCCTTGGCCAACCCTCCCACGGAAGCCAGGTCTGATGGCTTTTTGGGAAACAGGATGTGAAGAAAAATGAGAAGACAAGACACTCAGATATCAAGCCCCTTTCCCAAAATCACCCACGCATGCACACACACACGCAAATTCCCACTGAGGTCAGGAACAGGACTCAAGGGCTCCTTCCGATGCACAGGGACATCACCTGGTGCTTCACTGCTCGTTAAACCACAAGATCTGAGAGTTGGAATGAACCCTGTCAGGTCTGTCCCCTGAAGAGACAAATCACCCAAAAGTTTTCCAGATCTGTCAATGAAATCTGGATTGGTTGAGAAGCAGCTTAGCATCTCTCCTCACTCCAAGAACAAGCCCCCGGGTTTCCAGCTCTGTTCCAGCTCCAGTCCCGCTGTTTGGCCGAGCTGCTTCATTCCAGGCTCAGCCTGGGTATGAGCCACCACAGTCCCCTCCTTCTCTCCATTTCTGCGGTAGGACGGTAAGTGTCTCGCACAGGCTCCTCACTCCCTGCTACCGTCCTCACGTATATGTGAGCTTCTTCTGCTCCCATCATACCCTTCTCACGCGTGGGTGCTCTCCTAGGATTCTTGAGGACACAAACAGGCTTTAAAAAGTAAATACAGCAAAGACTTCTGCTGCCGGCCAAGTTGGAGAAACAACAACCAGATTGACCCTCCCACCTACCGCAACCAAAATTCAGACAAACCATCTAAAGCTGTGGTTTTTAAGACACTGGAGCTCAGGCCAGGAAGGACAGGGATCCTTGAGAGACAGAAAACAAGGACAGGCCCACAACTGCCCGAGCTGGCTGCCGCAGGAGGGTTTTCAGGGCACTCGGCATCCTTTTGTGTACTGTCAGCATGGTGTCCGTTTTTCTGTCCTCTCACCTTTAACCAGCTAGTGTCTTTATAGCTGAAGTGAGGTTTAGTGGGCAATACAGAGTTGGATCTGGGCTTTACATCCAACTGACAATGTCTTTTAACTGAGGTATTTCGATCAACCACATTAATGGGATATTGACATGATTGGTTTGAAATCTTGCTACTTGTTTTCTATTCCAACTGTTCATCACTCCATTTTAAATTGTTTTTCTGCCTTCTCCAATATAGATTTTAGAAATACCTTATTTAAGATCCATGAAAATAATCTGTTGGGATTTATAGTGAAATTACATTTATCATGTGGACTAATCTTAGGTTGTTTGACATCTTTATGCTACTGAGTTTTCCTACCCAGGAGCATGGCGTTTACCAATATTCCCATTATTTAGGTCTTATTTAATATCTTTCACTAAAGTTTTGTTTTTCTCCATAAAGGGATTATATGTTTTTCTTAGATTTATTCCTCAGGATTCTATATATATTTTTATTGCTGCTGCAAAATGGTATTTTTAAAATTTACTTTTTCTAATTCTTACTGATTTTTAGAAATGCAAATTACTTTTGTATACTGATTTTGCATCCAGTGAACTTATTCAAATCACTGGATAATTCTAACAATTTATCTGTAGTTAACCATATTATCTGAAAACAATGAAAATTTCGTTTCCTCTTTTTCATTCTCATACTTCCTACTTCTTTTTCTTATCTGACTGCATTGGCTAGAACCTAAAATTTAGTATTGACTAAGTGGTACTAGTGAGCTGCCTTGGTTTACTTCTGATTTTAAAGAGAATTCATTAATAATTTACCCTTAGGTATGATGTTTCATGTAATTTTTTTTTAAATCTCCACTTTAAGAAAGTTCCTATTCTGTTTTTAGTTTGCTAAGAGTTTTCACATGATAAATGACTGTTACATTTTTTTTGAAGTCTTTTTTTCCTACTGAGATGGTCACTTGATTTTTCTCTTTTAACTTGTCCGTAAAATATTAAATTGATTTTCTAATATTGAATCAGCCCCGAATACCTGTCCAGCCAATAAAAACACCAAGAGCCTCCTTTGTGTCTGAGCTCCCATCTCCTCCCCGCACCCATCTCCTCCCCACATGCTTCTCCTGCAGCAAAAACGACTCTGACACCCTGGTTTCACCAGGTCTGTGTGCTGGGCCGTGACACAGAGTGATTCCAACCAAGAGTTCTTACCTCTGCTATCTTGGGATTGTCATCAATTTCTGAAATTTCACATGGCCTCTCACTTTCCTAAGTGGGAAAGAAGGAAGGGAGGGAAGGAGGGAGGGAGGGAGGATGGAAGAAAGGGTCACAGAATTTGCCCGTGACCATGATTAAAATCAGTGGTGCTCACACTTAGGTTTACAATCCCATTACAACCACCAGAGAATTTTGAAAACAAAGAAAAATAAGCAAACAGATATTAACACTCTCCTCCCAAAACATAAAAAAGACATACATTGTGAATTACTTCAGAATGATCCAGGGTTGGCAGGGTAGAGAAGTGGGTAGGAGTAGAGATGAAATACAATTGCATGAATTGATAGTTAGGTTAATTATATTATTCTCTCTACTCCAGTATATGCTTAAAATTATTTATAATAAAAAGTTGTGTTTTTAAAGACCAATGCCACAACTCTATCATCCAGTGATGCTGATTTAATTGGTTTTGGTAACTGGTATTTTTGTAACCTCCTAAATGATTTTAAAGTGCACAGAAGGTTGAGAAACTACTGCCCAAATAAAAATATGCCACCAGCACCCACAATACTTCTTAATGGTAACAATTTACAGCTTGTCAATGCATCTTTACAGCCAAGATCTCGTTCCATCCTTGCAAATTTGCCTGCCTCCTAAAATAGGAGGGTCGTTGTTATGACTCCTATTAAGTTGGCCTAATCGAGGCACAGAAAAGCTTAAGTCCCTTGTCCAGGATCATGTAAATGATAACATGGCAGAACCAGGGCTGGAGCCTGGGTTTTCTGCCTCCCCAGGAATGCTCACGGCTGTGAGTGCACCAGGAACGAACAGGAACGGGGGACAGAATCAGACCCCAGAGCCCATGTAACAGAGTGCAGCACAACCCTGGGACCTCACTGGATGCGGCTCTGGGCGGTCTTTGAGCCCTGATGTGGCTCCCAGAGAAATCTGGCCTTTGGAAGGGGTGGAGCGGGCAGATTCCCTTGTGACTGAAGTGCGTTCAGATGTGGCAAAGGGCACAGGGAAGTAGAGCCACACACTCTGGACACCCACCTGCCTCAGCACCTGTGTGTTCCTGCCTTTGCCAAGATCATCTCCATCCTCTCTATGAAGCTGGTGTCCTCCTGTTTGTCAACTTGAGAAGAAACATCCACTGCATAGACAGGTGTCTGCCTTGGCAACAAACGTCCCTCCTCACTGCTACTCTCTGCTACCCCAACACCGTCCTCATGGCCATGTGACAAATCAGCTCTGCCTGCAGCGTAATGGCATGAGTCTGACAAATGGAGGTGCAGGGGCATCCCCTGTCGTGTCCTCAGGAAACAGAGACAAGTCCTGACACGCTTTGCCCAAAAGCCAGCTCCCTGAAACACGTCTTCCTGCCAACGTGCCCAGACCCCAAGAAGCTGCTAGTCACCTCAGCCAACTCATTGCTGCTGCTGCTTCTTCTTCGGTGAATCAGCGTAAACAGGAGAGCTACCAGCAGGGCCGTGGCCACCAGCGACGGGATGCCGGCGGCGAGTCCGAGCGAGGGCCCACAGTCCTGACACAGAGAGAAGCAGAATCAGGCTCTCCGGGAATGGAGGAAAGAAAGGGTCGATCGATGAAAAATAAAACACCACCACAACCTCAAGGACCCCAAGTGTTGTACAAAATCAAAAGCGTAATGAGTTATTGTGAAAATGTTTGCAGTCTACATGGCAAATGACTCATTTTCGTAGGACTTAATTTACATAGTTTAAGTCAATTAGAAAAGGGTGATAATCCAGTAGGAAAATGGGCAACAAAGATGAACAGGACATTCCTAGGAACAGACATGCAGAGTTCTCATCAACACTGGAAAAGCTGAGATAAACTCAAAGCAACAATTAAAGGCCATTTTTCACCTATTGGTTTGGCAAAAAGTGAAGTTTTCTTACATCCTGCACCATTTTGATGTGAATGTTTTAAATTTATTTGCACTAATTGCATTAACCAATTAATTTTCAAATTCCCATTTTATGTTGATCTCAGTGGAAATAGCTGCATAAGTTTTAGGATTTGCAAGTTATCTGGAAATATCAAAGATAATCTGCAGAATCCATATAAATATGGGATTCTCATCTATAACATAAATACAGAAAATATATAGCTTGATCACCCCTCACACGATAAACCCACCCATGTGCCAGCGTTCAGATGAAAAAAAAACAGAACATCACCAGCACCCCAGAAGCCCCCTCATGCTCCCTTCTAGTCAGCCTGTGTGTAAGGCCATTTTGAAACCTGTCACCATAGATTAGATTTGTCTTTTTCCAGCATCATCTAGATGCATCTAGAGAAAGTAAGTACAGCGAGTCCTCATTTAACATCCCAGCTGGGTTCTCAGAACGCAGTAACACAAAAAGCAGTGAAACCAGTTTCATTCACCACGGACTGATCAATAAAAACAAGAGTTAAGTTTTACAGCCTCTCACCAATGTCACCACGAAATAATGCCAAACAGAATGTCATTCCAAAACCTGAGTGTGTAGCTTCTTCTGCTCAACACATTGTGAAAACCGTCTGTGATTTGCACACTCTCCCTCATTTCTGAGCTGAGTTGATTGTAAGAATAATAGTTGAGTCAGATTCTGTGCTTGGTAACGGCTCACACATCAGATTTGTCTACTCCTCCAAACAAATGCACAAGGTGGGGAGACCATCATCACCCCCATTTTATAAGTGACCAAACCAAGGCTCCGAAATTTAAGCGACATACTTACCGCTTCCTTCCCACCTGTAACAACTGGAGAGGATGTCTGTGTGGGGAAAAGAACATATAACTTAAGAAAACAAATCTGTGGAACGAATACTGTACAGGCCAGCCTGTCAAAGGTGAAGCTATAATGACTAAAGTTCACCCTTTGCCAAACATCCTATTAAAAACAATGAACGACCACTGTTGTAGGAAGTAGCATCGGAAGAGCTGAGACTGCGCTGCTGCTGTTGCTGGCCAGCAGCTACGTCCTGATTGCCAGGCAACACCTTTTAACACTTAGGTAGCAGCTAGGAATGGGCAGCCAGAGGGGGAAATAAAGGCAGGGCCCTGGCCGTTGTAATCTAACAAAGAACTTAATACAGGAGGCTGAAGCAAAGGAAGACACGCCTTCTCCACTGACCCAGGTGTCCTGAGTCTGGTTTGATAAGGCTGCCGGGCATCCCAAACCACACACGTGAACCATGATAGTGCGGGGTGTGGGGGAGCTCTTGAAAGTCTGTGTGTATCATCGCCACCAGCTGGGAAAAGGGAAATCTTGAGACCATGTGTTCATCCCAAGGCCTGGAAGGGGAAGGGGTCTACTGTGCCCAGAGAAAAAGCCCACGAAACAGCTTTGGTTAACTGCCTGCCTCCTGCCACATATGCAAAATGAACAAATAGAGCCTGGAGCAGGAAAAGGATTCAGGCTCACATACCCCACACATACCGACATTTGTGTAGTGACTCACCCCAGGAAAGCTGGCACCACCTTTACCTGTCAATCAATATGTGACTCCCTCACCCCCACCCCACCAACTATGTAAGTCCTCAGAACAAAGGACTCACTCTCTCTCGGCTCTTTTTGCCACACAGTGGGTGGGAGAGTGGGCCCCGGCCATTTGGTCTCTGGCCACCCTGCTCTTACCACCCTTGCTGTTGCGCCCCTGTGAGAACTTAGCACTAATAAACTGTGTGCACACTAATAGGCTTGCTGGTCTGTAATTCTTTACTGTGTCAGCAAGTAGGACCAGGGTGTCTCCAGTAACACCATGACTGCCAAACAGAACCTTAAACAACTGTTTCCCAGAGAGAAGAAATGAAATTCATCTACAAGGAGAGAGAATTCAGAAATTCCGGGAAGGTCTTTGTACTTGCACGGATTTGCCATGACACCCTTTTACAAATCAAAAAGGCTTTCTCTTGTCCCAAGTCCCCACGTCCTTCCCAGCACACTTTGGGTCTACCTACCCCCCTTGCTGGAGGGAGCATGATGCAGTCTGGTGGAAGACGGGCCCCTTCAGAATGCCTTGTTGTGCCCAAACATGCGATGAAGCAAATGCCTTTGGGGGGATCTGAAGTTGGGAACGATCCGCGTTCCGCGGTAATTCCACGCTGAATGAATGCCTTGCAGATTGCCGCTTCACACCTCCACTGAAGGAGGGGCACTGGACCCCACCGTTTTACGAGATATTTCAGGTAATAGTCCGACCTGGATCTGTGAGTCTCAGGGAGCTGAGTGCTACATTCACATACCCCTTGCAGACCACACCAAGTGGTGCCGTGTGGGGTTAAGGGCGTGGGTCCCAGGCTCCCAGCCTGGAGTGGAATGGCGATGTCTCCAGTCACAGGCTAAGGGGTCTCCTTCCTCCATCAATGGAACAGGACTGTTAGTGCCCACCTCTAGAGTTGCAATGAGCACCAAGGTGTAAGACTTTGTCACTCCTTTAAACTGGGCAAAGCTCTGGTCACACCTGTTAATTAATGTTCTCATCGACCTCGTGAATACTTTGGAGTGCCTGGGGTTGGGGCTTTGACAATTTTTGTCGCTGTTTCGCAAAAAAGGAACTAGATCTCAGAGAAGTTATGGGATTTCGTCCAAGGTTCCATAGGCAACCATAAGTCTACCCTGAACTTGGATGTTTGAATTCCTAGGTTTCTCGCCCAGGGAGTTCCCACCAAAAGAATGTGATAAAGGAGGCATTGACATTTGGTACTTACGTGGTTACGGTTTTACCTAAACACAGTCTCCGCCCCACCCGCCACCGTATTACCTTAGTGCTGCATTTGCCCAAAGTGTCTCATTTCTCCCGGTTGTGATAAGAGTCTAATACCATTTCAGGTAAGGTGTTCTTACATAAATTCACTTCAGCTGGATTTGACCCCCCCAAAAGGAGCTGACTCTAAGCATTCAGGGGTACTTCGTGGAACCCCAAAACCACAGAAATCTGGCTTCTTCAGGGATTAAGAGACTGGGAATTTGTGAGGACCAAAGCCATCCCTCCTGGGGTCTCTCCATCTCTCCTGGGCACACGGCCTTTCCCCTGTGCTCCTCTCTGTCTGTCTGCTTCCTGCTTCTCTCTGCAGATGAGCTTTCCTGGTCTCGTGAGCACCTGCCAATCACCCCAGCTGATGCTCATGGAGTGCTCACTACGTGTCGGGCTGTTCGAGGGCGGTTCCTGTGCCTGCTCATTTGTTCTTCACGACAGCCAGGGAAGCAGGACTACCGTGACCCCCGTTTTACAGATAAGAAGAGTGAGACACAGAGAAATGAAGTAGCCTGTGTGGGGTCACACAGCCCTGAGAGGCAGATGCCAAGTGGTCTGGCTCTGGTCCAAGCTCTCAACTGCTATTGCAAAACCCCAGCTCGCTTTTTGTACTTGACAGTTCAGGGGCCAGCTTGCCTGTGCGGCCCTGTTCCCTGCTCCCCATAGAGGCTCTGTTGAGCCAGGTGTCTACCTCTGTCCCCTTCCCAGGCAGCTGCACCAAAAAGGAAGGTCCTGTGGTGGGGACATGACTGCCAGGCAGCGTGACCACCTGTCCTGGTTTTCCAGAGAGGTTGCCTGGGTTGTAGCACATTCGGTGTTAAGGCCAGAAACCCATGTAAGTTGCCTTCAAGGGTGGGCCAAGCCAGGATCAGACAGAACCCAGGGTCTCTACAGAACTGCTGAGTTTAAGCAGTAAGGGGGAAAGTTCCAGCAGTGACCATATTAAAAGGTTTTGACAATCGAGGAGAGAGAGGGGGGAATTTGTCTGCAAACTATAGGCAGAGGCTGTTGAAGCAGGGAACTGAGCAAATCAAGGAGATTCAGAAGGCAGGATCCCACCAGGAGAGTAGGCAGGTGCCAGGGGAGGGGGCTGGGGGACAGAGCCCCAGGGCAGCCAGCAGGGGGCAGCAGGAGGCTGGCAGTGAGTGGCAAAGCTCTCCTTCCTGCCACTCTCCGGAACAGCACCCTCACATACAGGAGACGGAGCCTTGGCTCAGGTGTCCTCTTACTGGGCAGATTCAGTTTATTCTCTTCAAATAACCATGTGACTTATCAGAAACATTTGGTGCAGCCAAATCCACTAAAAACTAGGCCAGGAAGATGCCTCGCTCCATCACAACAGCACTACCTCTCAGAGCACAGCCCCGGCTGTCATCCCCACACGACGTGGGAACGGAGACGGACGACCAGGTCTGGGGGGAACTGTACGCCCCACCCACTGAAGTCACTATTTCCACTTGCAGCTCAGTGTCATAATCAAGAGCCATAAAGTGTTCAAACTCGTTGACCCCCAAATCCCCTTCTAGACTATATATGAAAGAAGTCATCTTAAGTGCAGACGGGGATTCATCTGCACCTGTATTTATCACAAAACTACTCCTAATCATGATTACGCAACTCAGAAAATGGTTCGCTTGCAGAAGTATCATGTGGCCATCCTCAGTTATGGTTATAAAGGCTGATGGAAAATGGTTACATAAAATTATATGTAGGATAAGAACACAATGGTATGAAGACAATGAAAGTGAGCATTTCACTAGAGGCGACTAGAAAGAATGACATTTTCTGCTGATGGGAACATAGGTGAAGTTTCCTTCTTTTTTGCTATTTTCCTTTTCAAACTGAGTGTTTATAATTTTCAGCATTGAAAAAACTTCTCTCGACAGCCCACAGCTCCTCCCAAGTGCCTCTGGGGAGCGGGACTCATTGCCATATGTGGAGTTTTGGTGGCAGTGTTCAGGGGCCTCAAGTCAGTTCTGCACCAGTGTGTGGGGAATGAGCAGGGACCGCTGTACTTACCGTGCTGGCTGGCAACGTGAAGTTCAGTGAAAAACTCTGCAAAGGAGAACAAAACTCTAAAGCTCCTGGGAATGGTCAGCCAGGCCCCTGGCCTCTCCACCCAATGGCACTGACCCTGGCGGGTTCTAAGAGCGCTCACCGATCCCTCAGTCTCAGTCCACCCACGTCCTCTCCCAGGTTTGGCCCAGAGAGAGGGCAGGCGAGCAGACGAGCCTGAGGTCACGGGTCTGCCCTCAGCATCAGGGCAGCCTTGCATCCTCTCCCCTCCCAGGTCCTCAACCAGGGCCAGACTAAGGGGCCAGGGAGCAGGGCTATTGCCTGAGGGATCCCAATCCCCAGGGGCAATATAAATGTTACTAGACATTCAGCAAAGTGCTGAAAATAGTTTCTTTCCCCCCTGGAATTCTTCCAAGGGAAGGAACTCTGTGAATTTAGAAATACTTGGTTCTTGCTGCTTGGGTTAGGAAGTAAGCTTCCCCTGCCCCCACCCAGGGACCTGCTCCAACGAGAACACCTGCTCCTTGCATCCCCTGCCCAGGTGAGAGAACCTGAGAAAGACAAGGCTGCCATTTTTTGCTGAGTCCAAAGTATGGCTTCCAGGCTGGAGCCGGGCTGGTCAGGACGACTGAGTGAAGCTCACCCTTCTCCACCCTCCCCCACTCAGCACCCAGCCTCACCTCTGCCCCTTATATGGAGTCAGTATTTAAAGTTTGTGGGCTCAATGGGCACCAAACTGTTAGCCTGCCCAATGCCCACCACCTGGGTCAGGCCCTGCCAAGGGCCTCCGCTAGCCCCTTCCCCCTCCCATCTTCATCTTCTGTCACCGTAGTCTGGGCTTGTCAGTGCTGCTCTCTCCAGGCTCCTCTTTCCTGAGACCAAGATAGACAACTGTTCAAGGACATCAGAGCAAGAGGGACATCTGGGCCACCACAGTTCAGGGTCCTCTTGCTCAAGGGACCAAACCACTGCGGTTGGTTGTTAACACCAACCAAGCCGACAGACGCTGCAAGGATGCTGGTCACCGCACTGGACACAGCTGCCCAGAGCCTCATCTTGTCTGGGAGTGCTGGGCACTGACGTCAGCAGGCCCCACACAAAGCTTCCTTTGGGGCCCAGCAGATGGGAGGGGCAGCAACACGCGGGCCATTGCACGTGCTGTTCATCAATATTTGGATGACGAAGGTTTTGGCCAGTTTCAGAGAGACATTCATGTTTTGTAGAAACACACTACAGTGCTCTCATGGAGAGAAAAACATCGCGTAAATTTGGGTGGAGAAGAATGTGACGCTGTGTTCTTCAGCGGCAGCTGGGTGGGTGAGGCAACTCTGAGTCTGGAGTCACCTCATCTGGATCCAAGTCCAGACTGAGCCACCGAGTGGCTGTGTGGCCTTGGAAAAGTGACTCACACTTTCTGGTCTCCATTTCCTCACAACAGTTCTGTTCCCAGGTTCTGGTTTTCCATCTTCAAAGTGGGGGTATGATTAGCTTGCGCTGCCCACCTCACAGGATAAGTCCAAAGGACGTAACATCTGGGCAGCTGCGTCCACACCGTAAACCACTCTAGGAGTGCGAGGGGTCACGTGGGGCCATATACTCCCTGTCCAGGCCAGCACGGAGCCAGGCACGAGGAAGCTGCAGGGGAGCTCTTTTTCAGATGGAAGCACATACATGGATCAGCCTAACTCAAAGTACTGGAATTTGGAACAACACAGTTATTGCTCAAATGCACTCGCTGTTAGACCAAGCACAACACAACACCTGCGTGATGGCCCTGACGGCACGTTCGGACCTCTCGTCAGAAGAGGGTAGCACTGGTTATAAGGCTGCTGCTGTGAGGGGAGGAGGGATGATTACGCACCGTCACGGAGGGCGTGCTACCTGTCGGCCACCCGTGAAGGGAGGGCGAGCTCTCCTCCCCACGTCGTGGGCGAGGGGACTGCAACCAGGTAGGTTTCTGCAGGTCACCAGCTGCTAAGTGGCAGAGGCTGGGTCAGACCCCACATCCTCCAAACTCCAAAGCCTGAATTTCACCCCTTTAAATCATCTTTTCTAAAGAATCTCAGAAGCCTCTTCTGTCTTCCCTCTTCTCTTAGCAAATTTCATCTGAGTGAGTCACAACCAAGCATGTTCGCAAGTCAGTGAAAATAGGTGGGAAGTTTCTCACGCAGTGGGCGAATGTCTACGGTGCCGATCAGGGGGCAGAAGGCAGACTGACCAATGGGGGGGAGGCGAGGACTGGCCCCACTGCTGCACCTGGGAAGTGAATTTAGCTGAGACATCTGCTCTGTACCCTCACTGTATGTGGGGTGTTACAGACAAGACCATAGTTTAAAATAAAAGATGAGATCGGCAAATAGTTGGTGAGAATTTTACAAAAAATGATTAGTAGTTTGCACAGAGGAAAATAATTTAAAACCAATCCCCCTTACTTTATTGTACCAAGGAAAATGTTATATGAGAATTAGAGAGGTGAGCTTTAAAAGCCTGGGAATTGTTTTTACACGGAGAGAATGAAGGTTAGGCTGAGCCAGAGTCGCTGGCTATCACTTACCATCCTGACGGCCTCCCAAGACCCTTCTCCAAACGCTGTTCTCAGCAAGCTCCTTTCTCTCTGGAGTTACTCGCTTGTGTCTCGCATTTGTAGGGACATCCAGCTGGGCGAGCAAGGGTGACAGGGCAAGAGGTGGCTCTAAGTCAGCCCTGGCCAAGCCATTTATGGTCAGGGGAGTAGCCAAGTCCTCGGCCCATCCCGCAGGGAAGATGGTCTCCTGCTCCACAGCCACTGAGTGTGGCCAGGGTTACCCACCCTCTTTGCCTTTACTTCCTGTGCTTCTCACTTGTCAGGTCCCTTTCTTGATGACACTTCCAACTCAGCAAAGAACCCAGAGCTGGCCCAAGGGCTCAGAGGCTCCCGCAGCTGGGAGCTCTTTAGAAACAATGGGTGACTGAGGCCGAGGTGGTGGGAGGCCGGCGTCGGCATCCCAGCCATGATGGAGTTGGCACGTCCCCAGCATCCCTGCAGAGGGTGCCCAGGACACAGGCTGGGGACCCGCTCTGTGCTTGCAGCAAGACTGTAGCTGCCACAGGGAACACACTCCCTGCCAGTGAGCTGCCTGCCTGCTGGTGAGTTTGGCCTCACCCCTTTCTGCTCTCACACTGGGATGGGGACCCTGCTAGAGCTGGAGGAGGCTGTGGACATGGGGGAGCTTTTTATTTTTATGAGTTCTCTGCTAGGAGTTTGCTTCTTTAAAACAATGAAGGAGTCGGAGTCATGTGCCAACAAAACAATGGAGTTAGGACCAATAAATTCGATCATTTAAATGAGTGCATTTCTTCATCTAGTTAACAAATCTTTTTGATACCTTCTATTATTCTGCACACTGCTCTCAGAGATGGTGATGAAGACAAGCGAGGCCCCAACTTGTAGGGACTGTAGGTCCCAGCAAGGACAGACAGAGAGCAGTCACTGTGGAGGAACAAACAGGCTGGAAGGAAGGAGTGAGCAAGTGACCCGGAAGCAGTTGCTTTTGATGTCCTGAGAGCTGACATTCAAGCTGCATGTGAAAGATAAGAGTCCCAGGCAGAGGGAACAGCAAAGGCAAAACCCTGGGGCTGACGCAGGCATGATACCCTCACAGAGCAACAGAAATCTGGAGTGACCCTGGAAGGAGTCAAAGACAGATCAACTTAGGGACCAGTGGTGTGAGCCTGCTAGGGCAGGTAAGATTTCTATTGTGGAGCAATGGGAAGGCTCTCAAGGGTTTTAAGTAGGAAGGGAGCCTGATCGAACTGATGTTGACAAAGATCAGCTGGCCTCACTGTGGGGCCTGGATCACAGGGGACAAGAGTGTGAACCCAGACACCAGTTCCCAGAGTCCAAGGGAGCAGTGATGGTGGCTGCCCTGGGTTGGGGCAATGGGAATGGGAAGCAGTCAGTGGGTTTGGGATTTATTGTGGAAGCAGAGGCAATGAGATTCCATGATGGGAAAAAATGTGGGGCAGGGGAGGGGAGAGAAGGTGAGGGAAAGAGCAGAATGAAGCCGACCCCTGGTTTGGGGCTTGACTCTCAGAGCGGGTGGAGGCCCATTTGCTTAGTCTGGCCATACTGGAGAAACAGAGGCCGGGTACAGGATGCAGGCAGTGGGGAACAAACCAGAATGAGACCAACGTGGTCTCTGCCTCAGGGGGTTTCCAGTTCCCAAGGTGATGTCTAAACTGAACCCAGGTGCCATGGAGACCCAGTCCAGAGAAGTCTGCATTGAAAGCCTCGGCCGCCCTTCTGGAAGTGGTGTGGTCGCAGGCAAGGGAAGTCACTCCTTCCAGCCTCCCTCCCAAGCTGTAAAATGGGGATGGTTCTGTTGACAGTGACTGGACTACCTAAATCAGCACATCTGGTACAAATTACGCTTCTGACCTTGCTCGGTGGGCCTAGAACCACACCTGGACCAGACAGCTGGACCCAGGAACTTCAGTTCACAGTCCCAGAGCCCTCTGGTCCGGCTGTGGGTGGGCAAGGTCGGCAAGGTCCTTTTCTGACTTTTTGTTAGCTAGGCACCCGCTGATCACTGACTCGATCCAGTGAACATGTCAGTCCTTTGGAAGAATTGCTGTGACCTCTAGTGGGTGGTGCCCTGGACTAGGTGTCTGGGAAGGTCCTGGGCCCCTGGCCACGAGCGTCACAACAGGCTCTGGTTAGGAAGAAGGGGGTTAACTGGTTGGGTGCAGTGGAGCTCGGGCAGGGAACCAGGCTCTGGGCGAACAGCACCAGGTCACTCCTGAGGCTTCCGCAGCAGGGCTGCCTCCCAGACAGTCCGCTCCAGATTTCCTCCCAGGGAAATGAGCTCCAAAATATTTCAGCCCTTTCCCCTCAATCAGGACTCCAGTTCCCGGAAGAGGATCTTAGGGTCTGACTCGGGTCTTGTGCCCAAAGAGGACCTGCCACCTGGCTGCAGTCTGCCCAGTGCGGGCCCCTCCAATGTGAGAAGTGGTGGCTCTGCAAAAGGAACTTGCCACCACCCCCTGAAACAGGGGGCACAGGTGAAGTGAGTGGGCTCTCCACCTCCGGAAGTGTTAGGCTGAGGATTATTTCCTGAGATATTGCAGAAGGAATGCCCCTAGCGGGTGGGAGGATAGGGCCACCAACTCTGAGATTCTCTGATCTTTTCTATTATGCCACCATTAACATTTGTACAAGCCCAGGCACACTGATGGCTTGCTTTCCAGGTGGTCAGTTTAAACTGGTCAGTTAAGAAAGTTGGTCCACTCCGCCCTGGCTGGTGTGGCTCCGTTGGTTGGAGTCTCATCTCATAGACTGAGAAGTTTCAGGTTTGATTCCCGGTCAGGGCACATACCCAGGTTGTGGGTTTGATCCCTGGTTGGGGCATGAACAGGAGGCAACGAATCCATGCCTTTCTCTCTCTCAGCAATGAAAAAATGTCCTCAGGTGAGGATTTCAATAAACAAAAATTTAAAAATTAAAAGCTGGTCTATCCTAAGTGATAGGCGGCGTTACTCTAACTGCTGAAATCTTTATCTAAAATGGCAGTAAGTAGTGATGCCTCGAAATGTTCAGCAGCAGCACCCAGGTCGTTTCCCTGCCTGTGACCGTCACAGTGAGAGCCATGGGAGGCGGGGGGACGGCCACCAAGTATCTCCAGCTCACGTCCCTCCTCACCTGAAGTCAGGAGCAGCCTGGTGAGTTGCTCTGGCCAGTGACTCGGAGGTGGAAGCGAGACGCCAGGCACAGGCATTGTGAGAGCCCGTGTGCAGTCCTCCACAGCACCCTTCCGTCTGACACAGGGGCCAGCAAGGCGCCGTCAGCCCGGCCCAGACCCGCCTGAGGGTCTGTTCTAGTACCTGCAACAGCTGCCCGGTACTAGAAATGAGTACGTAGTTTGAACGAGAAACAAACCCGGTTATGTAAAGCCCCTGACGTTGGGGGGTGTTTTGCCCGTAGGCTGCCTTACCCTGCTGATGCAGCAAACAGACATCCCCTCGCACAGCTGGGGCTCAGCCTTCAGGCACCAGTGACCGCAAAAGGTAGAAAAGCCACAAAACTTTGACACTGCACAGATAGCACAAAACTGGCTTGTGTTGAGTAGTTTGGCATTAATTCGGAGTATGTTTAAAAACATGGTCCAGCAGAGTGTCCTTACCACCCCTGGACCTGAAGGGGCAAGTGGAAGGAGTGGCTGCCAGAGCCTGGAGAGAAAAGGTCACCTTCTAGGAGCCATGACCTTCGATTACAATCTCAGATGTGGTCCTCAGGCACAAAACTGCGGGGAGACGAGCGGAGAGAGCTGCTGAGGGACAAACAGCAGACGTTTCCCCACCTACACCCTTGGAGGAGCAACCAGCTCCTCAGTAACTATGTTGTCAAACTTCCGGCCTGTGTGGGTCCAGGAGAGGGGGCCGCTTGGAAGCCACCTTCACTTTGCTCGTGACTTTCTGGGCCCCACAGGGAGCTCTGTGCTGGAGTCAGACACTAGGAAGGACCCCCTTTTTCTATGCTCCCCAAGTTCTTGTGGTATTGGAGAAAATCATCACCACGAGGGCCACCCTTGCTGGGACGGGTAAGATACACCCAGGACACGTCAATTGATGCACATTCTTTAATGAAACAAGTCTTTCTAGACAGAGACCTGTCTGCGCCTTTCCGCTTTCTCTTTGAAACCGGCAACACTCCATGAAATGGAAAACTACACAAAATAAAGAATACCGTATATTTATAGGTGACACTCTAAACAGCTTTCCTTTGTTCTTTGTTTTACAGAAAACTTTTAGGCATTTGGGATTCTTTTTTCAGAATTTCTGTCCACAGAGGAAACTGGAAAGACGCCTGCCAGAGCCCTGGGAACAGGTTCCCAAACTGAGCGACGGTGACACCGGGAGTTAAGGGAGACTCCTCAAAGGGGCTGGGTCCCCGGCAAGTCTCTGGGTGACCTTGCCAGTTAACAGATTTTACAAATGCCTGAAACAGCGCGAACATTTCACCAGTGATAGGAAACTTCACTTTGGGAGAAAATAAAGCTCCAGGGAACCAACACACAGACTCGTGTTCTCTGTTGGGAGAAATTCTGCAGGTGGAGTTACTTCCAGATCCTTCCCCTGCCCCGGGGGCCCAGGTTCTCGCTCCTGCTAGACCAGATCACACTGGCATTGGGCCAGGCTGAAGACCCGGACCCTGAATATTCATCAGGTCGTCAACATGATTCTCTCAACTGAAGCTAGTCTTGGAGCTCTGTGACATCCCCACGGCCTGGCACCCAATGAAAGGACCAAGCTGGCTGCAGCAACATCCCCAGGCTCCTTCCTCTGCATCCAAGGGTGTGCAGAGGAAGGTCACTGAGCATTTGGAAAAGCCAGGGCAGGGGGCCTGGATCTTTCTGCTGAAGGGACTTTTCTGCATGAAGCCAGCTGTACAGACTCTTGCAGAGCCTGCTTTGTGCGTAAGTCCCCTGAGCAAGAGCTTCCAGGGGCGTAATCTGGGCAGCCCCAGCTGAATCGGAGCTTGTCTTTGCTGGGAATATGTCACTCCCAGAAGGCCTCACTGAAGGATTTCATAAGAGTCTCATTGTTTCAAGTTGGCCATAGGTTGGTAATTGTTGAAGTTGTGTGTTTTTGAAAATACCCACACTATAAAAATTAGTCCCATTGTTTCACTGGGGGTTGGGGGGCATTTCCTGAGGCAAAGCTGGCTGTTTCTGACCCCCTCTCACTTTTCTAGGGAATTTGTTAATCTTTTTAGACCCCTACAGGTTGAAAGGACACAATTCTCATGTCTTTGCAGAGAAACCCTTAACAGCCACTGTACATATCCTGATTCCAGTTTCAACTTGGACAGATAAGCTGAGACAAAAATAAAAGCTCAGAAAAATACAAAAATCAGAGAAATGGAATCCACCCTCACAGGCAGGTGAGGCAGGGACCACGAGACAAGCTGCTCCATTTGAAGCTGAACTAAAGCTTCCTGGGGCAGGGTCTGTGCTCTGTCACAGTGCGAGAATGCAGGCTGAACCCCCACACAGGGCCCAGAGAGGCCCAGAGAGAGCAGGGTGGAGGAGAGGAGCATGCTGCAGGGCCAGGAGGGCCGGCTCCATAAAGCTATGGTCAGTGGGCTGGCCGGTATCACCCTGCACTGATTTAAGGCTCCGACAGCTGATCCTTCCCATACACACATATATATACAGACATATATTATCATTCACAATAATAGTTTGATTTTCTGTTATAAGGAAAAATATTTCCATGCATTTCCACCTTTCTTTCTATTATTCTCTTTCCTTCTTTCTTTCTTTCTTTTTTTTTCTTTTTTACTCCCACCAATATTTTAATTAGACATAGTCCTCTGTGGGGCATATTCCGATCTTTAAAAAATATAGCCTTTAACCTTTTGCAAATACTTTGTTAAAATAATGCTCCTTCGGCCCATAGGAGTTCTGGCGCTTGGGAGCTGTCTGCGCTCTCACTGAAAACCCTCTGGGGCTCTGTCCTATGTTCAACACCCACCAGCCAGGACTCACGGCTATGTAAACATCGCTTAAAGTTATCCCGACATAAATACTCTTTTAAAGCTACATACCACAGCTTTTAGCTCATAATGCCCATAGATGCCTTAATGAAATGCCATTCAAAACTACCTCGCTATTTAAAGTTTACCTGGAGGTTCTAAAATTATGTAAACAACAACCTCTACAATTCTCTAGAACAAGTGCCAAGTGTGGTGAATTCTGATTGCAAGCTGGTGATTGGATGCTAGTCCGTCCAAGCAGAGTCACCAGTGCAGTCTTTAACCTGATTGGTTACAGGAGTTACACAAGGTTAACTTGTTCCACAAGGTGTTGATTCTTCCATAAGTTATAATTAACCAGTTTTCAACAGTGTTCACCCCATGAGGGACCTGAGCTGGGCCCTCATAAGATGTCTTTGCACATCTTGCAAATGCGGTTAGAACTGGTTGTCAAAGAGTCAAGGTCAACCACAGCTGGCACCTCCACAGCCGGATGAAGGCAGGTCCTTCTAAGCCTGTGGAATCAATCCCGCAGTGCACCGGTGGAGTCTTCTCAAAGTCGGCGAGCAAAGGAGTATCAAAATGCGCCAGGACGTTTTCTTCTTGGCAAACGGGGGGGGGGGGCCCTCACCAACAAATGTCATGCTGGACTTCACAGGGGCCTTAGCCCTCCGATGCAATTAGGGATACGGGAAAAACAGGGGCAGGGAGAGCGGACGACACAGAGAGAGGCTCGCAGTCTCCTAACTGTGTGACTGCAATTCTCATGCGCACGCTCCCTCCCTGTGCCTGTCTCAGTTCCGATGTCCATGTTCTCAGGTTTCCTGCTTAACACGTCCCCAGCCAGAGCTCTGAGGAGCAAACCAGCCGGGGCCCAGCTTTCACCCTCGCCACCCAGTGTAGACGGAAGGTAGCCCGGGTCTCCAGGACACGGTCACATTCCTGGCACCTGTGGAAGCACATCCAGAAATGGAGGGACGACTGACTGAAGGGCTGGCCTTTCGCCCCACAGGAGCAAGTGACAAGGACAATGGATAACAACAGGCATGGCTTGAATGATCAGCGACTTCAAACCTTAATCTTCAGGAAGAGCCCACAGTGGATAATGTCGCAGCTGGAATCCAAGGAATGTCTTCTCTCTTCCTTGCTGGCCAAGCTTCATTGAGTACACACCTCCAAGACTAGATTTTGAGGTTCTGTTTGAGAAAAATACTGTACACTGTTTTAGGGCAGACTCACAAGGTGCTATTTTTATTTAAAAAAAAAAAAAAAAAAAAAACGTCTCAGCCACTGTCTTTCAAGAGCATCGACGTTATTTCTTCATGTGCAGGGCATCCTGGAACTTGGTGCTGGTGTACCGAGCCTGGAAGCCTTTCTTGTTGATGGTGTCATCTGTGCGGAATCGGATCATCAGAGAGTCCCCTGCGGAGTAGATTTCTTCCAATGGCTGAGGGAAGGGGAAAGGAAGAGCAGGGGCCTGTAAGCCAGGTGGCTGTGGTCGGAGTTTAAGGTAAAGACAAGGCAGAACCTTATACAAAGACACAGGGTGGCTGATGCTGCCACGAGGCACCTCTGGCACCAGGGACTCTGAAGGGCATCAAAACAAGCTCATTTTTGGAGGAAAAGATGGCAAAGTCTGCTCCAGAGAGCTCCCAGGGCCCTGCTTTTCCAAAGACAACCCTAGACACCCAGCTCACATAGAATTTGTTGAATGCACAGAAGGGCCAGGCGTTCTTGGGCTGTATTTCATGTAAATGTCACTAAACTTTACAAGGCAGGTGCTATCTCCATTTTATGCTTGGGAAAACAGGCTCAAGTTCACACGCTGGGCAGGACCCAGCTCTAGGGGCAGCACTGTGACGTGTCTCCCGGGAGACATAAAGCAAAAGTCATTTTTAGACAGTGTCCTCCAGGGACAAAAGGTGACATGGATCCACTACCTGTGTCAGATAGGGTTTGCCAGGAGGCCCATGACTGGGAGCCAGGTTTCAAGGCTGTTGCTCGCCAGATTCTAGTGAAACCAAACTGGACTTCCCACAGATTTCACTGCCCTGGACACTCCCAGGTTTTCCTTGGCATGTGGACCCACAGTTGGAAAGATGTCATCTGTCGAAGGCACTGCACTGGTTACGTCACACACTCTTTTGGGGAGGGTGCCAGTTTGAGGTTCTGATTAGCACAAGGAGCACTAGTGACTCCAAAATGATTGGCTGTGCATCCAGCCAATAGCAAAGAAGCTGCATGAAGAGCCCTAGAGGCAAGAAAAGGAGAGGGCTGGGGGCCTGGTGTGGGCAGCACCCGGGGTGGTGCAGCCAGAGTGGGACCAGGACACTGTACTGCTGGCCCAGACTCCTTCCCTGGAAACCAGCTATTTGGCAGGCACTATGTCGGTGCTGGGGAAGCAGTGAACAAAAGCACCCTGGCCCAGGAAAGAAGTGATAGTGAGAAAAACAATGATGATCTTGAGTGTAACTTTGTCTTTATGGTAAGATGATGATTCATAATTTTCATAAGTATTTGGTTTTGCTTGGGGAGAGAATTGTAAAGAGATGGGATATATAAAAGTATAACTTAGAAATTTTAAAAGCCTAAAAGCCAAACAAAATTGGTGTGTGGGGGGGTACATTTTGCAAAAATAGGAAGCAAGTCCTAAACGGAAAATGCTCTCTAGGGGCTGACCCTTATGAATTGGGCCCTGGCTCCCTCCCAACCTCCTCTTGGACTGTTCTCCCAGTTCTCCTCCTCTTGGACTTTGTTCCAGCAGAGCAGGCGTCCTGACTGGTATTGGCAAGTGGCAGGGGAGCTAGAGTTCACGCCCAGGTGGGTCCGACTCCACCACGCATGCTCTGAGCCATCACCCTGCGTCCCGGGGCCCAGCGATGCCGGGACTCACCCCAGAGCCACAGAATCGGCCAAGCCTGGGTGCTGTGCTGTCGTAGCCGTCGTAGGCCTCCATGTAGTCGTAGCCACAGTCCGCCTCCTCCTCCACTTCAAAGGTCCGGAATATCAGCTCCACGCCGTAGCCGTCCTCCGCCACAATCACCCAGTCGCAGCGGGCCTGGCTCGGGTAGTTGTTGTCCCCAAACTGGGCATGGGAATAGAGCTCTTTGGTCTGCACTTCGGCCTTCAGCCTGCCCCCGCACTCTGGAGCAGAGAGAGAACCAGGATGCTCCCTCGGCACAGAGAACTCACGGACCACCCTCCGTCCCCATTCCCAGCCTGGGACTTCTCTCTTCACACCCTTATAACAGGCCAGCTTTCTCTGCAAAGTCCGCGCGTGCCCTGTGGGAGAGGCCGGGCGAGTCTCATCATCATCCCGCCTTACGGAGGACCAGGGCTGAGTCTCAGGGCTCACTGCGGGATCCTTACCAGCTAAGGTCCCGCGTTCCCAGGGTGAGCCAAATAAGGCCTCCGGGGATATCTGAGCACACTGCTAACCAAACAAAACAAAACCAACAAACAAACAACCTGGCTGCCTGGATCCTGGAAATGCTAGAAGCATCTGCCAAGGGCTCACACCAGCCCAATCAACTTACTGTAATTCGTAATTTCTGCCAACAGAGGGCTCCAGAAGCACACCAGAACCTCTGGCAAAGTCTGACACCTAGGAACCTCGGAATAGACCTGCGGGCTCCTGCTTGTGGCAGTGCTGACTGACAGACCTGTGCGTGTCACTAGTGAGCTGGGCTTCATACTTTGTATTCTGTATCCTGGTTTCCGGGGTTTTCACTAGAATCGTAACTCTGGCTGGCCTGGGTACTGTGCTATATTGCATCTAGGCCACTAGAGGCCACAAAATACTCATGGATAAATGAGTGATCACAGATTACAAAGCACCAGCAGCTCTGGGGCGAATCCCTCACTGCCCGACCGCATGTGCTCCACGCCCCCGAGGGGTGTGGCACCAGAGGGTGACTTCTGCACCGTCCAGGTCCAGTTGGCTTAGAATTTCTTCTAGTTGTGAGCTGTCTCTGAGAAATTTCAACCCCCTAGATACACATGGCTGTGGAATGGGAACAGAGCAGGGCAGGGTGGCTTCCCTCCCTCCTGCCAGATGCCTCTCCATCCTCAGGAGGCAGACCTCTAGGTTGCCACGGGTGGGCCCCTTGCCCTCTGCTTCCAGTTGGGCTCAGCCATGGGGAGCACCAGCAGCTCAGCGGAGGGAGCAGAGAGAGGTCAGAGGTCAAGTCCCAGGCTCCTTCCCTGCCAGGGGGCCAAGGCTGTCTTCTCCAACTAAAGGTCACAGCTCTTGTCCAGGGGTCCTTTGCTTGCCTCACTTCTGTCTCCAGGTTCCAGAAACTACTCCCTCATCCAGGCCCGGGGGTAGTAACAGCCCTGGCTGCTCTGCTGTCCTTTGCAGGGGTCCCCAGTCCCTGCCCACCTCTTTTTATCAACAGTTCCTTATTAAATTCTCCTCAAATACCAACTCTATCTGAGCACACCCCCATTTCCTGCCAGGACCCTGACCTGCTTCAAGCACCTCTGTTCTCTCTGTAGGGACAACAGAGTAAAGTAGTGACTAGTCAGTGGCTTTTAAATTTCCGTCTGGGAAGCCAGAGCCCATGAAGGAGCTGAGAGGGTGCAGACGTGAAGTGTTTTCTGCTGGGGAAGGACGGCTGAACTGCCTGTGGGTGCCGGTCATCGTTTTGTTTTACCTGGTTCATATTTTCCGGCTCTGAAACAAAAAAGCTGGGGGAGGGGCTGTGACAGGGACCAGAGGACCTCACAGGGTCCCCGGATCATGCTCGCAGCCTCTGAGCGGGTCACAGGCAGCCACCACTTGGCCGGAGGGCCTCCGTCTAATGCCAGAACCAAAGAGTCAAAGCTGCTTCCGGGGGTTCCAGTCCCTGGTGGTAACATTTAATGGCTCAAGAGCAGAGCCAGTTTTCTCACTGACATTCTTCTGTTTAACAAAGCAGATGTGTCAGTTAATAAGCTTCTATATTTCCTCCAAAGGACCGAATAAAGCTACTTATGTTTTAAGTGAAGGACAAATAAGGGGGAACAGAAATGTTTTTCATTTTCTGGAATTGGTCCTCAGAAGGGGCTGCTCTCCAGCACTCAGCTCCCAGACTTTTGGATTTCACGGACCAGCAAAAGTACAAATAAATTTTTAAAAGGAAGGATGGTGGGGAGGGGAGGAGATGTGGCACCAACAAGATGGTGTCCGCTTTAAGGTTGTCAGTTGAAGACTTCAAAAGAAAACAACCCTTTCCACTATTGCTGCCTGTGTTACATTTAAGAGGGACATGTTATCGCACCCCCCCCACACACACACAATCAGGATAAAAGGCAGTCCCTTCCCAGCCTTTGTCCCCCGTCTGTCTCCAGCCCACAGGGCCAGGGACTCACACACCTGTGCTGTGCTCCGCCTGGAACCCTTTCCTCTGCACCGAGGCATCTGAGTAAAACCTAAGAAACAGGCTGCTGCCCGAAGCCACCACGGGGTCTGGCTTCTTGCTGCCGCAGAAGCGGCCAAGGACAGGTGCCAGGCGGTCAGGGCCGTCATACACTTCCAAGTGGTCGTAGGTGCATTCCTGGTGCTGCTCGATCTCGAACTCATTAAATGTCTGGAGGTGGAAAAGCACAAAGTGAGGCAAGGGCCTGGCGTTCAGCCAGGGTGGGGGCTGCCTCCCCAGGGGTGGGAGAGGATGGGGTGAGGCAGGACACACGTCTGCCCAGCCAGCTGCATAGGGGGCGTGGAGCCACGGTGACCATGGTGATGTCTGTAGACAGGGCCTGGACTTGGCTCCTCTCTTGGTCTCCAAAACAACCCTGGGAAGTGACTGCAGGGGCTACTGCTCCTGTGAGCACTTGTGGATGAGACGGCGGTCCAGACGGTTTAAATGCCTGTTGGCATCTGCACTCCTTCCATCACGTCACACGGCCCCTCCGCCACTCCGAGAGGTCAGCAGTGACCAAGGGCTTGTGGGGGGCTGGGAGCAGCTGGAAGTGCTTTACAAGTATTAATCCTTACCACTCTGTGATGTGTCTACCATTTCAAGCCCCACCTTACAGGCAGGGAAACTGAGGCACGGAGTTGCCAGACGACTTGCCCAAGGTCCCCCCTGGCGGAGCTGTGTTGTGACCAGGAGGTCTGGCCCCAGAGCCCGTGCCCCTAACCGCTGCGCTGTGCTGTGCAGCCCCTCAGCACAAGGGTGGAACGAGGCTCTAGGAAGAGCACGCTGCCCTGAGGTGTCATCCTCATGGTGGATGACATCAGCTGAATGGTTTTTTCCATGTTTTCTCACTTAATTCTGATCATGCCAGAAGGGAAGAGCTATTATTATCTCCAGTGTGTAGAAAGGGAAACTGAGTCTTAAAGAAGTTAACGTCCTCTAGCTACAGCTTGCTCAAGCTGTGTAAGTTTGCTCAAGCTTATACAGCTAGAGGACAGAGTTGGACTTGACCTTCAACCAGCCGAACTCCAGCCAACACTTCTAACCATCACCAGCCTATACTGCCTCCCTCTTCTCTGTCCCCCTCCAAGTCTGTCCCCTGAGGCAGCTGGGGAGCCCCACAATTCCAGGTCATATACCAGGCTTTGCAGCTCAAAGTGTAGGGCTTCCCAGGTGCTGGGCAGATGACCGACTGATGGCCTGCCTACAATTGTGAGGGACATGGGAGAGGTGAGAGGGGACAGAGTTTAATAAAGACTTGGATCAAAAGGCAGAGTTGGGAGAGAGGACATTAGTTGGGGAGGGGGTCTCAACTCATAAGAAGATGGTTGGGGTGGCAGGGCTGGGGGTGGAGGGGGCCATTAGCAGCGCGGGCTTTCATAGGAATGACAAAACCCTTGTAGTGGGCAAAGCGCTTCACATCTTGTAAAATGGGGATGGGGCCAGGGAGTGGGGTAGGGGCAGTGGGCAGGGGCAGGAAGGGGAACCAGTGGCACCAGGGCACGTGGTGCATGGGAAGGGAGACAGTGAGCCCGAGAGGCAGGGAGCTCCCCAAAGGTCCACGGGACGCCCTGTCACTGTCCCAATGCAAAGTAACACCAACTACTCGGAAGTAGGCAGCAAAAGAAAACCCCCAAAAAACAAACAGGGCATGATCAATAAAGCCACCATCCACTTCCCAAGGAAGTTTGTTTAAAAAAAAAAAAAAAAAAAACCTAGCACAAAAATGTAATGAACCTCAGGTAAATTTGAGGTCTGGCCCAACTGCGACCACTGTGGCCAGTCAGTTCAGTTCCTTAGTACCTCAAGGAACAGGAAAAGGTGTTTGTGGCAACTCAATCTTGTGGCCCTTGGACAAGAAGCTCCATGTCCAGTTGTGCAGATTGCGAGTTCCTAACCCCAGGGGATGCCAGGCCCCACCGATGTCAGATATTTGTGTTGCCATTGCAAACATTTTCCAGCAGGTGGCAGTCTTGGGGAAGCAGTGCCTTTCTCCAAGGTGCCTTCTGTAATTCACCCTCACCCAGAAGCAAGGCTGTTCTGAACCACTCAGGACGGCAACACCCAAAAGCATTTCCCATATGGCAGCAATGCACATGAGGTGCCCACTGTGAGCACCCTGTGGTCAGGAGCCCTGCCTTCTCCACCCCTTGATGCCCCAGGCCTGGCACAGAGACACCAGGGCCCATGCTCTAGCCTGGGCGCCCCCTCAGCCACCTGTGCTCACTGCTCCTGCCAATCAACACCGGAGCAAGCCCTGGGCCATGTCTACTTATCAACACGTTGTCCTTTGCTCCCTTCCATTCGCCTTTCATTACTGTCCATAATTCAGAGCGACATCCACATGCCTTCTGAAGAGCTTACTCATCCCCAGAGTCTGAACAACCCATTCAAAACCGTTTGTCTCCAGTGCAGCGACTGCTCAGCTGGCCAGAGAGTTCGTTTTACACTCCAGTAATGACACTCCAGGACCTGGGAGTCGCTGGGGGCTGAGCAAGCGATGTGTGGAGAAGACTCATTCATCTTTGAAATAACCAAGCGTGGTGTGCAGACCACAGTCTTACGCTTGAATGAGACTTTAAAGAAAGGCTTGGGAGATATATGTTTTTTAATTCAAGAGGAAATTGGCATAAATAACTTAATTTGCTATCTTTAATTAAAAAATTGTAAGTCATAGAGGAGCAGGAACAATAAAGGTCCCTTTGAGAAGTTTGGACATGAAAAAGGCCATGCGTACATTTGTTTTCCCAGGAATGTACCCCGTGATTGCACATGAACGGAACACATCTGGGAGGCTAGCCCCAAAATTCGGAGAGGTCCATTCTAGAGCAGCACAAGGGACTAGAGATTTTTTATTTTCATTTTCCAGCCCTCTGTACTGATAACTTTTTTAAACCTTGAGAATGTACTGGTTTGTGAAAAAATTAAAACAGGAAACAATGAAATCTCAAACCACACCGTGTGGCAGGTTCTGCCCCGTTCTGGTACCGCCACGAACAGGTGCTACTTACAGAGCTTCTGTCACCTGCCACCCTGTGCCGAGGGCTTCCTGTGCACCCTCTGTTCATCGGCTCCTCAGCCCCGCGGGGGCAGGTTTTACTAGCACCTCCATTCTCCAGATTGTGAAACTGAGACCGAGAAACGTTTCGTAGTTTCCCCAAGTTTCGGAGCCGAGAACTGGAAGAGCAGAGACTCATACCCATGTCTCTCTGTCCCTGTGGTCCATTAACTATGAAAATGACTCACAAGTTTCACCCTGTGGCCTGCGGTTGAAGAGATGTTCCAGGTGCACTCCCGCCGGCTGGGGTATTTGTCAGGCCAGTTGGGGCTCGCCAGGGTCCCCTCCGCACTGCTGATCTTGTGCGCACAGCCAGCTGCGGGGGACGGGGATGCATGTGGAGAGAGAAGTGATTCACTTGGAGGCACATAGGAGGCTTTCTAAGAAGTCATCTGCCCCTTGCTCTGCCGGTCCCATGGTTGGTCAGCAATGCGGGAGCAGGGGCCAGCCTGAATCAAGTGTCGCCTGGCTCAGAGATTTGTTGATTTATTGGACTTTGCCACCTTCCTGGCAGTGGCTCAGGAGCCAGGTCATCTTTCTGTTACTGTCCATATCGTGGTTATCAATGGAAATATGGTGGAGTGGATGGTTCGGAGCACGGGCCCTGGGGTCACATGGACCCTGGTTCTGCCCCCTTCAAGCTGTGGGACTTGGGGCACTTTTCTCAATCTCGATGTCCTTATTTGTAAAAGGGGTGCCAGTCTCACAAGGAGATTATGTGGAGTAAATGAGACAGCACTTGTAAAAGGCTTGGCGAGCGCTAACAAAGACCTTCATCACCATGCCTTCATCTCTGCATTACTTCTTCAGTTTGTCAGAGCGGTTTCCTGTGGAGGCCACAGATGCTGCCCTGGCCGCAGCGCTGTTAGCAGAGAGTGGCCCCACAGCCTGCTCGCTGAACAGCATTTTGGCCGATAGTTAGAATGTGCCTCCCTCCGTGCTGGGCACTGTGCTAAGCATTCAGAATGCATCCTCTCATTTTATCTTTCCCTGTTACCAAATGAGAAAAACGAACGTTTAGAATGGGTAAGTAACCGGCCAGTAATGGGTGGAGCCAGGACTTGAACCCAGGCTTGCCTTTGCTGTGACTAGGACACGGCGGGAGCTGAGGAGGTGGGGCTCGTGCCACTGTGCTTTCAGGCTGAGGTGGCTGGAGGGGGAAAGAAAGGCAGGGTGGTGGCAGGTGAGGTGGCTGCAAGGAGGTCCTGCTGCTCACTGATCCTGTGCCCTGGGGACAGGTGCCCACAGGGGCAGGGGCTCAGCTCCCAGGACATTTACTCCAGCACCCCCTGCCCCACTCTGGGGACACATAGGAAGGTAGCCACTGCTCGGCGGGCAGGACCGTTGTGGAGTTTACAACCCTCGTGGCCTCCCCCACACCACATGAGGCAAGCGCTCTTCTGGCCCAGGCCCACCTCCCAGGGGCTTGCCAATGATTTTTTAAATCCCAGAATAACAGTTCCTTCCCAGTTCTTCCCACCCGCCTCCCAGCCCAATCCGTGACGGCCCCCGTCTGTGTCACAGGGCCAGGCTCAGAAGGGAGGCTGCATCCTGCTTCTAAGGACATCTTAGCTCATCCTCTAACAGTCTAGGAAGGCCCCGACCAGACTGTGAGCCCAGCCAAGTCTCCTGACTCCAAAATGTTTATCTCTCGCCCTCGACATCCTCTGCAGGCCTTTGTGGTTGGGGCCAAGGCACGGAGGCCTGTGTGTTTATCAGAGATGTTCGAACTCCCTCTGCAGGGTGGAGCAAGAACAGAGCACGGCCTTTCCCAGGATGGCTGGGCAGCCAAAGCTATCTGGCCTGAAGAACTCCTCGCAGTGAATGGAGCAGGGAGCAAAGCTTTCCCAAGTCTACTTTACTATTGGACCTGCACACGGTAAATAATATTATGGCATAGATGGCTGATATTTATCAACATCTCCAGTGCTTAACACGGGCCAGACTGTCTAAAATACTTAAAGGCATTCTCTCATTTAATCCTCAGGAAAACTAAGAAGAGGGTATATTTAATCCCCTTTAAACAGGAGAGGAAACTGAGGCTCAGAGAGGTTAAGTAACTTGTCTGAGGTCACACCAGCTAGTAAGTAGAGGAGCCAGGACTTAAATGTAGGTAGCTTGATCCTGGAGCCTGAGGGCTTAGCCACTGTGCCATAATAACACCATGCCCCCCAAAGGGGTGCGCTGCCCTGGCGAAATCACTCTTCAGGCAGATGCTGAGCCTCAGCGGGGCCCAGGGAGGGGCCGCTGGCTCTCACTCTGACAGCCGGCACACTCCTGGCAGCAGCCTGACCCACCCCGGCCCCCCACGCTTCAGCCTCACCCTCTTTACAATCGTGTCCGTTCTCGTGCAGCCGGTAGCCGTTCCGGCACCGGCACAGGTAGCTCCCGAACGTGTTGACGCACTCGTGCTGGCACCAGCCGTTGTCCTTGGCACACTCATCCTTGTCTGGGGAGACCAACAGACTCTCCTGAGGGGAGCCGCCCACCCCGGGCGGCCTCTCTCAACTCAGAGCTCTACTCAGAGGTGGCCTCCCTGATTACTGGGGGAGGAGGGGGGCGGCGCTGTGTGTGGCGGGGGGGGGGGGGGGGGGGGGGGGGTGTTACAGGGCCCTGGTCCATGCTCTCTGTGCCGTCTGCCCACTGCAGGCCACAGGCCACAGAACACTTTAAGTTTTACTTAGAGCCTCTTTCTTCACGAGGACAACTCAGAATCCTGGGACAACACTTGGAGGATAGATGGAGGCCACCGAGCACTTAAACACCTGCACCACAGCCAGGAAGAGGCAGGGATGGCGCCTCCCCTGGAGCCTGCAGAGGACACAGCCCCGCCCACACCCTGGTTTGGGCTTCTGGCCTCCAGAACCCGGAGAATGTATTTCTTTTGTTCTTCGCTGCCCAGTTGGAGGGCATTTGTTACAGAGATTCTGTGCGGCAGGGGCATCGGGCAGAGAGGGGTGGCCGGTGTCCCAGAGGCCGGGAGCTGGCACAGCTGTGCGGCCCTCAGCACTGTGGCCGCGCCTCAAACCCCACACCTGAGAAGAAGTGGGCCCGGAAGCCGCGTTTGGAGACCGTGTTGTCAGACTTGAACTCCACGCGCATGTTGTTGCTCTGCGAGGTCACGACCTCGGGGGTCTCGGAGCCGCAGAACCTGCCGTGCAGCCTGGCGTCTGGGGACAGGCCACTGCGCACCTCCACGAAGTCGTACTTACAGACCTGCAAGGGAGCGTGTGGGGAGCTGCCTGGGCCCGCGCGTCCCAGCCCCGACCCCCGGCACTGCAGGGTCCGCTTCTGAGCACTGCACCCTGCCAGCTGACCAGCCCAGCCCAGCCAGGTCCAGCAGGAGGGTCCTCTAGATTCCCACTGGGGCCCCTCCAGCCCGAGGGACACTACACTCTGGCTGTGGGGCTCTGCTTAGCCTTGGCTGACTGGGTCACCTGTGGCCACTGTCCAAGGGAGGCAACAGGCTGTTTATACCATGCTGGTCCCCAGCTATACCTCACCTTCTCCATTCCCCTCAGCTGGACTTAACCCCCAGGTTCCTCCCTCAGGGGACACACCTGTCGGACCATTTCCCCTCCCCACACCCAAGATGGCCTCCTCCACTCCAGTCCTGATTCTCCTTGGATTTACCGGCGACAAGAGGACCCAGGCACTCAGTCTGCAGAGGAGGTACAGCTGAAGCTGCTGCCCACACAGTCCCCAGATTCTGCCCAGTGAAGATTCCCAGGAAGCTACCTCTCTACCCGCTGACCGCTTACCGGTCCCCTGCCCTGAGCCACATCCCAACACAGTCCCCTGTCAATTAGGGCACAGGGACATACGTCATTGCCTTCCAGTTCGAACACTTCAAACTGAAGAGAGATCTGGTACTGGGCGGGGGCCACCACCTGCCAGACACAGTTTTTGTTGGTAGGGTAGTCCTTCGGCCAGCCCGGGCTGGTGATGGTTCCATTCAGCTTGGTAATGAAGCCGCCACAGGCCACTGCATGGGGGAAACAGAAGCACGATTTATTTGGTGTTAGTTCCGAGGGACTGCGATTTCCCCGAAGCAGCAATAAGCCCTGCTGTTCTTTAATAATAATAATTTTAAAAGTTAGACAATCTGAACTGATGAATTCAGTGCCCTTTCTTCCAGTCTGTTTTGAATGAGGATTTGGAGGGATAAAGTTGAGGACAAGTACTTTGCTGCTTTTAAAAATAGCGACAACACGTATGTGCTCATCTGTCACCCAGTGGCATCACTGGGGGCTCCGCATGACCTGGACCAAAGGAAAACTGGAAATGTTTGCACTGGACCATGCACTGCCCCTGGCTTACAGCAAGCAGAGTCCTGCAGGTGGGCCAGATGCAAGCGGGGTGAGTGGAACATGCCAGTTGTCGAGTCACACCAAAGTGCTCGCAGTTTCTCTTTGCTTTTATTTTCTACCTTAATCACCAGGTGAACTTTACGTCATCACAGAAGAAAACAGACCAAGGCTCCAGGTACAGGATGGACGTGTGATTGGGGCAGTGCTCTCACATTGTGACTGGACCGAGTGTTTTTTCCCTCTGAGGAGGAGGGGGGTCGTCCACCACAAGTGTCTGTGTTACTTCACAGTCAGCCGGCGCCCATCTCTGCCCAGTTCCCCGAGGACTTGCCCCCGGTCCCCTCTCACTCCAGCATGGCAGATCCCGCACCAACCTTCACATGTCTTCTTGTCGGCAGCCAGCTCGTAGCCGGGGTCGCACGCACACTTGTAGCTGCCCAGGGTGTTCACACAGCGCTGCTCACACCCGCCTCGGTCTGGCCAGGAGCACTCGTCCACCTCTGCTGGGGTAAAGGGGGCTCTGGTTACATCGCCGCAAGGCTGCCTGGTCTGTCCCTGCCACTGTCCCCATCCCAGGGTCCCCAGCAAGTGTCCTCCAAGAACACAAATGGCTCCTGGAGACTCAACACGAGGAACTCACTAGCCAGAAGCAGGGCTTAGCTGGGGACAGATGGGGCCTGGACACCTTCATTCTTTGAAGGGCCCAGTCAGCTGTATTCATTTGTGATTTTCAGAAAACCTCAAGGATTCCACACCAAGGACTGAACCAATTTCAACACGACGACCTCCCTCCAACCCCACACATGGAATTTCTCAGGGACATTAAATAAAGGGTAAGGACAAAGGGACACATTTCTGGATGAAGATATGTAAGTACTCTCTAGAGGCAGAAAAAACCTGTGATTTCGCATTTTTATAAATAACCTGAAGAGGTTCGTACGGGGAGATCTTCAAGGTCACAGACAACGCCGGCCCTCAGGTTAGCCAGCACTCGCTCAGGAAGAGGCCACAGCGACACAGTCAGCAGAGGGGTCGATGGCATTCAGTACCAACAGTATCTAGTGACATGTTTGGGACAAGCAGGACACCAGCGGTGCTGCCCAGGGAAGGACGAGGGAGTCACCGGAGACCCCCCAGGCACATCAGCCTGGGGAACCGCTGAAGGCCAAAACCAAACCAAACCAAACAAAAAAAAAAAACCACAAAACAATCAGGCATTGGGCATCTCCAAGAAGAGTATCAGAAATAAAAGGAAAGATCAACTATTTTCTGTTGCCAATTTGTGGTAGCCTAGTGAAGGGAAATCTGAACACCGAGATATCGTAAAAAGAAAACAAACAAACAAACAAAAAACAAAGTCCAATCTAGGAGGAAGACAGGGCTGGGGCCTGGATGAAAGCATTGGTGGTTCGTAACACCCTGCAAGGTGGGAAGAGAGCAAGCACGGAACTGTCCACAAAATCTTGAACGGCCGTATTACACAGAAAGTGAAAGAAATCAGGACATCTTCGAGTTAGCTGGTAAAGACTTGAAAGGGTTTTCCATCCTGCCATCGCAGCAGAGATTCTTTTAAGGACATTTCTGAGAGATGACCTTTTTTCAAACTATTTCTCATCCTTTGTGATTTGAGTTGTCAAAGTTCAGACTCCTAGCAACTTCCATCCCTTGGTCCTCCAGAAAAACACAAATCCTTCAACTGAAACGCCTCCCAGCACTCTCCTGTTCCCGCTCCAACAAACCCATTTCCTTCCAACCTGCCTTGTTTATGATGCACAAAATGCTCCTCAACCAGGCTGCTCCTCCCTGGGTAAAGGACAGTCTGTAGACACCCCCTCATCTCACATGTAAGACAGCCATCGTAGCTAACTCTGAGAGTCATGTGCTCCTGGGCTCAGCAAAGTCGGCCAGTAGGGGAGCCACGCTGCAGGAAGGGGCCTGAAGTTGTCCACCGCCTCAAATACACGTACGCTACAACAGCAACAAACCTGAAATTACCGATCACTTTACAATATAAAAAGCACTTTCTCCGACATTTGCCAGAACGTATAGGAGGAGGAGAATCAATGAAAAGGAGAAAAGGAGAGTCCGGGCTTTAGTGAGCCAGACAGACCTGGGTGGGGTCCACCCTGGGTGGGGTTCCCCCGACAGACTGCTTATTCAACCCCTCTGCGCTTTCCCCCTGCTTTATATGAGAAGAACAATAGTAACAACTGGTTTTAGGGTTGTGGTGATTGAAAATGACATGTGTGAAGTAATCAACATATGGACACAGAGTTGGTACACAGGGTCATCACTATAGACAGCAGCGGGCTTGCTTTGAAATTCCTGTGGATGCAGAGACACAATGACGGGGGTGGTGAAAAGAATAAGGGTACCTGGCCATACGTGAATCAGGTGAGAGTGGAGGGGTGCAGGCCTGAGGAGGGGAGGGAGACAAGGCAGGAACAGAAAGAAGGAACATGCACCAAGGATGGGCCTGTGAAGACGAGATGGGGCAGCACAGCAGAGTCGAGAAACTGGCTGGTGGGCATAGGGAAAGGGCAGGAGGGACCACGGCAAAAAGCCCACCAAAACAGACTGAGATGAACAAAGGCCCAAGGCCAGGGTGAGGAGGAGACCCTGATGCCAGAAGACGCTCTGGTTATGGGTGGGACACACCTGTGTCATAGGCCAGAAAGGGAGGGTCACAGATCGCTAAGCTTCCTGGTACCACCTTAGCCCCACCTTAGGGAGAGAGGCTGGTAAAATGGATTTGGGCCTAAAGCAAAGGGAATATAGTTCCCCCACAGAGTAGAAGAGCAGGATGTTTGACCCACAGAACTGGGTGAAAGGTATGCATTTACACCTGAGCTCTCTGCAGCAAAAGCGGTGGGATGTTCAGCCATTTCCAACCCTGCCCCAGTTTGGGGGAGTGGCATGAAAGTGTACAAGAGACCCTGCTTTTGGTGGGAGCCTGAGGGTCCTCTGTATCACATGTACCCACACTGCGGTGAAGTCACGTCTACTCCCAGCCCAGGGGTTTGTGCTTGCTCTGGGCTGCAGTGGCCAAGGCTAAGCCTGCCAGAAAAAATCTGGGGGAGTGTGGGGAGGGAGAAGGAGCTGAACCAGGAATGAGTTTGGCATAGCGGGAGCTCTGGCTTCTTTGCCTTCTCCCAGTGGTATTAGTGAGAGAGGGAACCATTACATGGTTAGATAATGAGATGACTCAGGTAGGATCCCAAAAATCATTTCAAAGAGGGTTAAGAGAAGGCAGGGCATATCACTACGATTTTGAAGAAGCACCTTGAAAGATGCCAGTCCCCCTCATCCAACAGCCCATGGTGGTCCATCCGCAACAGGACAGTGGAGTATGGGGACCAAGGTGGGGATCCTCACACACCGTTGCAGGAAGTGTGTGACCACAACAGCCCTGCCAACCCTCGAGTGCTGCTGCCATCTCCTGAAGTAACCAGAAATGCGTGGTGCTCTTCGGGCTGCCATCTGGCCCGGGAGAGGGATGCAGAGGCCAACTGGCACCTCGGTCAGTGTCGTGTGCCAGCTGGGCCCTGAGCAGAGCCTCCTGCCAGCTGGCACCAAGGCCAGAGCTTCTTCAACGTGGTCCAGCTCTTCTGCACGGCCTTTGTAATTACTCTTCCAGCTTCTTTCACTGGAGAAGCCCGGACACACGCACTGGGCACCGTGTTCCCAGGACAGCCCACTTGCTGCCTCCTGGGAAAAGGCTGGGCAGAGAAGTTGGCCATGCCCAGTCTCCGGACCTGTGGTGACCAGTACGGGAGCAGCCAGCCCTGTGCCGTTATTACACACGTGAAACGCAGCTCGTCAAAACCAGGATGTGCTGTGAGTGACAAACACACCGGACTGGCAGGACTTAGTATATAAAACAAAACAAACCCATAAAACATCTCACTAATACTGTGTGTATTGATTACACATTAAAATGATAGTGTTTTTTGGGATACTGGGTAAAATAAAATACATTAAAATTAATTTCATCTGTTTTGTTTGTGTTTCAGTAAAGTGGCTAGAAGGTTTAAAACTCCGTACACGGCTGGCACCCATGACTGGTCTTTTGCATCGTTGGGCAGCATGCTCTAGACAGCGGTCTCTGCCTCACTCATCTTCACAGGGACCCCCTAGGGTAGGCAGGGCGGGCCGGTAGCAGGATGCCCAGTCCACAAATGAGGAGCCTGAACCTTCTTCATTCATTCATTCATTCATTCATCCATCCATCCATCCACCCATTCATTGCCTAGTAAGTATTTATTGAACCCACTGTGAGCCAGGCTCTGGGAACAGACTGGAGAACAGAGCAGGTGTGACGCAATCTCAGAAAGGAAATCTGGCTGCCTGAGAGTGGATAGCTAGTTAGCAATGAAGGTAGGACTAGAATCTGAACTTCAGGTGCTGAACCCAGGACCCTTTTTCCTATATTCCCATGGTATCAAGAAGACAGAAAGGTGACCAAGTGTCAAATCACAAACATGAATAAAAAAATCAGACCCCTTCACTTTACTTGCCTGTGGCTTTAGGTCTCCGTCGTGTAAAGAGAGTGCACTATGGGACCCTGCAGGTCCAGGGTCTAGTTCTAGCTCCACCACCTGAGAACTTGTTTCCTCAATTTGAAAATGGGAGTCACAATAATGTCTACCTAGGGGTTGTTCTGAAGATAAAGTAAGATAACTGATGTCACTTCTAGCATACTCAGTAGTTTTTCTTTGCCCTTTAATAGGCTCCAATTAGTTTCCACCAAACCAGTTCAGGGCTAAGGTCATTCTCAGTAATATTAAAAAGATGTCAAGCTGGGCCCATGCACTAAGTCGGTATAGATGGGCCTTAATGAACAGCTTCATGGGCACCTTAAAAGACATTTGCAGCCCTGGCTGGTGTAGCTCAGTGGATTGAGCGCGGGCCTGCAAACCAAAGGATTGTGGTTCGATTCCCAGTCAAGGCACATGCCTGGGTTGCAGGCCAGTTTCCAGCAGGGGATGCACAAGAGGCAACCACACATTGATGTTTCTCTCCCTCTCTCCTTCCCTTCCCCTCTAAAGATAAAATAAATAAAATCTTTTAAAAAAAGACATTTGCAAATTGAAAAGACATTTGCCCTTGAAGTAGCAGGCTGGGTGACCTGACCCTACCCCCAGGCCGAGTCTGAAGGTCTCCTGGCCTTCTCCCAGGTTCACACTTCTATGGCAATACGAGGTCTGTCCAGAAGGTATCCAGCCATGAACTATGAAAAATAGAGACATTTATGGAGGAAGATACAAGATACATGAAACATTGTACATAAGACATGATGCCTCAGTTCCCTTCAAAGTAGGCACCTTGGGATCTCAAATATTTCTCCCAATTGCCATCAGCTGCCCTGTTGTATCCTGAATCTCAATGATGGTATGAAATCTCTTCCCTTTCAAAGGTGATTTTAGTTTTGGGAAAAGCCAGAAGTCATAGGGTGCCAGATCTGGGCTGTAGGGGGGCCGAGTCACCTGAGCGATTTGATGTTTCACCAAAAATCTCTGCGTGAGATGTGATGCATGAGTGGGCACATTGTCATGATGAAGCTGCCAATCACCAGTTAGTTGCCCATAGATCAGGCCTTTTGAATCATCCAAATGGTTTCCATGAGGAATGTTCAAGCTTAACACAAAATTTGATGCAGATTCATTGCCCCACTCGCTCAGCCATTTTGAATGTGATGGCCACACAGCACACATGCTCACTGAACAGCATCTACCACCCCCACTGACCAGTACAGTGATGTCATCGTTGTTCACCCATACGCATTCCAGTCCACTCTCCGTGGCTGCAAGGTTTACACCAATGTCGAGTAAACCATTCTTGTTTTGTTAACAATGGCTGGACTGTTTCCGGACAGACCTCGTGTATCATTGCCCATTTGTTTGCAGGTCTTTTTCACCACCTTAAGCTCTTGAGAACCAAGTCTGTGTTTCCCATTGTGTCCCCAGCCCCTAGCACAGTGCCCAACACATTGTCTGATGACTGCTGAATGGAGGGAAAAGAATAGGTCTTCTAATCAGCGAACTGAGCTGGTTATCATGGTTACTTAAAGCAGGCCAAGGTTCTCAACTCGCTCCCTTAGAAACCAGGTTAGCATCGTAGAGAGAAATGTTCCTTTCCATTGCCCTGACTGGCAGCTCCAGAGCAGTCGCCATACAAAATGCAGCAGGCTCAATTAAATTTGAATCGGGACATGCTTAAACTGAAAGATCATGCTTCATCTGAAATTCAAATTTAACTGGGCATCCTATTTTTTCCCCTCTAAATCTGGCAATCCCAATCGCCAGCTTTGGCCAGCCTTCTAAAAAATGTGCATTACTAATTATCAGCAGAACCGGGAATGAGGGGTGGGTGGGCCAGTGCCAACTGGTTACCAGTTATCTCAATGGAAAGTAGCCCCAATAGCTAAGGTATAGACCTGGGGATGGAAGGCAGGGGAGGAGAGGAACAGGAGAATAAAAATAAATAGAATTAGAATAAAACCACATAATCATTCATAGCATGTGGCAAACAAAATGAGGCCTCCCAAAACTGTCCAAGACAGTCCCTGGTCAGGGTCCCATGGCTTGAAGTGGGGTCTTCTGACACCCATCTGCAGAACCGGGGAGAAGGGACTAAGGGGGCAGATGGGGAGACTGGGAATAAGGGAGGGACCAGGACTTCCCTTCCAGGGAGAAGAGAAGGAAGGAGAGGCAGCCTTCTCCTGTGTATGAGTGATGCTGTCAATCAGTTGCAGATTGGATGTCTCCATTCAGTGGCTGCTGGCATGTTATTAGTGCCCAATCACAATGTATTGGGGAATGTCCAGTATTCCCTTGTAGGGTGTGGTCTGAGGGGCTTCCAGGACCCTGAGAACAGAGAAGGAAGACCTACCTGTCTAAGGAATCCTGGGAAGCCCACTGTGCTGGGGCCAGGAATGCTGGTCTTCCCAAACCATCGGGGTCTGGATTCATCAAGACCCTGCAGAGCAGTTGGTCCCTAATGCCACATGGAGGTGTGTCCCCAGAGCACCACCCCCCACTCTCCATCCTTCCCCCACCCACTTGTAGGCTGGGTGCTCATGCTTCAGGAGCTGGAGACCTGGGCTGCTTCTGGCCTGCATTAGGTAGTGCAACATAATGTCATACTCACTGTGTTTGGAGTTTTGACCTGCCACTTAACTCTCTGAGTGACCTTGAGCAACCCTTCTCAGCACTGATCAAACATGATCCTAATCCAATTCGAAGGGTTATTTTGGAAATTAAATTACATTGTGTAAATCAAGTACCTCACACAGTTCTTGGCACACAGTAGGTGCTCTTCCAGTGACTAAAAATGGAAATAACTGCTATTCATACCCTTGAAAAAATTGGCTGCAAAGCCCGCTTTATTGATGGAGCCATCGGACACAAACTTCATCCACATTCTGTTAGAGCTCGACTTCACATCCTCCGGTTTCTCGTAGCCACAAAAGTGGCCAATCAGGGCACTTTCTTCTGTGGGGCCATCACGGATCTCCAGGTAGTCATATGCACAGCTGTCATGCCTTTCGATCTAAATAAAGAAACAGAGGCAATGTGGAAGACAACCAATGGATTGGCCTTAGGGTTTTTTATTTAAGGAGGGAACCTCAATATCACTCAGAAAAATTGAACCAAGAGGCCAAAGGACCCAAGTGTGTCCTGGGCTTCTCCAAGCCATCCCCTGTGTGTGGCAGTCAAGGGTGAATCAAGCTGCAAAGAGACTAAGAGACGATAAATGGGGCAAAATGATGCTACAGCACTGGCTGGGGCCCGATCCTAGACTTCCACTCGGTTACTCCCCCACCTCTCCAGCAGCCTTCAGAATGGAGACAGACACGATTTCAAAGCCTGCAAAGCTTTTGATACCAGATGTCTGGGTATAACCCACCATGGGCTTCAAATTGCTTCTTAGGTTCCTGTTTTCAACCAAAAAGTGGATACCCATCTTTTTTTTTTTTTGAAACCCATCTTCATAGAGCTGGGCGTGTCTAGCAAGAGCTGACATTTACTTCGTCCCCGGAAAGACCATCTGAGCAGTACTGACCTCAAAAACTTGGAAGGTGAGCCCCACGTGAAAACCCTCTGAAACCGTAATCCTCCAAACACATTCCTTGGAAGGTCTGTAGTCATCAGGGTAGTTGGGAGATTGGATCTGACCAGCATCTTTGTTTATGTCTCCCCCACACGTCGCTTTAGAAAGAGAAAGGAAGACGGGTCCCTGGTTCGATCTTACAAGGAAAGTTGGCCATTTGTCACCACTAGGTGACTCCACTTGCCAAATTTTCATTTCCATCCAGCCAAGGCTGTGCCTACAGAAAGGCGTAATTTCACGTTTGCGACTCAGAACTGTTTTACATGTACAGAAAGCGACCATGTGGAGCCCTGGGCCCGGTGCATCAAAATCACCTGGGAGATTTTCAAGTTACAGAAGCTGGGGCCGCAGCCCCACAGGTTCTGACTAAAATGGGAACCGACGAGCTCGGACCCTCCGTGACATTAGAGTCCCCAGGTGACTATAATGTACAGGGTACAGGGGTGGGTAGAGGGCCACTCTTTCACGAACACAAAACGTTGGCCTCTCCAATATTACAGTTTAAGACCAAAAGGGGCCTTAATAACTGTGTAACGGTGTTCTGTTGGGGGGGGGGGGTAACACGTGGAGCAGGCCCAAGCAGAACTGTCCTGGCGGCAGCTGCCCAGAGCCCAGATCTGCTGGTTCTCTCAGCTCCAACCCCGTGGTGGCCTCAGAGGCCTTTCCAAGAAATCTATTTGAAAATTCCCCGATATCGTCCAAAGTCCTCTTTTCACAAATGAAACCCACCGCGCTCCGAGAGGTTAAATTCTTTTCTCAGGCTCACACAGCTACTCAGAGGCTGCTTTCATTCCCACAGGGCTCTGTATTCCCAACACCACCCTCCCCACCCCACCCCCACCCCCACCCCCACCCCCCAGGACTGGAATGAGGGTTCAGCAGGGTGGTGACAGGTAGATGACGTCTGTCCTGAAGTGAGCACAGCTGGCCCCTTGCTTCCGGAATGTGGAGGAAGGGGAGAGTGAATCACTCCGCCTGGCCCGGGCTGTGGCGCCCCACCGTCGCGGCTCAGGCAGCTGCCACGCACGCCTGGGACACAGCAGGCTGCAAGCAGGAGCTACCCAGGCTCCATCATGAACAAACCTTCATACACCGCGAAGAAACCCTTGCCCAGGATGTTGCTGCTGCTCCGGAACTCCACCCAGAGTCGGCTGTCGGTGGAGACAAGGGGCTCCGGGGCTTTATCGCCACAAAACCTACCTGGGAAGTAGAAAAGAACGGTGAGGCTGCCGGTGGACCGCAAGCAGGGGCTGGCTGCAGACAGAGAAAGCGGCGTTCCAAATGCGGTTCCGGGTGATCCACAACCCCCGCGGGGGCAACTCCTCCTGTGGTGTGCACAGGACTAGCAGATGGGACGGAAACAGTCACCCGGCCTGTGGGCCTTCTCCAGAGTCAGTGTCTTCAGGAGTACTTCAGATTCCAGTCAATCGAAGCGCCAGAGTGCAGCCCAAGCACCCCCTCTCCTGCCAAACGGGTGTTGCTGAGGTGCTGAAGGTGCGGTGGGTGACGGTCTGAGATGGTGATGACTGTGCCCCATCCCCCGGGGTTCCCATTGCATACATGCCCTTCTCTTTGGGGGCCTGCCTGTGGGAAGACAACCTGCCTTCGTTGCCCCAGAGAAGGGAGGCCAGAGATCACATGATAAAGAGATCAAACCTTCTTGGCTTTTATCACAAGCCTAGTCATGACACCAAAGATTTAGACGAATACACAATGAGTAAGGGCCCATTTTCCCACCCTTGTCGTCTTAGAAAGGTTCCCAGGATGGAGGAGTGAGGAGACTGGGGAGAGAGGGGGTTCGAGAGGGCACCGCGGGGCCTCTAAAAGTACCCTGTGCCCTGTCCCACCCCAAGCTGAGACGCTGTGTGGAAAAATGACAGAGATGCTAAGTAGGTTTAAGGATCTGGAAGAAGCAGAGAACCGTTCCCCCAGTCCCCAGGCAGAGCCTGGAGAGACAACGAAACCCTAGATCCCCGTGTCCCACAGGGACTCAGAACAGAAGTGTCTGCGTGGTTTGCTAGGACATGAGGCTGGGACACGGGCACGAGGAGCTCTCAGGCAAAGCAGGGCGGGATGGGAGCGGCCACATTCCAGGCTCCTGGGAGGGACGTGGACGTGACTTTCCCATAGTTCGGAGGAACTGGGGAGCCACAGAATGTCTTCTAGGGAGACACTGACTCGACACCAATCTGAACTGGACTTGCATTGAGACAAGAAGGAGGTGCTAAGCAACCACTTAGATGGACAGATGGCTGGAGACCAGAGAGGGATGAGGACTTCCCATCAATGGCGTGGTGCTATGGAAGCCTCCCCCGCCACCAGGCCCTGACACAAAGCCTGCCCCTCCCCCAGCACCCCTACTCTGGGGAAGAAAACACAAAGGGACTGCAATCACGTTACCACTACCTGATGGAAAGGGGGCTCATAATTGCTATTGAACTTTTAGTACTGAAAGTTTTAAATGAATGTGTATTTCTTGAACACTTGGGTGTGAGTCTAAAATTTGGAGCCTCCACAGAGGCGAAGGGGAAAGACCATGCCTACCCGGTACATGGTCATCCTTGTCCATATGATCTCTAACGCCACGAAGACAGTAGGTGGGCAAGAACAGGGATGCAGTGGGTGGAAGACGGCTGTGCTGTACTGACCAGTTCTCAATACAGACCAGTCAAGGCCTGTTTGGACTGGAAGCCATGGTTCTGACGAGTACCAACTGTGCATGCAAGTCACTCAGAAAATCCAGTGAACTAGGGGGATGTGGGGAGTGACCGCTAATGGGTGTGGCTTTATTTTGGAGGTGATGAAGATGTCCCCAGATGGACAGTGGTAATGGTTGTACAGCTCTGTGGACACTAAAAACCACTGATGTGCACACTTTAAATGGCCAATTATATGGCATGTGAATTCCATCTCAATACATGTATTTTAAAGCCCACATTCAGTGAGTACTCTCTTCCTGCCAGCACCAGGGGAAGCACTGAATCAACACTTTGAAGCTGTAGCTGTGCTTTGCCTTTCTGAGAAATGGGGGAGTATGGCAGGGGGAGGAGTGTGCATTTCCTCACGGCCAACTGCACTGCGCATTCCTCGGGGAGACACAGTGGGTAGAGTCTGCTAATCCTCCCTCCGCTTCCTTCCGATTCTGGCCACCTGCAGCCTTTTGGATTTGGTGAGCTTAATATTAAATGAAATGAGCTGAAACTGCTGCCAGGAATTCAGCAAGGAAAAATCCGTGAGAAGCCTATAAATTTTCGATAATGGTTCCTCTGGCATGGCCAATTAGTGTCAATTAGTTCTTGGAAAACAACACATAAGCATGGGGAAGTAGAGCTTACCAGTGAGGAGAGGAAGCTGCTGAACCTCAGGGCAAAGCTGATTCACAAAAAATCCCTTCCTAGCCTAGCCCAAGTGTCAAGTCCAAATTCTTATTTAAAACCCCAGCTGTCACAACTACTGGGGACGGTTACCAAAAGGGAGAGGGACTGCCACTGTCTTGCTGCCTAAGAACCCAACTGGAAGTGATAAGCCATCCACTCCGGGGCCACAGGATGAGCCATCTCTGCTCAGCACTCCCGACGAGGTAGGAGTTACAGGCTAAGGTGTATTTCATGCCTTAGCAGAGCCAGACTCAGTAGAACAAATTACAAATTATTTCTAAGTAACACCTCTCCCCAAACCACTTTGTAATCCTCAACTAGAATCCTCTCCATTGTCCTTGGACTGACGTCTTAACATTCTAATCTTCACCATTATAGCAATCATAAACTTTCCTTTTTTATTATGATATTTATACCAGACACGGTCCTCAGCACTTTCTGTGGATTACCTAACTGCACCCCCTCAACCCCCTGATTTAGGTACTACTGTTTCCCACATTTATGATAAACCTTTGAGTTGAGTTACACTCAAAGTTGTTTAAGTGAAAACAGGGTTTGAACCTTGGCAGTCTGAGATCTTGACCTTCATCATCAGTCTTACCTTCTTCCCCATCATCACCATCATCACCATCACCACCATCAAAAGGGACTTCTCGGTTTAAGGTGCAATTCTGAACACTGGATGTTTTTGGACCAATAGACATCAAATCTGCTCTGAGAATGTAAACATCATTCCCACTTCCCAGTTTGGAAACACACATAGGAATGAAGATCAAAGCCTCCACCATAAAGCCAGCCTGCGGCCATGCCAGGCGTGGCCGGACAACTGATTTCTGCTCATTTGGGAGGCTGCCCCTGCCTGGGGCGCCCAGCAGTGGGGCCACGCGACACTGATTGGCCAGCCTGGCCTCTCTGAACTTCCCTCCCCACTTCAGGGAAAGGGGGAGAAAGGGCTTTTGTGTGCATTGTGGTGCCAGAGAATACCCAAGGACAGTTCTGCATACAAGAGTTCATTGTCAGAGTCACTCCTCTGCAGAAATAAGGGAGGGGAATCCAATTAACAGACCAGTATTTCAGATCACTGGACGAGTTCTCTGTGCAGCCACCTTCCTCCCCCCTTTCAGCGCAATCTCGTAAGTGACCCCTGAAACTGAAAAACCAATTTGATATCTTTAACCAGCCGTGAAATGTTCTCAATCCACTTACATTTCCCTTTAATCACGCTGTGAAAACCCAGGTCCCCAACAGCCTCCTTCCAAGGAGACCTAACAGGCTGGAGAGAAACTGGACTAGAGAAAAGGTGTCAAATTCCTAAACTGAAATCTGGTTCCTGGCTTTGGAGGAGGAGTTTAATCAGGATATCAGGAGAGGAAATGCAGATGAGGGCACAACAAGTAGGCTCCATGGGGAGTCATAAAGGGTTCATTCATAAAAAGTTATGCACCCATTATGCCTGGATTTTCACACACTGCCCTGGGAAAATATGCAATGCACAGTTTTTCAGAGCAAGATGCATACTTTCACAATTCGCCCTAATCCGCTCTCCCTCCTGCCAAAGGGGCATTGACCTGCCTCCTCCCGGCAGATTTCACGGCACTGACCCCTCCCAGGGACCAGCTCGGCCCACACAATGCACTTGTTCCCAGCACAAAAGTTCACTAACAACTGCATTTGGAAACATCAGAGCCGGCCAAATAGTTGGCAAAGGAGATTCCTGCGAATGAAGAATGGTCGCAGGCGGCCAGGCCGTGTCTTGGCTGTGAGACGTATCACACACACAGACTGTAAAAGTGTGCAAAATATAAGCCAGAAAAAAACGAAAACAAAAACAAAAAAAAAAAAAGCCCAAACCCCCAAACAAAACAAACCACCAACTACAACAGACATTAAAGCTCCAACTAATCTATGAAAGTGCAGCCAGAGAGACCAGGATTTGTAGTGAGAAAATTCTTGTTTCCAGGGAAGGGAGTGACTGGCAACGCATCTGCCTCGGGCCCACCCTCAGGAGGTGCCTTGGCCCTCCCTGGGGAACATGGACAGCAGGGCGCTTCCTTCTCCTGAGCCCTGGAAGTCTGTCACATTCCTGGGGGAGTATGGGGTTGCCAGATTTAGCAAACAAAAATACAGGAAGCCCAGGTCAATTTGAATTCCAGATAAACAATGAATCATGCATTTTATCTAGCAACCCTAGGGGAGACTCTTCTCAGATTCAGCCTCTCCCCCTCACCAGGACTTCTAAGTTCTGATCTGACCTCAGCCACTAGCAGGCTGTGTGGCCTAGTGAGTTAGTTCACACTCAGGGAGCATGGTTTCCCGGTGAGGGTTCGGGACCAGTGTCTCAAGGCCCCTGCCAGGCTGAGGGGTCTGTGGTGCCATGTTCTCGTGTAACTCCTCCTTTTACTATTTGAAGTATAAAACAATACTTTATAGCTGCCCATCACCTCTGTGCTTCCTTCCTCAGAGGTAAGTGCCTTCTGGAGTCAGAGGAGCACCCTGCAGTCCCGTTTCTGCGTACTTGGTACTAGACAAGTTCGTGTGTCCATACGTTTGTAGGTAAGTGGGATCATTCCCTGACCCAGCTCTCGGGCATTCCAATTCAGTAGCCTCCCAGGAGTCTGCACTCAGGAATCTTCCCAGGCAATGCTTGTGTTCAGCGTGGTTTTAGGAACCTCTGCTACCAGGAACACAGCCTTCTGTCATTTTGCCATATCCAGTCAGTGCTACCTGTAAAGCCATGCATCTGTCCCCCTGGTGGCTGGCACCCATCACATCTGCTCACCTTAGACGGGAAGCAGAAATCCAGGGCGACAGCCTCCAACCTGCTACCTGGTGCACACCTGACTTGTCCTGCAGTGCAACACTCTGTCTGTGCTGGGCCGGGGGCCACTTTCTCCGCTTGCCGACCAGACTGCTAACTACCTGATTCCTCCCTGTGCTGCTAACCTGGTACCCGCACTCAGAGCCTGCCTTGGCTCCTTTCTAGTGCACCCATCGACATGAATTCATACCTGTTTGTACCCCGGAGAATTTAAACTTATTCCCTGCCAGACAGAGGGGGTGTATGCACTATTCCAGATGGCAGCTGACCTGGCTGAGACCTCTTGGTCATATAGAAGCCTAATGCCTGCCAGGCCCCTTTGGATCCCGCCAGAGCCTCTGTCTCTTCTGACCTACCCCCAAATCTGACATGAGGTCGGATTCAGCGTGTCCATGAACTCCCCAACTTAGTTCTCTCCTCGACTTCCCAACAGCAGCTCACTCTCAGGCCATTCACAGCATGACAAGGTGGCTTTTCTGTCCCCATGAACATATGCCAAGGACCACATTCTCACCGGAAGCTTAGACTGGAAGCCCACTCTGCAGGCCACTCTAAAAACAAGGACAGCCTGCTCTCGGCCGAGACCCTTCCATTGGGCTCCCCATGAACCGCCTTCCCTGTCTCCATCACAGCCGTCATTCCTGGAGAGTCCTCCCGTCCACTCCCTGGGCACCAAAGCCACCGGTCCTCCTTATGACATTAACTTTCCCTGCTCACCTGTGAGAGAGCTCTCTTCTGGTCGCCAATCCTGAGTGAGATGACCTTTCTCTTTACATCCCCTGCCCACAGCCTCCCACTCAAAGGTCCCAGCTGCCTTTCCACGTGTGAGTCCACGCACTGTTCACCTCCGAAGATAACACATGCTCCGCAAAGGAAAATGAGAAAATAGAGCTAAACCAGGAACAACAACAGAATCCAGTTTTTAAAAATACTCCATCATCTTGAAATAACCACTGTGGACAATTTATAATTCTACTTGATATTCATATTGTAGGTCACAGAATGGTTTCTTCCGGTTGAATCCAGCCCACACAATGATTTCAGTAATTTCAGTCAGGACACCCACTTTCGGTCTGCCACACACCCTAACTCCTCATTTCACTGTACCAACCCCATCGTGTTCATTTACACCTTATTTCTGAAGGCATCTGCGTTTGCAGAGCCTGCATAATAGACATAGGTGTGTATTTCTGTTAGAATGGAGCCCTACTGCATATTCTATTTTGTCACACCTTTTTTTGGTGTAACAATGCACAATGAATACCTTTCTGAATCAATAAAGAGTCACCTCCAACTTCACTGTTAATGGCTGGACAGTTTTCCATTGAAAAGACGTATCATAATTTATTCAGCTAACCCCTACTGTTGAACATTTAAATTGTTTTCAATTCTCCCTGCTTCAGCGAACAGCCCTGTGGCTAGGGCTTCGCACACTTCCTTAATTGGTTCTCCAGGATAAACTCCGAGAAGTGGAATTGCTGGGTCAAAGGGTATTCACAGCTTTAAAAGCTTCTAACATGTGTGGCCAAATGGAATGTCCCGAGTTTTACAATGACACCGACCCTTGAGAGCTTCCTGTGACTGCTGTCTGGATGGACCCTCCCGGACATTAACCGCAGCAAGCAGGCCAGCCAATCACTCCCCTCTCAAGGCTTTCTTGAGTCAACTCACCCAACAGGGGGGCTTTTCTCCAATACCCATCCCGGACCTCCACGTAGTCGTACCAGCACAGGCGGCTTTTAAACAAATCCATGGACGTGAAGTTTAAGATGATCTGTAGAGAGTTACCATAAAGTCAGTTTTGGCAACAAAGCCCGAAGAGTTTTGAGAGATATGTCTTGCATACCGGTGTTCTCACATTACCCTTTAGCATGCAGAGCTCTCAGACCACAGTAGGAGTGTCCTCCCAAAAACACACTCACAGGAAGCCTCATGACATTAAATAATAAACCTTGAGCAGGATGGGGGGTAAACAGAGGAGATGGGTCCTTCGGTTCTGCCTGGGGAATAACTTGAGCTTTTGAAGTCACTAGGTGGTTTACAGAAAGCAAGATGCATTAAAGGCGAGCCAGGATGCATTGAGTCTGGGGACTTGGAAGGAGGTAAGGGGTCAGTGAAGTTCAGAGATACGAAAAGATCTTATAACACCATCAATCATTCTAAAGGGTCTGGGGTTAGTCTGAGTGCATCTGAGCACCTCCGTGATCAATGTTCCCTCGGCCATGACCTCACTCTTCTGAGGTGTGGTGTGTCTAAGAGCCTTCCTACAGCTTGTGCATGCATACATTCATTCATTCGTTCGTTCCACCATTGTGTGCTGGCCACCTACTGTGTGCCAGTCTGTGCTGGCCCATCAAGACAGAAAGATCAGAAGGATGGGGCTCTTGCCTTTAGGGAGCTCAGACAAAGAGGGAAGGGTGGAGCCGATTAGAGCAGTATGGTGTCAATGCTGAGAAGAGAGGAAAAGACAGAGAGGGTGCTGAGGAGCCACAAGGAGAGAGAACTGAATTCTGCCCAGTGATACTGGAGGAGGCTTCTCAGGCAAGGCGGCATTTAACCCAAGGGGAACCAGGGTCCAGGGGGCAGAGAAGTAGGGTGAAAGCATTTGGTGAGAGGGACTAATGTGGGCAAAGGCAAGGACATGTTTGGGAGACTGTACTGCACCCAGCCTGGTTCACTGTGGTGTGTCTGGAATGGGGAGCCAGAAGGAGAGAGGAAAAGGAGCAAAGGCTGGGGAGGTGGGGGCTCAGCTGGACTGGAAAGGAAGGTTTCAGCTCTCTGGACACCCTGAGGCCATTCAGTGGGTGCATCTGCCCCACCCAGTGGAAGGGGCTGGGTGGCCCTGCAGAGTCGGCATACAGGCCTGCACCCATGAGCTGGCCCTGGCCCCCACGGCAACTCTTCCAGCTCGGGGATCCCCAGCAGACAACTGAGACAGAATTCAGGTTTTCCCTTCTCCCTGCACCCCCATTTCAACCCCACCGTGCACGGTGTCCATGCATCCCCTGCATTGAGCTGCAGCGGCTCATCTGGCCCCGGCTCTCGGGTTGTCTCTCTGTCTGTGCTCACATGTCCGCACTCCATCATTTCTCAGGTCTTCTTGCTCTGCGGGGTCCTGCTGAGGGCAGCCCTGTGCCAGCCCCTGCACCCCAGCCCTTTTCCTTTTCCCAGTTGTGGGACCTTTCTCTCAGATGCTTCAACTCTCTCTAGCATCTTCACTCTCCCACTTTCATTTATATGCAAACAGTCCCTGCCTGGGCCCTGGTCTCCAACTAAACCTGTGGGCAGGAGGGCTGCCGGTCAAAGGTTCCCGTGCCCTGTTGGCCAAGCAGAGAAGACTGTTACATATTTGTCCTTGCTCTCTGCGGGCCCTCTACTTTGTACCTCTCCCCTCTGGTTTTGCCACACTAGCCTGTCCTCTCTACTGTCTCTCTACTCTGCTGGCTCTTGGCCTCTCCATTCCCCATGAACTGTGAGGCTGCCTCGAAACAAAGCACTTCCCCTCCAGCTTCCCTGTCTGGAGGTGACACCATTGCCCCCATCACTCAGGTACAACACCTTTGCCCCTACTGTTTACTTCAATGCTGACAGGTTCTTTTCCTTTAAGATCTGTCCCCCTGCTCCCAGCCACTCTCGCTGCCCCTTCAACAGCCCCTCCTGCACTGCTCCTGCTGAGATGACCCCTGAACTCCTCTCTGCAGTGCCCATGTCCACTCTGCACACTAGGGACTCTAGATCAATCTTGCACTTTTATCTCATGTTTGCTAGAGCCCTCCTCTGTTCAGAAAACTTCAGTGGCTCCCTTTGCCCCAATCTCATAAACTAAACTCACTGCCCACCTTGCAGAGCCTCCAGTGCCCATCCTAATACATGACCTTATCTCCCCGTGAGCCCTAATATATTCACACAAATGCAACCCTCCCCAGGCCCAGCTCAAGGGGCCCCTCCCACCTCCCCGAGTCCTCCTCTGATTGCCCAGTTGCACACAATCCTTCCCTCTTTGAAACTCTCCCCTCTCTTTCTTATAGTGATTCCAGAGCAGGTGTTTTTAGAGTCCAGCAGATCTGGATTTCTTCCTAGCTCCACCACTCCCTAGCCATGGGATCTTGGGAAAATACTGCTGTGCTCCTGGACCATTAGTTTCCTCATCTATAGAACAACCTGCCCATCACTGGGCTGTGGAGGGGACTGGACAAGAAACTGCAGAGAACGTACAGTGCTAGGCCTGGCACACAATGGCCACTCAATAAATGGCAATTTTAAAAATCAAGCCACACTGAGTACACACTTACCATACCACAAACCAGACACACTAGGTGCTCTTCGCAGGCTGCCTGTCTTTATTGAGAGTCCCCACCCCTTCCCTTGGGACAATCCTACCCAATGGTCAGGTTTCAAGACAAGGAGCACCTTCTTCCACAAAGCCCTAAGGTCTCATAGGAAATGAAGAGTCAGTACCAGAAAATAATAGGCCAGCTCACCTCCTGTGTTGTAGAGTGTGTATGTGTGTGTGTGTGTGTGTGTGTGTGTGTGTATGTGATATGTCACTCTTCTTTCAAACTAGACGAATCGTTTTCAACTCTACTTGCACATTAGAACCACCTCAGAAACTTAAAAAAAAATACTGGTTCCAAATAATGTTCCTCCTTCAGTTAAATCAGACTCTCCAGGGATAAGGGGTGAGGGGGAGGGACTCTGACTGAACTCCAAGTCTCGTAAACACAGAAACTGTGCCTTCCAATCCCTTGCATCCCCCTCAGTGCTCACACTCACGTGGACTGGTCCAGGAACGCTTGCTAGCTGGTTGCAATATGGTTCTTTAGCCTTTGTTTTTTAAAATTTCAGAAAGGCAATATTATTACAAACTCCTTGGTAACATATTCATGATCTGAATGAATGGGATAATTATTCAGGCTAATTATTTTAAGTATGTTAGTGAGCCATAAAGATCATAGGGAAGAGGTGATGAACAGGAGGTGATAATGCAAATCAATCAAGTTTGCTAATTACTAGCAGCTCTGGGGAAGGCTGGGTGAAGCAGAAATGGAAATAATTGGTGCAGGAATTTCAATGATATGTATTCTCCCTGCCCCCAGTTGGCAATAATAATTAAGACTGGGTGAAATCTTACACAGTTCAAATATATCCCAGAGCCTCTGCTATGCAGGGCAATTCAACAATTTGGGGACTAGCAGACCCCTTCTTCTTTCTCCTCCACCTTCCTGCCTCCCTCTCATGCCATCTCCTGCAGGCACAAGGATAGGACATCCACTCAAGGTGGACAAGTCTAGAATCTCTCAGGCTCAAGATGACAACCACCCTGTCATAAATGCTTACAGTCAGAGAAGGGTGTGTGCATATGGGTATTGTTCATGTGTGCATGCGTGAGCACGTGCGTGTGTGTGAATGCATGTTCAACTGTCTAGTAGCCTGTCCCTTTTGTGGAATAACATAGGATGATGGTTAAGCATCGAGGCTAGCAGAGTCCAACTACTTGGGCTCAAATCCCAACTCTGCCATGAACTGAGTAGCCTTGGACAAGTCCATTTCCTTACCTGCAAAATGAGTGTGGTAATAGCACCTGTTACACAGAGTTGTTGTGAGGATTAAATGAGAGAATCCACAACATATGCTAAAAACAGCACCCAGCCCATGGAAAATGCTCCCACTGGCTCCCAGCCATTATTTCTTCCTAGCTATCACACTATGTTTAGATTGACATTTAAACGGAAACCTGGAAGTTGGCTACAGGCACCTGAAAAATTCCAGCACTTTTCACTGCACACTTGCTGCTTGTTTTTTACTCCACCATTCCTCCGTCCACATGTTCATTCAACAAATACTTATTGTGTGACTCTGTGCCACAGGCTGTGTCCTCAGTGAGTCCAGAAGAGGAACAACCAAATAAACCAGTGTCACGATGTATGAGATGAGCCACAAACAGTGCGGCTGTAAGGAGCTAGAACCAGGGGACAGAGCAAACATTTCAAAAATAGCTGCATCTGTTTTGAGACAACTTGATGATCGGTTGGATCTGTCGAAAAGTGTGGTGAAGAAAACACAGCTCTCAAACTGCAGAAGCCCCAGTTCTTAGTTCTGTATCTTACTGTGAATTTAGACAATTTATAAAATGCCTGAACTTCAGATTCCTTGTTCGCATGATGGATATAAGGAAGTGTACCATGTTCCAGTATCGGCGAGAACATACTCCCCTTGGACAAGAACAAAAGAGGCCCCTGCCTCAGGCGTGGCTCTCAAGAGTTATGGGATCTTCAGGGCCAAAGGAACAAGCCTACCCAGAGCTTGCCCAGCTTCTAGACCTGCCACTAGGAGCCCAGAACCCTGGAATTCCCTGCCAAAATAGCCCCTGGGCCCATTTCCAGGACATGCAAGGACCTCTGTCCTGGATCGATCCTCCTGAGGGCAGACAGCACACCTAGGCAGTCCACTTCCCCTGGAGGGGCAGCCAAGCAATGGCTGTTTGCAAGGGAGGAGCTGAGGGTGTTCAGGAGTGTGGGCTGAGGGGTCACCATGGGTGCTCCTGAGACGGCACTGGGGCTGGGAGGAGGAAGAAAGGCCAGCTGTGGGTTGGTAGCTAGCTCTACCCGTATCGCCACCTGCCGGAACAGCACTCCGAGGTGCCCAGAAATTCTAAATTGGATCCTCGCCTTCCAGGGCATTCTGACAGTGTGTTTATCGAGGAAGGAGGATAACACCTACTTTGTTTACAAACTGTGAGCCTGATGTATAACTCATGTGTACACAGGCTTCCCTTTGCATGAGGGAGGCTGGCTGAAAAATCCAGAAGGAAATAACATTAAGCAAGCTCGTAGTATGTGCCTGGTGCAGGGTAGGAGCCTGCAATGTAATAGCTGTTATTACTTCTATTAATAATAACTCCTCACAGTCAGTCACCCCACTCAGAGAATGTTACGACATTACCAGAGGTGGTCCCACACCTACCTTTTCCCCTGGAGTGACCGATATCCTCCAGACACAATGGGAATAAGAAGGGTAGCCGTTTGGAAAACCAGGTGCAGAAAAGTTTCCTGTTGTGTCCTGCAGAGTCTCCCCACAAGCTGCAGGAGCAAAGCGGCAATCATGATTCAGGCACAAGCACATACTCCCCACCTGAGAGCGCCCTCTATAGGGCTGCTGAGCAAACACTCCCCTGAACTAGCCTCAGCCTTTAGAACAAATGGTGAGAAGTGTGCCAGGCTGGCTGATTGATATTTTCCTGGCTTATAAAAGTGAAAATAGGGTCTGGGTACCAAAAAGAGATACCCCAGGGGTTCTTCTGAGGCTCTCAGGATTGAGCGGGTCCTAGAGCCAGGTCTGAATCTCAGCTCTCCAGCCACCTGTGTGGTGGTGGGTGGCCTTAGTTTTCTTATCTGTTAAATGGGTGGGACCTGCCCAGAAGGTTAATGAAATCATCTGCGCTAAATGAAATGGATCAGCTCAGTGCCTGGCCCACGGTAAGTGTTCCACATGTAGCAGCCTCGAAATCACCAACAGCAGTCTCTGTGGCAGAGAGAATGTGAAAGCCCAAGTCAGTAATGCAGAGAGGAAAAATGCTTTGAAACTCATTACTAGCTGTTAGTTTGAATCCTGCCTCTTCTTTTTCTGCTGCCTACCTCTGAATGAGCTGCCAAGTAGCCAAGAAAACGGAGAAAAATGACCAGAGGCACAGGAAGCTACTTTACAAGAAGCTATCCTGGCCACGAATGTCCGAGGGTTGCTGGGCCATGAGTCTAAAACCCAGTATTATGTCTGTGAAAACATTTCCCTAATTTGTCCTCACACCTGTATGAAGAAGCTTGGAAGCTGCAGGTGTCATATGTCCCTGACTCCCAGGGACTTGAGCCCCAAAGACAAAGACACAAGGTTGCTGGGGGGCCCTCTTCTTACAGGGCCACCCCCAAAATGTGGGAAAGAAGCATCCTTATGTGTACTTTCCCGAGTGCAATTCCAACTCTTCACAGCAACTACCCTCGCTTTCAGCTACTACTGCAAACCCCCAGGGGGCTGTAGCCTTTGGAGACGCAGGAAGGGAGAGCTGGAGAGAGGCCCATCCTTGGCCTCAGGAAATCCTGGATATCAGGGCTTCAATATCATGTTACCGAACAACTGCCAGGCATCATGAGGATTATGCCTGGCAGTCAACACCCCCGAGGGTTCCATGGAAATTATTTCAGAATAATCATCAACATTCTGCAGGAACAGATACGTTAGTGTATGGCTCTGTGGTATTTACCAGCTGCCTCGAACCCTTTTGGGAAGTAAGAGGCATATACATTATAACTAAATAAATACTATGGCATTTCCCAGGGAATGCTATAAGGTTTCTCTTTCAATTCAGCAAGGTTACATGATATGTGTGTCCTGTACTGCAGCCCTCATGCGCCCCCAGATGACTAATAGCTGGATGAACATATTTCCTAGAGGTTCATGATGGAGGGGAGCCTCACACGGCCCTTTGCAGGCCCTGAGAGCCTGCTGAGCAGGGTGATGTGATAGCCCAGATATTCTAAGATGGCCCCTACTTCAAATATTCTGTCCTATGATCAAACCGTGTGCCTGGTCTAGGGGTTTAAAAAGGTTACTGGAGCCCTGGCTGGTGTGGCTCAGTGGATTGAGCACTGGCCTGCAAACTGGAAGGTCGCAGGTTCGATTCCTAGTCAGAGCACATGCCTGGGTTGTGGACCCAGTTGGGGGTGTGTAAAAAGCAACTGATTGATGTTTCTCTCCTTCTCTATCTCCCTCCCTTTCCCTCTTTCTAAAAACAAATAAATGAAATCTTAAAAAAAAAAAAAAAAAAAGGTTACTGGACCTGTTGGTAATGGAGTTCCTTTTTCTGCCCCAAATGCTGAAATGCATCCTGTCCCATCAGTGGTAAAAACTTGGCTGCTGTACTCAATGTTTCACATTAAAGTTCAGCAGCTTAAAGGGGTGGACGTGAGCTCACCCCCAGGGCAGCAGGGGGCACGATGATGCCGAAGTCAAGGGGAACAAAAGGCAAAAAAAGAGGGTAAATTCAGGGGGAGCAGTTCTCTGAAGTGACAAGAGAAGTGGGCATTTGCTCGGACCCCAGGGCACTGCCCAGGCTTCAATGGCAGGCTGGTGGCCACTGACTGGCACCTTGGGCGACTAGAAGAGCCCCAAGGCCACAGAAGGGACCTCACTTACAGTACTGAGGCTCCTTCCACCTTCCACTGTTTGGGAGGCTGACTCCCACCCCTGCAAAAGCATTCACCTTTATCCTTTGTCTTCCTGAAAACGCCTTGCCCCTTGTTTTGCCAAAATACATCCCTCACTGCCGTAGACAGGAGAGGTGCTTTTGCCATTCAGGGCACACTGTTGTTCTACCGTGCGTTCTTCCCCTTTTGAACCTCAGGGCTTTGACAGAGAGTTAGGTCTACAGCTTCCCACAAGTCAAGCTGTGGGCTCCAAGACCTATGCTTCACTTCCCTGCGGCAATCACTTCACCATTTGGGCTTCCTTTACCATCTAACACCTCCTAACAGCAGCACATCAGAAATCACAGCTGCCAAAGGGTAGTCTCTTCAGGTTCCCCAAATTGTTTTTCCAGCCAAGGGGAACGTTTGCAAAGGGCAGGTGAGCCGTGCTCCAGGGGTGTGCTGGGAGCCCTGGGACTCGCCAGGGGTCAGTTACCTGGGCACTTGTACAGCTTCCTGGCTTGAGCTATGTCTCCCTGACTGAGCCGCACACGCTGGCCGATGGTTGGCCTGACGCCATTGTCATCTCGACGAGGGAGGATGGTGTCTAAGAAAACTCCTCTACAGAAAGAAAAGACAGCGAGAGAAAGGAGAAAGAAAAGTCAAGGCTGTCGGGCCGTCCACACTGGGATTTACAGTCTTCATTTCCTTGCCCATAACCCCGTCAACATTCCTACCCGCTGGCCTGCTCTCATGCTGGTATTTGAGCATTCCATTTCATCAGCTGCCTGCTCACTTTCCAATAGGAAAATGATTCTGTCAGGTTTAAAAATATGCCCTAGCCCAGTGGCCTAAGGGCTTCCTTACTAATGTCTATTGAGCATTTCCACAAAGCAGCCCTTGACAGGTCCAGGCCCCAGGGCCACCATGCTGAAAAACTGCAGGGAGCACCATTCAGAGAGACTATGATGTGAGTGGCGCCCCCTGGAGTTGTGCAACAGGCAGTACTGAGCATGGACAAGTCTTGGAGAAGCTCCAGAGAGAACATAGGAACCCATACAGTGTGAGGCTGTCTGTCAGAGGCTGGTGGGGAAGTGCTAGATGAGTCGGTGAATAATGGGGATTGGAGCTGGGGGCCTTGCTGGCAAGAGGAATACTCAGATGGAAAATGAGATGAATGCAGAGAACTAGGGGTAGTCGAGAGAGCCCTGACCTAGAGATTTCTATGTAAGGCCTGGCTCTGCCACCTGAGTGAGCTGGGACAAGTCCCTTCCCCTCTCTGAGCTTCAGTTTGCTCCTCTGAACAATCAGAGATTGGCCCAATGGTTGTGACATTCAGTCCCTTTTAACTTTAATATCTTTTTCTACTGCAATGCAAATAAAGTCTCAAATGACCAAAACAGACAAGTGGATACCAGGATGCCCAGCTGAGTACAAGCCCTAAGCACAGCTCTGCGTTGTAGGTGTGGTGTACCCTCTGCCCCAGACTGCCCCTTTGCTTCCAGACCCCTGACTGGGGGCTCCTCCTGGAGGGAGAGCCTTCCCTTGAACAGGCTCCTTTTCCAGTTACCACCCTGTGTCTTTCCTTCCCTTCTTAACCAAGTTTCCGGAAAGAATTGTCTCCATTTTCTGTCTGCCTGCTCACCTTAACCTGATTTTGATCTGGCCACACAGCAATAGTCCTTAGTCACTGACCAACTGGCAATTCTGAGGGACGCTCGTCAATCGTCGCCTGCCCCCTCTGCAGCGCTGACACCTCTGCTGTCCCCTCCTTCCTTGGACTCTCTCCTCCCTGGTTCCCAGGGCACTGCTCCTCTGAACAGTAAGTTAGGATCCTCTTCTCCTGCTTCCCCTGGGAGTGCTGTCTCTCAGGTTTCTGCCCCCTGTCTCTTCCCTCCTTGCTCTTGCCCCGTCTGCTCCTCTGGGCTTTAACCACCACCTACAGGCTCACAGCCCCACAGCCACCTGCAAGGGCTTGGTGACCCTTCCACTGGGCTGTCCTATGGGCCTCTTATGTCCAACACATTCAAAACCAAATGTATCCCATTCTTCTCCTTCCATGAGCCTTGTCTCCTGAGACTGAAGCCCATTCTCTCTCACTCCCTTGTCAAAATCAGGAACCAGGTCCTGTCCACAGCACCTTCTACGCATGCCTTGAATCCACACCTTCCTTCTCGTTCTAGACCACTGCCTTAGCTCGGGCAATCAACACCCCATCCCTGAACCCTTCCCAATAGCTTCTTACCTGGCCCCCCTCCCGGTAGACTCAGCCACCTCTAACCTAGCCCCCCCCACACTGCTGCAATATGATCACCTCGAAATGCCAGGACAGGAGTGTGCGCTCCCTGCTCAGAATCCTTCACTGACTGTCGATCACCACCTGGATCTCCAGGCCCCTGGCTCGCTGCTTCTGCCTTCTTCCTCAGCCACATCTCCTGACACCTCCACCTTGCTCATGATCTTAAGCAACAATGAACTCCTGCTAACCCCCAACATGGCCCTCCCCACGCTGCCTTCTGCTAAAGCTGTCCACCACCCATCTTCTTGTCCCCAAACCTGATCAGATGTCCTTCCCTCGTAAAAGTCTTCCGAGCCCTTTCTATCCTGAATTAATCATGCCCTCCTCTGGGCCTTCTTCATCTAGTCTCTTCTTATCTACAATATCTACTGTATTGTCTTTTTTTGAGGGGTGATAGTAATTGTTTTCTCTGCCAAATATTAAGTTCCTCTAGCAGAGAGACTGGGTCCTTCATCTCTATGTTCTCATGGGCTGGAAAGTAGCAAGCCTTGAGAAAAGCTTCTAGAACTATATTACATAGCCAAGATAGGACAGTCTTCAAAAGATTTCACAAAATAGTTATTTACACCCAAAAGGAAATGCGAAAATTCTCATTACCTAGTTATTAGATGCCCCCTCTCTTCTCTCTTTCAAACATTTCTTTTTCCCTAAATTCTGCACTACCTTGGAAAATATATATTACCCCTATTTCTTCCTTTTTGTTTCTCTATGTCCATTTTTTTTCTAAATTAGACTTCAAGCTCACTTTCTTCCCAGCAGCAGCACACAGGAGCCCAGGGCATCTGCTGATGCCCTTTGCAGCACCACTATCCCCACCACTCAATTAGCCACCCATCCTAGGGTCTCTAACCCCCACCGCCCCGTCTCTTGGTCCAGAGTCCTCTAGAGGAACTTTATTGGAATCCTTGACCTCCCTCAATGATCTCACCAAGTTTTAAATCACAAGGGACAACTCTACATAAGATTCCAAATTCTGTCAAAAAAATGAGTGCTTCTGCCCTAGTAGAAAATGTGTTCATTTGCATTTATTGTTTTGATTCCACCGAAGAAAAACATTCAGCTGCACGAAATGCAAGGCTCTCCACAAGCTCTTAGCAGTCTGGACTAGCTGACCCTGCCGATGACCACACCGCGTCAGCCACCTTCCTACGTGCCAGGTCCTGGCTGGACCCCTGACAGGAACCCCCTCATCTCATCCTCATAACACTGCAAGGAGCAAGTGCCATTATTAGCAGGGTTCCTCACTTCGGGTGAGAAAAGCAAGCCCGCAGAGCCCACGTGACTCACCCTGGGTACAGAACTAGTAGTGGAGAGCCAGCCCTGGAACCCAGGCCAGCCTGGCGCCTGCCTTCTGGCATCTTCCAACCAGTGTTTCCCACCGTCCAGGAAAGAGCAGGCCTCACCCGGATTAGAAAGATGAGAGAGCTGGGGTCACTGGTGGCTTCAAAGCAGCAGGAACAGCATGGGATCACACTCGCACAGCTCTCTGGGGCTGGGCTCCCTCCCCCGGCCCAGCACAGCCTGAGCCGCCAGCAAGGCGGTGGGTTCTGGAAGCTGTTTACTACCAGGGACGTCCCCTGTGTAAACCACTGTAGTAATGTCCCCGCTTTTATGTAGGACAACTTAGAATTGACATTCTGCTAAACCAAGAAAGGGTCTGGCAGATGCCTCAGGGAATAAAACTGTCAGCTCCAAGTTCTCCAAACAAAGACGACACTGTACCAGAGAACCGTCTCCTCATCTCCTGGACCCTTGCCCAGTGAATCCTTCAAAGACACCACTACCCTCAGCCCCAGTCCAACCCAGGGGCGGGGGAGGAGCTGCAATAAACTCGAGGGAATAAAGTTGGAAAGAGACAGCTCAGCCATAAAGACACACAAAGATTGGGTTTCCCATCAGCGGGAGCAGCATTTGCCTCCAGATGAGCAAATGTTCTATGGGCCGTTTTCTGCTCTTCTACAGAACCAAAGACAATGTGCAGGGGACACGTGAGCAGAAGTAAGGACACGGAGTTAAGGAGTTGGAAACATTTCGTAAAAAGTGGGCCAGGAAAGCCTACCAGTCAGGAGGCCATTGGAAAACATCCCACCGAACAGAGTAGTTTTCCGAAAATCCACTCAAGACAGTTGCAGATGGGACAACGTGGGTATCTACTCACTGTGAAACAGATTTGCCAAAACCATTCTGAACTCTGGGGCAGAGGTGGAGAAGGCAGTTGTGGTAGATTGTTAGAACAATGAATTATACCTCCTAATGTCCACATCCCTTTGCAATGTGAAGTTGCCACCCCTCCCCCCCCCACAATAAGAGATCAAATCAACTTCTCCATAACTTGAATCTGGGGTGGCTTTGTGATTTGTTCCAGCCAATAAAATGTGACGGAAGCCATGCCATGCAAGTTCTAGAGCCTGGGTCTAAAGAGTCTTGCAGCCTGCCGACCTGCCCTCTACTGGAACTCTAAGTTCCTATGGAGTGGGAAGCCCAGTCTGGCCCACTGGAGGATGAGAGGCCGTACAGAGGAGAACCAAGGGTCGCTGGTGGGCAGGCAACACAATGACCAGACATGGCATTGGCCATCACCCAACCTAATCATGCTGTCAAATGACTTGCTGCAGGAGTGACTGGGGGTGACCAGAGAAGAACAAGCCAGAATGACCTACAATATCATAAAAAATAAGTTGTTGTGAGGCACTAAGTTGGGGGGTGGGCATAGACAGTGCTGCAGCCATAGATAACAGCATGGTAGCAGAAGGGAAGTCTGCCTCCCTCCACTGCCTGCAGGGAAGCTGCTCTGCTCCTACGCACCTGCTCGTCCACCCGGTGCCGCCTCCCTGCCAGTCTCCCCCCGAGGGATCCTGGGCACTTGTGAAGAGGAACTGTTATCTCATGGGCTTAGTCCCTGGGCTCCACTAATCTATGCAGATGAAATGTTTTCACATAGACAACAGTGTTATAGTGTGTATCTCCTGAAGGGGGGAAAGGGCTGGCATTATGAGCTAGAGATCACAGGGGGAAAAAGAAGAAGATTTTTGAAAAGAAAGACAGAAGAGAAATGCTGAAGCCAGAAGATACTCTGTCTGCATTCTTGCCTTGGCCTCTGGCTTCAGAGCTTTGAACAGTAACTGGCACTCAGCAGACACCGAGAAGGAAGTATAGTTCCTATAACCGTGGGTAGTAATTTATCCAAAATCCCTACACAGTAGATATTTGTAGCTTCTCCTTAATGCAGCAACCACTGCATCTGTGAGTGTGTAGGAAGAACTGCAGTGAGGGTAATGGAAATTCCTTCCCTCACCTCGTCCCCAGCACTGCAGGCCTCTCTACCTCCTTGAACTCATTCATTAATTTATTCATTAAAAAATATTTATTGAACACTGCCCTGGCCAGTGTGGCTCAGTTGGATGGAGCGTCGTCCCATGCACTGAAAAGTCACAGGTTAGATCCCTGGGCAGGGCACATATCTCGGCTGCAGGTTCAATCCCCAGTCGGGGCACATACGGAAGGCAAGCGAGTGATGTTTCTCTAAATCAACGTTTCTCTCTCTCTCTCTTTCTGTCTCTACCTCTCTTCCCTCCTCTCTCTAAAATCAATAAATGCATCCTGAGACAAGGATTAAAAAATTAAAATAAAAAATATTTATTGAACACCTACTCTGTGCCAGGCACCATGTTGACTGCTGGGGATTAGAAGAGAATGAGATAGTCTTTGCCCTCAAAGATCTCAGGCTAGTGAGGGAGAGGGAAATGCAACAGAGAAGTATTAATAGATACATTTATAATAATAATTAATAGGTAAATTATAAAGCAATAAAGAGTTACGACAGCTGCAGAAATAACACCCAAGTTACCAGCTTCTCACGTGGACCAACTTGACACTGGTTCCCTCATGAAATCGATGCTTTGTCTCCACTCAGCAGCCTGTAGCTCCTGGCGCTGATGTGGCGGGACCCAAATGTTCCCTGTGCTATTTCCCAACACCCAAGCCGCCCCACCTCAACTCTGACCTCTGCAGGGGGTCTCTTATCCTGCCCAGCCCACTGGCTTCCTGAGACTCTCCCTGCCCCCAGAGTAGGTCCCTCAAACTCTCAGCTTCCCCACCTGGAGAAGAAAGCCTCATATCTGTCAATCCTTCACCCATCTGTCCAGATTAAGAAATCGTAACATGAAATTTTTGAGCTGGAAGCAGCTCAGAGAACAGGTAGCCCAACCCTCTCAGGAGGAAACTTAGGCCCAGGGAGGTAGAGACTTGACCCAGCACACAGCTGCCCCTAGTTACTGCCTACACCTCCCTCAACACAAGGTCCCTGGGAGAAGCAGGACTAGAACCTCATCTTCTGACTCTCAGTTCAGCGGTGTCTTCATTACATCACGTTGCCTGTTGTATCTCCCGATAAAGAGCCCAGACAAGAGTAAAACGAACAGGGTAGCTCACTCCTATGCCACTTGTTCAAAGATGCTGAGTTAGACCAAACTCTGCCCATTAGAGCTCCCGCCAGGTGCAGGACGGAGATCATACTAAATTAGTGGTGTGGCCAGCGGAACAGTGCCCCCTGAGAAGTGGGGCCACCGAGGTTTGGAGCATCTCTCCCACACGCCTGCGATGCCATCAACAGATGGTTTCAGTAGCCTCATCCAAGAGCCCTGGAGCCCTGGGGGTAAATAAACAGCTTCCCTTTCCCTCCCAAGAACTGTGTGTCTCCTGCATGAATGATATTCTTTGATTTCTATGGACATAGTGACTCATAAAGTGAATTGCTTCCCTCTTTGCTGTGACTGCTAGGAAGCACAGGGCAGTATTCGCTGCCATGACCTCACTGGCATATATTCCAAATATCAAATTGATTACAAACTTCAACGGAGCCATCTACCCTTGCTTTTTCCCTCCCCACTACTCAAATTTCCTCACCTACTTTTTTTCTTTTTGTCCTACATAGACATTGCGAATGACCTCAAATCCATGTGAACCGTGTCTCCTTTAACTCAAGGTTGGAAAGCCCTGCAAAGCTGAGACTAGCAGAGGAGAAGTTCTTTATACAAGATATATGTGTGGTCTAGAAGCAAGGGCAGTACTGAAAAGAGTTAATACCTGGTCCAGCACAACACTAACTCTGCAAAACAGATCCTGCTGATGCCAGCCATAAGTAATGGGTCCAGTCCTTCTTGGGGGCCCTGCTACCATTGTGTGTGAGCAGCAGGCAGGAGACCTGGATCTTTGTTCTCACTCCAGCCCCAGCTACCTGTGTGTCCTCCAGCTGGCTGGAGCCTCAATTTCCTCACCTCTGAAATGAACCCGTGATAGCACCCTCCCAGCTCTGACAGGACCTAGCTCCCAATAAACCACACCTCCCCTAGGAGAACTGGTAAAGGCCACCATGCCCACTTCATGGATGTGCTTTCGAAGACCCCCCATCCCCTGGAAATTTGACACACAGCCTCTAAGTTATTATCACAGCCACTCTCTCGATAATGTCCCCTTTCCAGTTTGCTGCTTGTGACGCTAAGGCATGATGGAACGCCAGCTTCACAATGGGATTCAATCTTATTAGCGGGAACCTGATTAGATTATCTTTCACTGCAGCCCAGAGGCCACTATATTTCAAGGACAGGCACACTGACTGTGCTAGGAGCATGCGGAGACCCACTCTCTGCAGACCTCCCGCAATCTGGCCCGAGCCTGCGGCAGGCACAGTAAAACACAGACGAGGCGTAAGCATAGATTCCGACCTTGAGAAGGTGTTCCGGGCGTAGTGCATGATGCTGTCAAAGTCGTACGTTTCTCCCAGAGAGCTCACTTCCCCAGCTTCCATTTTTAAGAAATTATACTCCTGACCTGTGACACAACACTCTGTTAAGGCCTTTGAAAACCATGCAGGCACCTGAAAGGGGCAGAGTGGGGAGGAGGAGGACCCATGGCAACTTCCAGTTAGTTCCCCCAGTCACAGACCTGGGTCGGTGTGGTTCTGGTCACTGTTTTCAAGATTGGAAATTTGAAACTTACAATAAGCCCTATGTTCTTCCAACACCCACACACCTCCCCAAATGCCACTTCAAACTTTGAAACTAAGTCTGCAGAGAGGTTAGTTATCAATTTGATTGGGGGGAAAATAACACATTAAAACGCTGATCTTGCTATTAAAGAAACAAAAGAAAACAAGTCAGAGATAAGTTCAATCCCAAATAGCTCACAATTCAGACTCCTAAAAGCATTTTCAAGGCAACCAGATTATTCCACCAGATACTTTCATAGTCAATATGAATTGCTATACAAAATCATTTAATATGAGAAGATATTTTTTCGGATCTGGACAATTTGTCTGCCTTGGGGCAGACACTTCTAGGCAGAAGCAATGTTTTTTACATGTACTGGTGTCCTAATTGTATTGGAGTTTCAAAAAGATGTGTTGCCTAAGCCAGCAAAACCAACTTTTAGGAAAGCAACGAGGAGAGCTCTTTTTCTGGCTTATCAGCTTTGATGCTGCAGCAGTGTTCTGGTCAATTCTGCTCCTTTCGGGAAACGGAGTCAGATTTCATTGTCCTTCACAACATGGAAAGTCACAGAGCTTCTGTTCTAGCCCACAAGCTGTGGCAGATGGACAGGGACAAGCCGGTGACAAGCACCTTCACGCAGTCACTGCCTCAATACTTACAAGTGAGTGTCAGCTCCTGACAACCCCTCTCCCTCCCTCCTGCCTGACCCCACCCTTGCCTCTCCCTGCCCACCACCACCTCCCCCGCCCCGTGCCACCTTCCTGGCCTTTAACTTCTAGACCCTACACAGGCTCCTCACCTGGCTGGATGTTTTCTCTGATGATGGTGACATGCTGATCTCTATCTGGCCGGGTGTGTTCATGCCAGAACCCTACCACGTGGCCCAGCTCGTGAGCCACAATGCCGAACTTGTCACAGTTTTTCCCAATGGATATGGCCTGTGGGCCTCCTCCTCGGCGCCCAACATAGGAGCAACAGCTAGACAATGCAGAAACACCCAGGTCAGCATGTCCGGGAAGAGCAACAGTCACACACGTGTGTGTGTGTGTGTGTGTGTGTGTGTGTGTGCGAGAGAGTGTCTAAAAGAAACGCAATTTTAGAGCCTCGTGCTCTCTCATTGTCCAACTTTCCTCCCAACACAGAAGTAACCTCCTAAGTCTCTTGACCTTTCTGGTGGTCAAGATCCACTTGAGAATCCAAAGAAAGATATGGCCTTTCTTCCTGGAATAAAGCACATACCCTTCCCCACCCTTCCACCCTGAGTCTCTGCCCAGTCATCACTGACGACAAGGAGAGATGGGGAAGGAGGTGGCTGAGTTTCTGTAAAGATGTATCTTGGTGCTATTATCAGAGAAGCCTTAGGGAAGGCTGGCCTTCTGCTCACTTTTACTTACTCATTATTCCTAACATAGAAAGGCATAAAACAAGAAGTTAAAAAGGCCCTAATCCTACCATGCAGATTACATATATGTATGAAGTCCAGGATCTATCCTTGACATCTATTCTTGTGCTGCCTTGTCTACTTTTTTAAAAAGCATGTTAAATTGTGCCGATGCCTCGTCAGCATCTATCAAGATAGGAATATGGCTTCTTTCCTTTGATCTATCAATATGGTGAATCATGAAAAGAGATCTCCTGCTGTTGAACCAGTCTTGCGTTCTTTGGATACACCTTCCTGGCAGCCCCCTCTTCTATTCTCACCCTGCCGAATACTCTGTGCTGACCTTCAGTTAGGATTTGGCACCACCATGTATGTTGGATGAGTCTATAATTTTCTCTCTCTTGGTGCCATCTTTGTCATTTTGGGGTAGCAATGCCATGATAGTTCCTGACACGGAATTTGGAAGAGTGTTCTTTTTCTGTGCACTAAAAAGCTTAAATAGTACCAGAATAATCTATTTTTGGAAGGTTTCAAAGAATTCATCTGTGAAACTCTAGATTTGGTACTTTGAGGGAGAGAGTGTTTTCCGTCAATATTTCAATTTTTTTCAAAGTTACTGATCTGTGCCAGCACTTTATCTAGAAGTCATTCACATTATCCAGATTTCCACAATTCTTGCCCTAGAGTTTTTCATAGTATCTTTTATGACTCTGCTGAATCCTCCTTTTTCATTTCTGATTTTGAATATTTCTTCACTGTACTTTTTTTTTTTTTTGGCTGAGACTAAGAAGTAGTTTAACTCTATTTTTCTAATTTTATTCAAAAATTCACTCTCCAATTTATTAGTCCTGTAGCATGTTACACCTTGTCTATTTTCCTGTGCTCTCATTAGGCTCATTTTGTTGTGGTATAGTAGGCTTTACGTACTTATTTGTTTTGCAAACTTCTTGGGATATTTCATTGTCATTCTTAATGAGTGTTGTGGATGCTGGAGGCTGTGGGTGTCCCTCTGGGCACAGCTTCAGCCGTACTAATGCTGACCTGTAAGCTTTCATTATCCGGACATCTTGTAATTTTAATTCTAATTTCTTTATGATCTAAGAGTTGTTTAAAGAGACAGAGAGAACTTTTAACTTACCAGGTAATGCAGGGGTGTTTATTTTATTTTATTTTTATTATGTTACTTTGTCCAGTTTTATTGCTTTGTGATTAGAGAATATTTTAATGCGATGCCTGCCTTTCAGAACTCACTGAGGTGTCCTTAGCGCTAAATAGATGGGCGATGTCAATGAAAGTTCAATAGCCACTTAAAAAAAAGCTGTGCTATCAGGTTACAGAACCTGATAGACCCATAGGATCAACTCTATTAATTACATTTTCCTAACTCTCTGCAAATCTCTGCTTATATTTTTGGTCAACTTGACAGTGATCTACGTGCGTTGACAGAAATGAAATAAAGTCTCCTGTCGCTGGTGTTTCTGTCAATTTCCCCCTTGAACTCCCTGGGGCTTATTTTATGACTCTTAATGCTCTGCCATTTGGTACATAAAGATTTATGACAGTTATATTCTCACCGGAGCTTGTGCCCTTTCTCATTAAAGTGCCTCACTTTTTTTTTTTAACACTTTATAAACAAAACAAAAAATGCTTTGTCTATAAAAAAAATTGTGATCCCAGCTTTCTTTTTGTGAGCATTTGCCTGTGTGCCTTCTTTTATTTTACTTATACTCCTTTCTGTGTCATTTTCTTCAGGAGTGATCTCATTTAGACAGCATGTGGTTAGGTTTGAGCTTTTGAGCCAATATGGGAAACTTCTGTTAGTAACAGAGTATATTTACTCTGTTTAGAGAACACTTACATTTAGTGGCATAACAAATAAGTTTAGGCATAATCAGTTATCTCATTATTTGTTCTGTTTTTCTGAGGAAATCATAATGATGACATGCAGAATTTTGCATATAAGGGAGCCCATCAGATTCTCAGCCAAGTCCCTGATGCTAAAGTGGGTGAGAACCGCTTCTCCATAGGAACCACCCCCAACCCCTCCACTGCCCCCATGACAGGGCACCAGACTCCTTGTCTCCCTCTTGCCCCACCTACTTTATCACTGGACTGTGAGATCATTGAGGGCAAGGGGAGTTTCTGACAAACCCTGGGTTCCTGTGTATTATAGCTCATTGGAAATACTGGGTTTTATAGAGAAAACTCAAGACTCATGAGCCATTAGCTTTGCCTGCGTCTGATTACACGGAGGTGGCCTAGCTTTTGCTTACTTACCCACAGGTTCTGTAACTGAACACAATAAAGCTTTCTTCGTCTGTCCTCTCTATGAAGGTCACACAGGTGTGCTTCTCCCAGTGTCTCATAGCTTGCTTAAAAATGGCCCTCTGGCTTCCTGAAAGGACAAGGCAAGTGCTCATCATTCACTCCCAGGCCCGTGCTTTCCTGAGATGCTTTAAGGCATGCTCGCTCACTACAGAGCTTGTGCCAACGGTAAAAACAAGCAAACAAAGAAAAACTTGTTCAGGTGACTTAAGGGTAGAAATGTACTAGGAATAAGGGTTTACCTTGTTAAGAATACAATATACCTTTCCTGAATTACCAAAACACAGAAAGAGTTTGTGAATTGGAAGAGAGGGGAAAAACAGATTTTCAAATTAGCTGGGCTTGCCAACTTTTCCTTTGTATTGAAAGGACTTTTGTCACAGAACAGAGCCAAGGTGGGTACAACATACTATTATGGAAAGGACCTCCCATTTCCTAAAGTTAAAAAAAAAGTCTTACCCAGGTTAGCCAATGCAGAAACTTTAGGCTTCTGAAGCAGCTCACCAACACGTCATTCCACACCCTCCCTTTATTTCATAGGCATAGGAGGATGCTCCCATGTGCTCCAAAACTTCCACTTCATGTACATCCACACTACCTTCACAGAGGAATTCAGTGTTTTCTGGAGTACCCTTGAACCTGATTTTCTAAAATGCCTTTAAAAACAGGTGAATCTCATACTCTCTCTGACCCAGTCTTCATATTTTCTTGATTAAAAATGAGTTGAAAAGTAAATTGTTTGGGAGCAAGAACAAAGTAGTTGCAAACTCCAGGATGCTAGTGATGGAGAGGAAGTAAGTATTCTTTTCAAAATCTACCAATCTGAGATAAAGAAGACAATTTTGATTTTGCTAGAGACAATGAGGAGCTAGAAAAATAAGTTTGGAAAGTACAGGGGTTGGTTGAGGCTGGAGTCTGACTTCTACGGTGATCTTGTTGCAACCAGCCACCCACCCACCCACCCAACCACGGGGGAGGCTCCCAGTCTAAAAGATGTGGTGCGGTGTCTCTAAAAACATTCATATAGAATAAAGAGGAGCTCAGCTGTCCTTTTTTTTTGTGGACATCTTATACTTTTGGTTCAAATTGTTTATAGTTGAATCACTCACTGAAATGGCGGCCCTGCTAATTGCAGGATAACAAAAATTTCTGTGTAATCAAAGTTCTCTATAAAAATTTGCTCACTTTGATGACGTGTATATAAAAGCACAGCAGGCCTGAAAGAACACAGGTAAGATACCACGTGTTACGAAGACTGTAAAGCAGGGTGCTGGGAGAGAGTAGCCGGTTGGGGTGCCAGGGAGTCAAAGGCCTTTCTGTGAACGCATCATTTGGTCTGAGACTCCAATGACCAGAATAAGCCAGCCAAGAGGAGATCTGGGGAAATAACCCTCTAGAGAGACAGAAGGACAAGTGCAAGTGTGCTCAGGTGGCAATGAGGTGGGCATGTTTCAGAAAAGAGAGACATTTGATGAGGCTAGTGCACAGCAACCAAGGAGAGAGGAGAGAGGGGTAAAACACTAGGTGGGGCAGGGGTGGGGGCAAGGGCTGCCTGGAGGAGGGCTTTGGAGCTCGTGGTTGAAGTTCCTGCTTCATCGGTGGTGATGGGAAGCCACCGAATTTTAAAGATAATAATACCAATAGCAAATAATTACTAGTTACTATGTGCTAGGTGCTATTCTAAGTGCTTTATCTAAATGAACTTGCTTAATATTCAAAACAACCCTATAGAATGGAAAATATGATCCCATTTACAGAAGAGGAAACAGAGGCTCCGGGAAGTTAATTAAATAGCAACTTGCCCCAGGGTGTAGGGCTAATAAGTGCTGCAGCCAGACTGGACCCAGGTGGTCTGACCACGTGTACTGGCCCACTCTGGGGACAGTACTCCTGGGGTCGGGGGTGGGCCAGGGGGCTCACCCAGGCAAAGGCCAGGTCAGTGACCCTATGCAGCTGATCACACTCTTCCTAATGCCTACAGGGCTTTGCTCACACACCCATTGTGCACACCCTTTGTAGCCTTCAAGACCAGGGTATTAGGTCACCCCGACATGAAGCCTCAGGGACCAGGTGACCACCTTTGTGGACGCAGCCACAACAGAGACTGCGGTATCCCCACGCCTAGTGCACGGGGCCCGGTGTGCGTGAGGCAGTGTTAGTGGGTAGGACTGCTGTGACCCCACATCCGCTCCATCCCTCCTGAGTTCTTCCTGGGAGGACTCAAGCCAACCCAGGAAAACAAAACACCAGGCCCCAAAGCAGACCTCATCTGGGGCTACTGACCAGTGAAGTTCCCTCCAATGACGTAGGGGATGACCCCTCCGGGCCATATCCTCTCTGTCCTTGAGGTTGTGGCTCTTCGGACCCGGGGAGAGAAGGTCTCAGCTCTGGCATTCGAGGTCCCAGGGTTCTGCAGAAGCATGACATTCTCTTTGCCATCTGTAAGAGAGTCACACCATCGCTTGTTTTGCCTTCGATTCCTCCTGTGTATTATGGTTAAGATTGCAGTATTTATGAATCCACCAAACACGGGTTCTAAAAGGGGCATTTGGTCTGGTCAGGGTTTTGAACCCCTGGATGTTAATTTTCCAGACAGGGCAAAAGTAATTGTGATTAAGTGTACCAGGCCTATGAGGAGAGTGGGTCTGGCTTGCTGGAGGCCTTGAATGAGGGGCCCTCATGGGGCTCAAGGGCAGCCTGCGGGCCACAGACTTAAGTGGGCACAGACAACTCCCAGCCCTTTGGGATGGAGTCAAGTTAGGGGCATGCGCTCTTCTAAGAGGCACCCAGTGTTTGAGGAAATAAACTGAGTCAATCCCCTCTGTCTTGACCAAATTCCATCACTGTTGCAAATTTTGAAAATAATTTGGCCAGTTCGACAAATAAAGTGAACTAGTCTATGATGCTGGGAAAAGAAACTCTGTAAGATAACCCCCTAGAAAAAGCAGAGCCTCATAAAACCTCCCAGCTCTTCCCATCCCTCAGTACATCCCGACCCTTTAGAGAAGAATGTGGGGGAGAAGTGGAGGCTCTAGCTGGGGCTGTGGGCCTGAGGCATGGCCCCCAGGAACGGCAGAGAGAGACGGGTGGGGGTGCGGAGCAGAGCCGCCTCAGCCTGTGACAAGCAAATAACTGAACCCACACTCATTCTATTCATTGTTCAGACAAGGTGAGGTTCTGTTTTCAGTCTGCTTGCTTAGAATCTCTCATTATTCTCACTGGGAGCATTTTTGTTTAGTTTTTATGTTTTTCTCCTAAAAATCAACTTTTGGTTTTGTCAATTCTTTTTTGTTTTTATTTCATTAATTTTATTACTTCCTCCTTTAATTTGTTTTATGCTGATGTTTCCTTTCTAGCTTCTTTTCTCCCTTTTTTCAAAGAAATTGAGATATAATTTACACACCAAAATAGTCACCCTTTCAAAGTGTACAATTTAGTGGCTTTCAGTCTATTCACAAAGTTGTGTAACCATCACCACTACAGAATTCCGCATTTTCATCACCGCAGAAAAAACCCTGTACCTATCAGCAGTCACCCCCCACTTCCCCCCAACCCCACCCGGTCCTTTGCAACCAGTACTCTATGTCTCTATAGATTTGCCTATTCTGGGTATTTCATGTAAGAGGAATCACGCAGCATGCGCCTCTTGTGTCTGCCATCTTTCACGAAGCATGTTGTAGCACACACCAGTACTCCATTATATTTTATGGCTGAATAATGCTCCATTGTACGGATATACCACATTTGTCTACTCCTTCCTCAGCTGGTAGACAACTGGCATGGTTTTGGCTACCATAACTGAGGCTGTCATGAACATTAATGTACATGGCTTTGTGTGGACACATGTTTTCAGCTCTCTTGGATATATGGCAAAAAGTGGAATTGCTGGGTCATGCAGTTACTCTATGTTTTAACCTTTTGAAAAACTTCCAAACTATTTTCTAAAGTAACTGTACCACTTCACACTCCCACCAGCTAGGCAGCGGAGTTCTAAAGTCTCCATATCCTCATCAGCACTTGTTATTGCCAATCTTCTGGGTTACAGCCATCCTAATGGGTATGAAGTGGCATCTCATGGTGGTTTGGATTTGCATTCCCCTAAAGACTAGTGATGCTGGGCATCTCTTCATGTGCTTATTAGTCATTTGTACATCTTTGAAGAAATGTCTGTGCAAATACTTTGTCCATTTCTTAACTGGGTTATTCATTTTTATTGTTGTGTTATAACTACTCTTTATACATTATGGAGACCAGACCCTTATCAGACATATAATTTACAAATATTTTCTCCTATTTTGTAGGTTGTCTTTTCCATGTTTAGGATAGTGTCCTTTGAAGTGCAAAAGTTTTTTAAGCCAATTTATTTTTTGTTACTTGTACTTTTCCTTTCAGATCTAAGAAATTATACCCTAATCCCACCTTGCAAAGATTTATATCTATGTTTTCTTCTGTAGTTCTATAGTTTTAGCTCTTATATTTAAGTCTTTGATCACTCTGAGTTAACTTCTGTATATAGTGTGAGGTAGGGATACAATTTCACTCTTTTGCATGTGGGTATCCAGTTGTCCTTGAATCATTTGTTGAAAAGACTAGTTCTTCTCCCATGCAATTGTCTTGGGACCCTTGTAACAAATCAATCAGCCATCCTTTCTAGCTTTTTGAGTTGATTGTTCGGTACATTAATTTTCAATCTTCCTTGTATTCCAACATTAACATTATAAGGCTAAAATTTCTTGAGTTCTTCTTTACCTTTATCCCATCCTTTGACATGTACATTTTAACATCAGATATTGATATATTCTGTAAGTTCAGTTTAGACTTCCTTCTTTGGTCCTTGAATTATTTGGAAGTGTGATTTTTAGTTCCTAAGCACTTATTTCTCTGTGCATTACCAATGTCTGACACAGCTTTGTGTCCCATGGACCTATTCTCCAGGCACAGGCCAGCAAACCTTTTCTGTGAAAGGCCAGAGCGCAAATATGTTACTTTTTTTTAAAAGAGATTTTTATTTATTTATCCTTAGAGGGGAAGGGAGGGAGAAAGAAAAGGAAGGAAACATCAATGTGTGAGAGAAACATCAATCAGTTGCCTCTTGCACATGCCCCTGACTGGGGGTCCTGGGCCCACAACCCAGGCACATGTGTCCTGACCCGGAATCAAATCAGTCACCTTTCACCTTGTGGGACTATGCCCAACCAACGAGCTATACCAGTCAGGGCTAAATGTTTTAAGTTTTGTGTTTAGTATCGTCTCTGTTGCAGCTACCAACTCTCCCACTATGGCATGAAAGCAGCCACAGACAACGTGTAAGTGAATGGGCATGGCTGTGTGCCAATAAAGCTTTATTGGCAAAAACAGATGGCTGGCTGGATTTGACCTTCTGGCCATAGATGGCGCACCCACGCTCCAAGGGACCAATTCTTTGGTAGTGTGTTTTGAGCCTTCCTTGTAGCCCCGTACATGACTGGCTTTTATAAATGTTCCATGTGTCCTTGAAATAATATATATCAACTTCCATGGTCGATGGTTGAAGTGTGATACACATGTTGTTCAAATATTCTATCTAGAAATAGTTTTGGCTCCTTGTTGTTATCAGTTACCAAGAAAAAGCGCTTTAAACAACCTTGAGAGCTAAGATTGTGAATTGTCATTTTCACCTTTATTCTTAATTTTTGCTTTATATCATTCAAGGCTATGTTGGTTAAGTAATACAAGTTAAAGTTTATTACATGTTCCAGGTGAATTTTTTCTTTATCATTAATAACTCTCCTTATCTGTAATGATGTTCATCCATAAGAAAGGTTACTTTGGCTGATGTTAATATTGCTGTGCCAGTTTTATTTTGATTAGTGTTTGCCTCCTATAGCTTTATTGCATCCCTTTCTTTTCAATCTTTTTGTGTAATTATTTTTTCGAGTCATTCAATGGGTATTATTCTTTGAGTTAATTACATTTCTCACAACAAACAATAAAACAAGCTTTATAATGGTGATAATGTTGAAGTTCAATTTTTTTACTGTATACGAAATAGTTTTGTAAATCAAAATTCGCATTGAGATCATTGTAGATTCACACGCTGTTGTAAGAAATAATACAGAGATATTTTGTGTCCACTTTACTCAGTGTTCCCTGATAGTAACATTTTATAAAACTATAGTACCATATCACAACCGAGTCATGGGCATTAATACAATTGCCTGGCCTCATTTGGGTTCCCCCAGTATTACAGATTCTCATGTGTGTGTGTGCGCATGGTACAATGCAGTTTAATCACACGTATAGGTTTGTGTACCAACCATCACATTCTAGATACTGAACAGTTCCATCCCCATAAGGATCCTTTACGTTGCCATAAACACATCCACCTCCTTTTCCATCTCTCCCACCTCACCCCTAAACTCCCAACCACTAATCTGGTCTCCATTGGAAACCTATTATAAAAATGGAGTCCTGACGTGTATAACCTTCAGGAACTGGCTTTTCTCACTTGGTGCAGTTTTCTAGAGACTCATCCATGTTGTTGCATGTCACCAACAGTGTCTTTTCAGTGCTGAGGAGTACTTCCCGATATGTATGCATATGTATGTAATTTGTTTAACCATTCATTCGTTGAGGGACTTCTGGGTGGTTTCCTGCTATTACAAATAAAGCTGTTATGAACATTCATGCAGAAAAGTCTGTGTGAAGAAAAGTTTTTATTTCTCTGAGATAAATATCCAAGAGTAGAATTACTGGGACATGTAGTAGTTACATTTATTTATGGGTCCTCCACTCTGTTCCACTGACCTATGCATTCATCCCTCTGCTAACATGACACTGTCTTAATGACTACAGTTATAGAGTAAGGTATACAACATCAGGTAGAGTGGTTACTCTTACTTTAGACTTCTTTTCCATGATTATTTTTGCTACGTTTCTATGTAAATTTTAGAATAAGTTTTCCTATGCCAACAATAAAAGCATGCTGGAATTTTGATAGGAATTACATTAAACCTGTAGATCAATTTGGAAAGAACTGGCATCTTCACTATATATTGAGTCTTCCCATCACGGACATGGGTGTCTCTCCATTCATGTAGGTCTCTCTTGACCTCTTTCACCAGCATTGTGTGATACTCAGTGCAGTCATGCATCACTTTATGAAGGGGATGCATCCTGGGAAAAGCTTTGTTAGGTGGTTTCAGCAGTGTGTGAACATGACAGAGTACACGTAAACAAATCTACATGGCACAGACTACTGCATACCTAGGCCACACATATGTGTGGACCACTGTTGACCAAAACACTGTTAGGAGGAACATGACTGTATATAAATATTGCACATGCTTTTTCAGTGTACATCTGTTTCATTTTCTTTCACTATAAATGGTATCATGCTTTCTAAATTGACTCTTTACTGTATTTTTTCCATTACCATTTAGCCCCCTTATAACCCCTCCCCCTAGCCATCACCACACTGTTGTCCATGTCGATGAGCCCTTTTTCCTTTTTGTTCAGTCCCTCCCCACAACTAGCTCTCTTCCTGCTCTCCGTCTATGAGTCGTGTCCCATTTTCCTTGTTAGTTCACTTTGTTCATTAGATTCCACATGAGTAAAATCAGATGATACTTGTCTTTCTCTGATTGGCTCATTTCACATAGCATGGTTTCCAGGTCCATCCATACTGTTGCAAAGGGTAAAACTGTCTTCTTTTTTACAGCCAAGTAGTATTCCATTGTGTAAATGTCCCATAGTTGTTTTATCCACTCATCTACTGATAGACACTTGGGCTGCTTCCATATCTTGGTGATTGTAAATAATGCTGCAATGAACATAGGGGTGCTTATGTTCTTTCTAATTAGTGCTTTGGGTTCCTTCAGATATATTCCCAGAAGCAGGATAGCTGGGTCAAAAGGCAGGTCCATTTTTAATTTTTTGAGGTAACTCCATACTGCTTTCCACAGTGGCTGCACCAGTCTGCATTCCCACCAACAGTGCAGAAGGGTTCCAGTTCCCCACATCCTCTCCAGCACTTGTTGTTTGTTGATACATTGATGGCAGCCATTCTGACAGGTGTGAGATGGTACCTCACTGTGGCTTTAATTTGCATTTCTCTGATGATTAGTAACATTGAACATCTCTTCGTATGCCTATTTTAATTTTGGTTTCTGCATGTTCATTGCTACTGTATAGAACTATAAGAAATTTTTGTGTCTTGGTCTTATATTCTGCCATCTTGCTAAATTCACTTATTCTAGGAGTTTCACATTTGTTCATTGGTTTATTGTAGATTCCTTCTAATCTTCTACAAAGACAAACTTGCCATTTTGAAATAGGAACACTTTTATTTCTTCCTTTCCAATTTTTACACCTTTAATTTCTTGTTCTTGCCTCACTGCATTGTATTCCATAACTGTGGTGGATAAAAGCTCAAGAGCAGACATCCTTGCCTTATTCCTGATCTTAAGGCACTCAGTCCATCACCACTGAGTATGAAGTAAGCTATAGGTGTTTTGATAGATGCTAATTATCAAGTTAAGATTTTGATTTCTCTCTTCCTAACTTGCTGAATTTTTATTGTAAATAGATGTTAGGTTTTATAAAATGCTTTTTCTGAATCAACTGATGTACTCACAGGATTTTTCTTTTAGCTTGTTGTTATGGTAGTTTCAGTTGACTTTCAAATACTAAACCAGCCTTACATACCTGGAATAAATTCTGTTGAAGCTGTACAATTTTTATATTGTTGGTTTTAATTTTGCTGAGGATTGTTGCTTATAAGTGTAATTAGGGTTTAAGTGTGTCTGATATAATGGAAAAGAGCTAGTTTTTTTCTAGTTGTTTGACTTGAGAATTTCTCTTTTAAGAGGTGAATTACACTTATTTAATAAGTGATACACTGGGCTTATTTCCTTCCTTTTTTCTTTTTATTTGCTGTTTTTCTTTGCTTTTTTTCTTCCTTTATTGCTTTCTGTGGAATTAAGTATTTTTCTGTATTTTTCATTTCCACTCTCTCCTTTCTAGTCTTTAGTATTGCCTTTAATTTTTAACATTCACACTTGACCTAACAGAGTATAAAGAATTAGTGAACTGGCTGATAGACCTGAAGAAATTGGAATCTCTACTTTCACTTTGAATATGCAAGGATGTTAAAATATTTTAATTTGTAAACAGACCCTCCAATTTTTCATGTTACTGTTTACTTGCTTTGAAAACCCCAAATTAGTCATTATTATTGATGTTTTTTCGGTTTGCAATACAGATTCATATCTACCTTCCTTCATATTCACTCTTTCCTTTGCTCACTCCTACATCTTGCATCCCAAATCTCCCTGGAAACTCATCTTTGATTATTCTTTCATGGTGACAACAAAGTCTCTAAGTTTATTTCATCCTCACTCTGGAAACAAAGTTTAGTTGGGAATGTATAGAATTCTAAGTTGAACAATATTTTCCCTCAGCACTTCAAAGATGGTATTCCAGTCTTTTATGGTCTTTATTGTTGCCCGTGGGAGATATTGTTTGTTTAATGGTCATTCCTTCACCCATCATCTGTCTTATCTTTTGTTCTGACTTCCTTCTTTTGTTCTTTGTCTTTGGTGTTCCTCGCGCCATTGTAATGGTCTATATGTAGATTTGTTTGACTTTTCTACTTGAGACTCAGTACAGGTCTTCAAATTTCGCATCTTCCTTTAATTTTGTAATATGTGAATTCCGTATCTGTTTGATCACTGGGTCCTCTTTCCCAGTCTCTCTATGGGAGTTCTCTCATTTTCTAGAATTCCTATTGAATACATACTAACAGTCTCATTTTATCCTCCACGTTGCTTTACTTCCTCCCCTCCCCCACATTTTCTGTCCTCTCATCTCAGTGATAAAATCTGTATGTTCTCCTTGAGTGTACTTTCTACTTCACTAGCTCTCTTTTCAACTGTTCCATATAACATTTATCTCATTCCACCTTCAATAAACATAGTTGTCATTTCTAGAAGCCCTATTTACGGCTTCTAAATCTGCCTGTTCTTTTGTTTTATTTTTCTCCTGAACTATAGTTCAAATTCTTCCACTGGCTCTTTAGTTATTTTATGTATATTTATTTAATTTCCTTCACATTTTCTATTATCTCTATATCTTGGGGTATTAATTCTCCAATTTATTGTCTGCTGATTCTCCTTCATGGATTCACTCTTTGTGTTTCTGTTTTTATTTAAAGTCTGTCTTTAGGGGAGGTTATTCCTTTTCACAGGAGTCCCGTGCATTCTCTCGGTCATGAGAATGATACTGTTCTTCATTGTTTCAGGGTTTGGAATGCTACAGATCCTAGATCAATTTTATGTTAATTTCTAAGTTTAGGCTTCGGGGTTCAATCTCTCATAAGAGACGTTTCTCCCCACCGGGAGCCTGGGAAAGATAGCAAGGTTTCTTGCCACGCCTCTCAGTTTCCACGCCCTCCGCAATCTCGCCACGACCCAAAGGTTCTTTCCACGTGTTTGTGTCCCCTCTTCTCTCCCAGTCACGGCCATCTCCCTTTCCTGCCTTCGAGCTTAACTCTGTATTTTTCATTTTGGGTGAAGAAAAGGTTATATATACATATTTTTCAGCAGTTCTATGTTTATGTAAGGGCTACTTGGTTCAACTGGTCATGTTGCCAGAACCGGAAAGTTGGCATGGAATACAGTTTAAGCCTGAAAATGATTGTTTTACTGCTAGAATTTCTAGATCAGAAGTCATACACTTGCAGCTCTTGGGATCAGCCCAACCCACAGATGTGTTTTGTTTGGCCTGGATGCTTCTGGCCCACACCGTGTATTTTTTCTTAAATCTCACTTTAGAAGCCAACTTTTTAAAATCAAAAGGTTTCACCCAAGAATGCAGACGGTCTAGTTTTTCTTTAAAAATGGGCTGATCTGGCAACGGTGATCCCACCTTCCGTCATATACACCCCCCTGGAGTTATGACAGCACCTGCTCCCCACGGTCAGAGCACAGGCTTCCCCGGACGCCGGGACTGCTCTCCCACCTCGCATCGTCCCATCCAGCCGGCTGCACCCACCGTCAGTACCTGCTTGGCTTCTACGTATCTTCTCGCTCACTGTCCCTGTCCCAGACTACAACCCGCACCCACGTTTCCAGCAGGAGTTGCGCCCGCAGACTGGGAGCTCCGGGGGGTCAGGAACTGCCACTGGCTGGTTGACACTGCTCACACCCAGGGCGCTGCCTGGTTGGTGGTAAGCATTCAGGGCTCTTGTATTTTGAATGAATTAATTCAAGAATGGATGAGCTATGCTAAAAATAAACAGCCCAACAGTCCAAACAATTCTGTGGTGGAAACCTCCTCAAAATATTGGCAGTCCTGAAACCCTTAATGTTTAAATCCGGAGAATCATCACGTCTTAAGTAATCACAGGCAGCGATGTAGCAAGTGGAAGTTTGTTATTCATTTCCCACATGGTTTTCAACAAGTCTCCTAATTTTCCTCTGCCTCCAACTCTCCTTTGGAGAATGAACAACAACAAAAAAATACTTCTCTCTTGGAGGCACTAACACTAAGACATACCATGTCTCTCAGACGAGAAGTGTTATTCATACATGTGACCCAGTACTGTCAGGGCCAGTATGCAGCCGACTCAGCATGGGAAAATCTTAAGTGCACCTGGAAAGAGACTGGGGTGTAATTTCCAGAGATGGGTTATTGAATGACAGCTTCCCCCTCGGTCCAGTGAGAAATTTAATTTGCCAAGGACTCAACACAGGAAGCATTTGCCGATTAAAAATATGTCTAAACAGATGTTCCGCTTAGCCTGGAAGAAGGATCTTAATGCAACTGTCATTATTGGATTTTCTTGGATTACTACTATCTGGAATCTGAGTCCAAATAGAAGGATGTAATTATTTATTATGGCCAAGAGTCCTGCATTTGAAAAGGAGCTCAGAGGCTGTTGAAAGGATTTAACACGCTGGGGGTGGGTTGGCTGGGGGATAAAGTCCATTGAAATTCTCTGACCCTGGGAGTGGACCCTGTCCCCTCTGAAAGAGCAGGGCGGCCGTAACTCTTCAACGTTCCATTTCCAGCTGAAGGCGCAGCCCTGTCATGAACAGAACCAGGCCCGACCCGGCCTTCTCGAGCGAGGAACTGCGAATTTTCAATAAGTCAACAGATTCTCCCTCCCGCACTGGAAGTAGAGGCCCTATTGGTCCAGCCACCTGCACAGCCCTCATCCCACAGAGGACGGGCAAATTCGCACCTGGCCCAGGCTGCGGCAGTCCTGGAAGATTAACGGGCAGCCCCTCACTGAAAGGGGAGACTGTGGATTGTTCTGCATAAGTGCTTCTCAAACCTAGATGCCCATTCGAATCACCTGAGGGCTTGAAAAAAGTTCTGTTGTCTGCACCCCCTCCCCTCCCTGAGATTGCGACTCAGTGGGCCTAGAATGGAGTCAAGGCAGCTACAGTTTTTAAAGCTCCCCAGGTGATTTGAAAGTGCAGGTTAATTTGAGAACCACTGACACATTCTAGAGGTTAAGAGCAAGGGGCTTGGGGTCACGGGGACTTAGACTCAGGGTAGACACTGCCTTTTGCTTCCTCTGTGGCCTTGGATGAGCCACCCTCGCCTGAGCCTTCCTTCCTGCGGTGGGTGGGTGTCGTTGTGGGCAATGAACCAGGTAATGAATGTCAAACACCCGCCGTGGTGAGGGCTCAGGATGAGCTGCCGGACTGTCAAGGTTTGCATTTGGGGACAAGCTAGAAAGAATGCCTACAGTTAGACTCAGCAGTTACACCCAGATACGCTGACAAGTGACCTTCACTTCTTCTGTGTGGTACTGGGTTTGGTTCTGTGTGGTTCTTTGCGCCCAAGTTTGTGGGATTCCCTATTTTCTGGTGCATCCAGATTCCATTATCATTTCCTTCAGCACAAAGCCCACAGGGAACTGTTACCGAAAACGAAAGGTTCATTCTCCACCAAGGATACTGTTCTGGAAATCCAGCTCTAGCAAAAGTCACAGCTTCATTCGAAGAGGAGTTACACTCTCCATTTTGTTAATCCCTTTATCAGCCCAAAACGCAGGCTGAGCTCCCATCTCCAGGGGAAGGAGGCTCCTGAGGCCCAACTGTCGGCCCAGGGCAAGCCAAGTGCTCTGAGCCCCTCAGCCCTCCCCAGAGCTGGAAGCACAAATCCCACCGTCAGGGCTGACAGGAGCCACATAATGCCAGGAAGTAAACTGGCTGCAGAGACAGAGGGCCAGGGCTCCCCTCAGATCCTTTCTCCTGCTTGGGCGGTCTCTCTTTCTGGGGGTGGCAGAAGGGGGTGGAGTGTGATTAAAGGAGAATCTGAGACTGACACAACTCACCTTACCTTGAATTCAAATGAGAAGCACCCAGGCTGGGGCCTGACAGTGCCCTGGAGGGAGGATGGGGCGAGAAGGCTGAGGGGACAGGCCAGAACAGCCTGCCCTCACCTCCCCTTTGGGGTCTCCTTCTCACCCAGGATTGCCCTGGATGCTGAAAGACCTGCTCGTCTGTGGCTGTAATACAGAGTGGAGGACTGGCCTAACCTTGACACTGTCTTCTTCAAACAAAACAGGGTCATTAGAGGGGCTGCAGACTATGGACTTAGCCAGCCTGTCGGGCTGTGGGACATGCTGGACGAGGGAGCGCTGGTGTCATCCTCTAAAAACCCAGAAGTTGCAGGGTGGGTACTGTGCGCAACCCCACCAGAGGCAGAATTTTAACGGGCTGCAGCAGCCTTGTTCCTTCCTGTTCCTCTTAATTATGTTTCTGTGCAGCTGTGGAACAGCTGTGGGATCCCAGTCCAGAGGTGGACGACGCACTTTCAGTGCTGGAAAACATAGTTCTTGGAGGTGGAGGTGGAAGTGGAAGAGGTGGAGGTGCTACATTCATGAAGTATCTTTTACATAATGGACATTTGGCTATGCAGTTTGCATAAACAGTATTTCTGATTCTCTCCAAACCTCCTATGAGGAGTTAGGTAATGTAGCCAAGGTCACAGCTACTAAATGGCTGAGCGGGGATGCAAGCTTCAGTGTGTCTGACTATCCAAGTTTATTGGGTCATTTTACACCCAATAAACTAGTAAAAATTAAAAACCCTGGCAATTAAAAACCCTGTCTGTTGCTGGTGAGCAGGTGAGAGGCAATGAAGGAAGGTGGCAGGTGGTCTCCAAATATGGCTGCCAGCAAGCCCTGTCATCCTCCAAGCTCCTGCCACTTCTCGCAATAGGGGTGGAATCTGTTTTCTTCTCCTTGAACCTGGGCTGGACTTTGGCTTGTTGTGACCAGTAGGATGTGACAGAAGTAGCATTCAGGGAATTCTGAGTCCAGGCCTGAAGTCCTGATGGCTCCTGCTTCCTCCCTCTGGGAAGCCAGCAGCCATGCTCTGAAAACAGCCTCAGGTTAGACAACTAAGTGGTGAAAGCCCACGTGGAGAGAGGAGCCATGTGGAGGACACCGAAGCACCCGGGCGGCGACTAAAGCTCTTTTGGACCTCCCGGCTCAGCCCATCTTCTAGCTGAAGACAGTCATGTGAGTGACCTCTGCTAATGTCAGCCAAAGAGCCACGCCACTGAGCCCGGTCAACCCACAGGACCATGAAAGACAACAAATCACTGTTTGAAGGCGCTAAGTTTGGGGGCAGTTTTTGTGCAATGGCAAATTGCTTAAATCAGGAAGGAAAAATAGGTTTGACACCCACATCACTGCAGTATGTTGACAAGCCCCTCTGGTTTCATTCCCACACCTTTGCCCCATTTTCGCCATGACATGCTGGTCCTCTGTGGCCAAAGTGCAGTGCCACTGAGTTTGCCAGCTGTCTGGGGAGGCTGAAAACGCGCAAGTCAAAATGCCTTTAAGTAAGCAAGGTGGGTAAACGCAGGTTTTAAAGGGGCCTTGCACATGGGCGAGAGAAACAAACACAGGTTTGTCAAATGGTCGGGGGAGGGGGCGTGGGAACGAAAGAATCCGCCTCTCTCTAAAAGAGGTCAAATTGATAACAGGGGGGTCAGAAACCCAGCCAAAAACATGGGCAAAAATCAGGAAAAGGTGAGTCACATAAATGCACACCCAAATCGCCGGCCAAGGTAGGAAAAGAGGCTCAAAGTCACCAGCAGTCACTGAAATACAAATTAAGTAATAATTAGCTACCGTTTACATCATTGAAAATACTGATAATAGCTAGCGTTAGGATACAGGATACGGGGAAGGGGCACGGCTTTAAGTTGCTATGGAAACATGAATGATTACACCTTTTGAAATGCATTCTAGCAACAGTGTTCATGATGGCAAAACATTGAAGTGAAGTGAATATTAATTGATAAAGAAATGGCTGAATAAATTACAGTCCATTCATACCAGGAATATTTTGCAACTATTCAAAAGAATAAACTGAAGGTATAACAAGTGTCTTAGAGGGATTTACCTAAGGCGTTGATGAGCGAGAAACGCATAATACATAAAAAACATGTTTCAAATAGGATCCTATTTTTTAAAAAAATGACAAACCTTACAGCTATATATATGTTTATATGTATGTGTGTGTATATCTCTACATAAATGTATATGTGAATGTATGTATATGAGAGAAAATGCAAAAGTGTGTATACAAGGTCATTCATATGCATTACTTGGAAAAGGATAGAGGGGTAATAGCAAAAAAAAAAAAAAAAGTGAAGGAGGTGGCCAAATTAAAGGGAGAAGAAAGAGAAGACAATAAAGTATGTGATTATATTACCACATTTACACATGTGTATGTATGAAATATAGAATAACATTAAAGCGAAAACATAAGGACAAAGTGAATAATGATTTCTGTTTCACCCCTACAGAGTCATCCCGAAACACAGAATTGTGGCATTTCAAAATTATCTGTTTTGCTCTGCGTTAATTGTATGTGGAAGAAACGCCAAGGCTGGCCGTGAGCCCCAATTCCCACAGAACGCAGGCCAGACCAAAGGCCAGCAGCCTCTCTCCTCCAGCACAGCTTCCGAGCCAGGAAAGCTTCTCCAAAAGTGAGACACCTTCCCATAATCTCCGGGCTAGAATCTCCGAACACGGAGAGCACTCCTGCGTCTGAGCATTGTCGCCCGGCCAGGAGGTGGTGGTACTTCCAGGTGGGTACCTGCTGATAGGTGACCTGGCTCACAGAGAGCGACAACCTCACCTGCCCTCTCCTCCAACAGCCCAAGGCTTCTCCAGTCTATACCCCCCTCCCTAGCTGCAGCCCAGCTTTATTTTCCTTCCTTGCCTCCCATGGCCACTTGTTCTGTCTGACCCTTAGTTCCCCAAGCTTCTTCATCCCTCCTCTCATCCCTCAGGGGCTTCAACTCACAAGCCAAGCTCTAGAGAGAAAGGTCAAGTACAGATTGCAGAGTCTCACAGAAGACCATACAGTCTCTGAGCAACCAAATACCACCCTTCTGTCTCCTTCTCTGGCAGCCAGCCCACCCTACTCAACAAAAGGACACCCTCCCTCATGCTCAGACTTCAGTCCTTCTTAGTTCACTAAGATAGAAGGTGGAAGCGGTTCCCAAAGCCAGGGTGGCAGGGGTGGGGAAATGAGAAGTGACTCCTTATGGGTACACAGTCTCCCGGGCGGGTGTCGGAAACAATCTGGATCGAGACAGTGGTGATGGCTGCACAACATTGTGTAAGCACATAATGCCACTCAATTGTACACATTAAAATGGTCAATTGTATGTTATGTGAAATTTACCACAATTTAAAAAAAAAGCACCCAAAGGCCTTGGTGGAGCCTCACATTACCCTTTCCAGCTTCCTGGCTGCTGGCATTCGTGGCTGTATCATTCGACCAGCTCTGGAATAACTGTTCTTCAAGTCCACCTGAAGGAAGGAAGAGGAAACGTGAGGACACGCTGGCCTTCTCCGCACCAGCACCAGGAGATGAGGGAGACAACCTGGTCACCTGGGGGAGGGGCATAATCACCAGCACGGGTGGGGCAGTAAAGGTTTGTTCAGCAAAGGTTTACTGAGCACCTGCAGGGACCTGTTCTAGACACTAGGGCAGAAAAGAACCTGCTTTATATATATATATATATATATATATATATATATATATATATATATATATATATATATAACCACGTACATAATTCAGAAATTATAAAAATATTATTCTCCTTGATCAGCATAAGGGCACTTGAAGTCAAATATACAAACAGACAAATCCCCCAAAGTCAGCTGCCTGATCCCACCTCCATAAGAAAGCCCAGATGCAAACAGGAGGCACCCGCCCCTGCTGCAGAAGATGCAGGGATGTCCGCCATGCTGCTTCTGAATACGTCCTGCAGTCGGTTACTGCTGCCAGGGCTTAGAGAGGCGTCTGCTGTCCTCTTCGGGGTGAGTCTCCTTTTAGAAATTGCTGCTTACTTTCTAAATCAGACTCTGTAGACACCACCTCACTCAAGGACAGTGATGCTTGCATTTGCTTGTTAGGAGTCATGATCTATAAACCATTTCCTATCCATCCCCACCAGGAACATGGTCAACCACAAATTATTATTAGACCCACTGTGAGTGAAGTGCAGTTCCAGCACTAGGAACCCAGCAATGAACATGGCAAACAAGTGTGTACACCCTAGATGTGTGGACAATAAACAGTAAGAAAATAAAGAAGATCATTGCAGGTTCAGAAAATGCTCTGAAGAGCAAACTCAGTATGCGGCAGAGCGTGATGGAAGCAGCTGCTTAGAAGGTGGTCGGAAAAGGCCCCTCCAGGGAGGTGACACCCGGGTCAGCACCACCCAGCAGAAGGCAGGATGGGGGAAGAACTGGGAATAGGAAGAGGTTTGCCCCATGGAGGCACCGACCATGGTGGCTGAGGCCAGCGGGGTCTAAAGCAGGAGAGGGACAGAGGGGTGCATTTTAATCTGTTTTACCAAGATCCCTCTGGCAGGCAAAAGAGAAAGCTGGGCAATCAGTTAGGAGCCTGGTGAGGGTCTAGAGCAGAGGGAGCAGTGAGGCAGGCTGGACAGTGCAGCGGGGATGTGGGAGGCCTGCTGCACTGGAGATGGAGTTGGAGGCAGAGCAACTAGAGAGGCTGATGGGACTGAGAAGGGCCACCAAGGACTCCTACATGTGAGGTTTGAACATCTGGGTGGGTAGTGACACCAGGAAGCAGACTCGAGATCAAAACCAGTGTCCCTGAGAGACTATTACACATATGAATCCACACCAAAGCAACTGCAGTACAATCTACTTGTTAATGCAGAATTATTTCTTGCCTTTGTTTAGAAATTTGCAGCTTACAAAGCAGGTTCCCCACATCCCCTTTGACCCCGAGTAGAATACTCAGTGGCAGACAGAGTGTCATCCCATTTTACAGAGGAGAAAACTGAGACACAAAATGATTATCCCAAGGTTGCCCAGCCCATCAGGGAAGCTGAGGGTTCGGGACAGTCTCCTGGTCAGAGCCTGATAGTATTTTCCATGCACCACGGCCAGGAAGGGGCCCAAACATGGAACCCCATGGTCTGACCCCAGACAACCCCCCGAGACAGCCCCGCAGTCCCACATCCCAGTTCCTGACAGGCAGACCACCTCTTCCCCTCCTGTGACTCTGACACTGGCGGGGGACCAGGCACATGCTGACATTTTTGTATGCCTTCATCCTGCTCATTCGGATGCCTTTCTGGCCAACTCGGAATCCACTCACACACTCCCTGCAGCTGCCGGGGCGTTCGCTGCCAGCTCCCAGCCCTCTGGGTATTCTTCCAGTTGCGATATCATTTCCTCTTGGGCTAAAGGTCAGGGGAAATCCTGATGGTATGAAAATTGCTGGCCAGCCAAGGAATGTGCCATGTGTGGAGGGAAGGAGAGCCCGAGGCCAAGGCTCTGGGACTAGCTCAGTCTTTTCTCCACTGTATAATTGTGGATAAGACCTTGGGCATTAGTATTTTTCATCTGTCAAATGGGCTGTTGCAAGGACCAAATGAGGTCATGGGTTTGTTTAGGAACTCACTCATTCAACAAATATTTATCCAGCACCTGCTACATGCCAGATGCTGTTTCTGTTGCGCAGGATATGACACTGAACAAACCCTACCCTGACCTCATGGAAATTACATTCTGATGGAGGGTAGACGAGAACACGATAAACAAATAGGCAACTAAATATCTAAGTCGGTTGTTAGTAAGTGTTCATTCACCATGTGCCAATTACGGTGCTGACCACGCACTAAGGACGCAGCTAAGTATTTTCCTGGCCTTGAATTCTGTAATTCTGTCTCACAAAAACCTAATGATAAATGGCTATAAATATCCCTATTTTATGCAGGAAGAAACAAGGCTCCAAGAGGTAAAGTGGCTTACCCGTCTTGAGCGCACAGAGATTGTCAGGAGTGGTGACAACAGGAAGTGGCTCCTGTCTGACCCCCAGACCTGTGCTCCTTCCCCTCGGCCTCAGACGCAGGAAGAATAGGAGGACAAGGCATGCTCGGGAGAGGCCGCTTATGCCCCAGGGACGCATGGCATTTTCCAGGTCTGTGAGAGGGCGTCCACGGTCAGAGATGAGGTTGGTGCCATGGACACTTAATAGCACAGATCCCTCCTCTGTCATCCTTACCAGCAAGAGACCGAAGGCTCTGCCTTTTCTTAGAAAGGCTTTCACAGAAGCTCAAATCTCATGCTTCCAGGAAAGCCGAGCCTGGGATCTACCTGGAGTTAATGGGGTTTGGCCACTCCCCTGAGGAAAACCCTTGGGATGAGTTCCAACTCCTAACGGAGCCGATGAGGCCCCTGTGATATGGCCCCTCCAGCTGCCTCCACCTAGCGCTCCAGGGCTTCCTGCCACTCTCCCCACTCCCATTCTGTGCTTGCTCAGCACCTCAGATCTCTGCTTCCCTCTTACTGATGCACCTGCCACAGCCATGCCCACCTTTCACCTGGCTAAAATCTATGGGTCCTTCAAGTGTCAGCCTGGAGACCATTTCCTCTGGGAAGATGCCCCATTGTGGGTCAGAGGAGCTCCCGTAGCCCCCTGGATGTACATCTCTTACACAAGGTATTGCAAGTTCACGTTTAGTCAGCTGACCCCCTAGCCTGGTTTCTAGTTTTCAGCACTTTGAAGAAAGGGACTTGGTCTTGTCCAGAATGAACAGCCAACGCTGTGCCTGCCCAGCCAGAGCAGGCACTCAAAAAAAGATGTGACATGTGAATGGACAGTCGGATGGACAGACTGAAGGATGGATGGCTGGCTGGCTGGCTGGCTGGCTGAGTCAGGTAGACAGTGCATGAAAAGAGAATTCAGTCATTTCTAACTCTGCTTAACTGATGGAAAAATTCATCTTTATCAGCTTTGGAGGGATGAAAGCAGATATTTTCCTAATGGTTCTCAACCTTGGCTGCACTTGGATTCCCTGGGAAGCATTTTAGAAAAATACTGATGCCTGGGTCCCATCCCAAGAGGCTCTTGTTTAACTGGTCTGGGGCAGGCCTGGGCCTTGGGATTTTTTGAAGCTCCCCAGGTGATCCTGAAAGGCAGCCAGGGCTGGGATTCAATGTTCAGAGAACCCTGTAAGAGGAAGCCCATCCCATGATACTTTCTTCCAACCAACTCCTCCCTTTCCAGAAATGGAAGGCGTGGGGCTGGAGACGGACACCAAACACTAAGGAAAGTCATATCTCGCATCTAAATTGGTGGAAAGCTGCTCTGTTTCAGTAAAAACTAGCAAATGAGTAAGTCAGGTGTGACTGGCTACAATTGCAGTAACAGGCACACAGAACAAGAAGGAGAAAAATACAGCCCAAGGCAGACAAAGATTCAGGGCAGCGGGGCAGGGACTCAGAGTATGGGGGTATGTTTTGCCCTGGGTGTGATTTCAAGACAAAAATATTTTTACATGTGAGTGTGTGTATGTGTGTGTGTGTGTGTGTGTATCCTTATATTTGATCTTTGGTTAATTACCTCTTCAGTGAGAGGATATGCAAAAATCTTGTAGATTTCATTAGTCACAGGGGTTTATTCAAACGTCTCCTTTGCATAAGAAACCCAGGCTTACAGCTGGGCTCTGGGAAAGAAAGCCCTCCAGGCCTTGAAAAGAGAGCTCCCGGCCGTTCACCCTCTCACTGAAGCACAGCGGAGGTCAGCGGCCCGTGATGCACGGGGGCCAGGCTGAAATGTTTCCATCCAGCATTTGCAATTCAATCCCACAGTTTCCTTTATGGAACAATTCACTAAATTCAGAGTTGTTCTTTTTTTCTAATTCACCATATAATTCACCTCCCAAGTTCAATTAAGAAGCAATCTGTTAGCAACTTTGGGAGCAAGCTGCTTTTCTTTGGGAAAGCCCAATTTTCTTCCGCTCCCAACACAAAAGTGGCTTAATTATATGCGTCATATGAGACATTGATGTACACACAACGCCCCTCCATCACAATTAATGAAATAGCAACTAAGTGCATCCAAAGATTTCCAAAGCTCAAGAGGGGAGGGCCTTGTTCCATAGATCAATATTGTCCATTTGAACAAGAGTAACTATGAATTCATATTCTTAATTTGGTAATTAATAAGTAAACAGACCTTTATATTAATTATTCCCTCCATCTCTCATTCTTAGGGCCAAACATTAGTTAGGATTTGGTTTTGTGCACACAAGAATAACTACCATTTTAAGTACCGATTATTTGCAGGTACCACATATACGCTATCTAATCCTCAAGCCACCCCTCCCGGGCAGGTATGTTCCCATTGCACAGGCAGGGTGACTGAGGCTTAGGGACACACAGCCACTGGGTGGAGAGGTTGAGGTTCTTTCCAGCTCAGCCTGGTGTCAAAGCCTTTGATGCACATCGCATGCTAAATTAACCCTGCCGGGACAACCTTCGCTCTCACGGCTACTAAAGGGAAAGGTGACATGAGTGGAGCCATATTAAAGCAGGGCCAGAGTAGCTGTTTCAGGGGAACTGCCCTGCACACCTTGCTTTTCTTTATCTTCCAAAGTGTTGGCACAAAACCGCCAACACTTCAAGAAGTCAGTAAGAATGAGATTATCCTGTTTGTAAGGACTGATAAAACTGGACCGTGCCAATGACAGACATTCTAACCAATTAATGAAGTGCAAATCTAGCCTTTCACCTGATGACTGAACTTCAAGCCTGTCCACGAAGTACAAATTCTAACCTCACCCCATCCAACACCAATAAACTCATCTTTCCTACAAGTTACCTCACCTCCTTCCTTTTCCTTGGAAACCCCAAGCCCCTTTTCTACGTTGGGGAAACACTGTTGGGCTTCTGCCTGAATCTGTTCTTCCCAATTCGCAATTCTTTGATCTCAAACGAACACTTGTTGCTCCCCATTTCAACTTCTTTATTTTTAGGTTAACACTGACTTTTTCCATACAGTCATTACAGTCCTGAGAGGTAAGCCCAGCATGAAAATGCTTTGCTTCACTCTATGAAAAATAAGTAATCTCCAGGAAAGATCCTGAAATTTACTTTATTGCCAGTCCGTTCATTCAGTAATTACTGGTTGAGTGCCTGCCTTGGGCCGCACTGTGCTGGGTCCCTCAAGGCAGGACAGCCAGGGCTTCCCTTCAAGGTGCCTTCAGGGTTCCAGTGCAGGGGATGAAAGTCAACAATAAACAACAGAGCACTCCATGGGCATGGACGGTCTGAGCACTCTGGAGAAATTAAAAGAGAGCTTTTGAAAGAGCAATGGCAGAGGTGAGTCCAGGGAAGATCTGAGTAGATGACATTTGAAGAGAGACTTAAGTGATGAAAGGGGACATCCATCTGGGGAGACTATTCTAGCAAAAAAAAAAAAAAAAGGTGAGGGCACAAAGCAAGCAGAAAAGTCCTGGAGAAGGAAAATAAGGGTCTGATGTGGCTGGAGCCAGGGTTCAGTGGGCTGCTGAGGCTCCCTCAGGGTCTGATCCTCACACTGTCTTAAACAGACTTAATCTGCCAGGCCCTTTGGTCATGTGCAAATGCACAGCAATCCATGAATATGTAATATTATTCCTCATTTACAGAAGATACAACTGAGGCTCAGGAACAAGTTGCCCAAGGTCACCCAGCTTGGTAAGGGACTCAACCTGCATTCCAAGGCGGGGCCTCCTGACCCCAGAATCCACGCTCCTAACCCTTGCTCCTCAACCCCACCCAGCGCAGGTTTGGTCTGCACAAGCACTCCGGCAAGGCCAATGAACGAAACATCTTCCTCTGAAAACTACCTGCGAAACACGCCCGGCTCAGCTGAGGTTTTCAATGTTCATTAGGAAAAAAGTGGCAAAGTCCCTTAAGCAGATTATTCAGGAATGAACCAGGCAACCGTGATGGTAATCTACGTGTAATCCTAAGTAATTCAACGCCAAGTGATTTTTATGTCTATGCCAAATTTCAAATAATACAGAAAAAAAGGAAAATGAGTTAAAAGATTATTGCCCATTTTTACTAATGAAGTAATTTCATATTGGCGAGTGTATAACAGAACGGGAATTCTTATACACTGCTGGTGGAGAAGCTATATAAATTGATGACATTTACTGAGTAATTTAGCAAAATGTATCAAAGTCTTTTTTAAAAGATTTATTTATTTTTAGAGAGGGGGAGAGAGGGGGAAAGACAGGGAAACACCAATGTGCAGTTGCCTCTCACGTGCCCCCTACTGGGGGACCTGGCCCGAAACCCAGGCATGTGTCCTGACTAGGAATCGAACCAGGAATCCTTTGGTTCCAGCATTTGATCCACTTAGCTACACCAGCCAGGTCAATGTCTTTTAAAACAGGTAATATGATTTTGACCCAGGAATATGACTTCTAGGTTTTGGTACTAAAGAATCAATTAGCAATTAAGACAATGGATGTTTATCTCAACATTTTTTGTAATAAAGATGTAACAACCACACCCAATAGTGAAGTAAAATAAATTATGATATAATGGAACACTGTAACCTTTTAAACTGTTTTAGAAGAAAGTTTGCTAAATGGGAAACATGTCCATATTATAAGTCAAAAAACAGGTTAGAAAGCAGTACCCGGTATGATTCCAGTAAATCTAATATGATTCCATCTTTTAAAAAAGTGTATACAAAAAAAAAAAAAGAAAAAATATTGGGTGGAGATACCTACAATGTATACTGTGCACTCATCTCTGGTTGGTGATTTTTAGATGAATTTTATTTCCTTACATACTTTCTGTAATTTCCAAATTTTATTCAATATATTACTTTTTAAATCAGGAAATAAAAAGATTTAAAAATAACTAGATTACAGCACACGCTCTGCCTAAAAACACATTCTGTGCAGTTGGTAGTGTGTGTGCGCACGTTCACACACACGCACACGCTCACACGCACAGTTGCCGGGGAAACCTTCTCCGATGGGAGAGAAACATAACTGTGTTTACACAGATGGAAAGCTGCAGTCCAATCTTTTTTCTGATTTTCTATCCTGACCTAGTGGAAAGAACAAGTCAAGGAGTCCACACCTTGGCAAGATAGAACTCAAGAGGGTCGATAACAACCACCTCTCACTTCTCTCAAACAATGTTGGGTGGGCTCTTCCGAGATCCTGCCCTCCAGTCAGCCAGCTGGCTCCCATCTGCATCCTGCACTGGCTGAGGAGGCCTCAGACTCCTCCGTGCTCCCACTCCTGGGTGCTCCCATCCAGGCTGAAGCTCATGGCAGGCTCCTCAATCATGTAAATGTAAGCTCTCTCTTCCCAGAGCCTCCAGTTGGATATACCTACATGTGGCATGGTGCTGGACCTTCTGCCCACCCCGAACTCCTGCATCACCATTTTTCTGGGTTGAATTATACCACACCCACTTACGGATGCTCTTGGAGTACATGTTGTTCATCTGGCTCTCCTGAGCGCTGGACTTCAGGTATTTTCATTTGTGTACACATAGCCCACATCTTTCTTCCCTGGGCTGGCCATGGCTTCTTGGCTGTTTTCGTCAGTTATTGCTGCATACAAACTATCCCTCTAAACAAAGTGGCTTAAAAACAAGTATTGTATGCTTGCTTCTGCTTCCAAGGGCCAGGAATTGGGGCAAGGGACAAATGGGGCTGGCTTGTCTCTGCTGCACAGCGTCCGGGGCCTGAGCTAGGATGGCTCAAGGGGCGCCCAGACATGGCTGAGACGGGGCCTCAGTTCTGCTCCATGGGGCTCCTCCACATGGCTCCCTTGGGCTTCATCATAGCAACAGGGTGGTCTCAGGGTTCCCAGAGGCAGCATCCCTAAAAGGATGAGCCATGATGTTTTTTCTGCTTCTGCTTTCTAGTGTCCTATTGGCCAAAGCAAGTCACATGACCAAGCCCAGAGTCACTGAGGTAAAGGACTGTACAAGGGAATGACTGTGTCAGGTGTGGTAGTCAGGGACCACAAACGTAACAGCCTATAACTTGCCAGATGGTTCTAGAAAGTGATTTACAAGATGGACCTGGAGTGCAAACTCCAGGGTCAGACTGCTTAGGGATAAACCACACTAGCTGTGTGATCTTAAACAAATTACTTACCCTCTCTGTGTTTTTAGTTGTCTCATCCATAAAATGGAGATAAGGGAATTTGCCTCCTAGGGTTCTCATGACATTTAAGAGATATAATAGCTGCAAGGCACAGAACAACCTCTGGCCCATCATCAGCACTCGTCGACTTCGCTGTGACGCCTGTTACCGTTATCGCCGTTGACTCTAAAGCTGTTCCGAAGTCCGTGGGAGCAGAATGGACGAAACGTAAGCCATGGAGACAAGATGTTTTATACCTGAAGCAATACAATTCCAGTAAAAAGTTCGAGTTCTCCTTAAAGTAGACTTAACAAAACCGAGTTTAGGCCGAGAATCCACTGGAAGTCAACAGCCGTCAGTGAAAGAAAGGCATCCACCGTACACAGGCGTGGCATTTCTGTAAACCTTGTTCCAGATGGTGCTCGCCCAGAGCAATGTGAGATATCAAATAACTATAAAAAAATTAACTGAAGATATACTTCAAGGCTCGAGTGACTAGGTTATGTGCAGGCATCCTGTTATCCCTGGGAGAGTGGAGCTGATTGGCCGAGACACGTAAGTGCCACTGACAGGGTGTCAGTTCCAAACTGAAGGCTAGAGCTTTGCTGAGGAAGCTGATAACGCTTATCGGGGACTTGGTGTGTGCTGAGGGCTGTGTTTTCTGCCTTATGTTCACTTTCTCATTAATTCTCAGCACAGTCCTGGGAGGTAGGGACTATTACAAGCTTTAGTTACAGGTGAGAGAACAGAGGCTTGGAAAACTTGAAATAACTCACCACAGCCATCACACAGCTAGTGAGAAGCAACACCCAGATGCAATCCCAGGCCCATCTGATGCCATTGACGGCCTTTATAATACAGGACTAGGGGATTTCAACCTAAATAATTGATAGCAAATGTCCCAATAGAGAAGGTCAGGAAAATCCCAGCTCTTTGTTCTCTGGGCAGCTGGACCACAAAGGGGCACCCAGGTTCACAGGGAGATCTTTCTGGGTCTACATCTCAGGGATGATTCTGAAGGCTCAGAGAGACTTGCCTGTATTCTGATGTGTGAAGTGCCCAGAGGATGGGGCAGGGCCTCTGAGGAAGAGGAGGAGAAGAGAAGGCAGATGATGAATGGGAGCCTGCGCCCCCAAGGAAGTTGCCTAGGCAAACCACTCTCCACCTTCCCAGGAAACCCCACCCCGCCAGGGGGCTGCCCTAGGCAAGTACTGACAGTCAAACATGCCCTAAACCAGGGATCAGGCCAGATGCCCTTGAACACTGAGTAGGTATTTCCTCAGGAATGGAAAGTGGTCCCCACAGGCCCAAAGGAGAGCCCCTTCACTCCAGCTGAGCTCAGAACTACTGGATTCCCTTGGAGCCATCTCAGGTCCCCACTTCTGGCAGGGCTCAACACCTGCCTTGAATCGAGTTAGTTCCACAGTATGCCAGGCAGCCGTGAACCAGACACAGACCCACCCACAGCAGCCATGAGGAACAAAGAACAGTGAGAGTAATCAGATGGAGGAGATCCCACTCCCAACCTGGAAGTCCAGGAGGGCTTCCTGGAGGTGGCATTGAAGAGCATGAAGGGTTATAACAAGTGGAGAAGGGAGGGCATCAGGCAGGAATAGAACATAGAAAGGAAACAATTTGCTCACCTGAGTAGCACAGCTTTTTGATCTAAGTGGTCTTTGGCAAGATAATTAATTCCTGTGAGCCCTAGTTTCCTTGTCCATAAAAACAGACATAACAGAATCTCACATTTCAGGTTGTAAGCACACTTAATACAGTACCTGGCACATTGTAGCCATGATCTTACTAATGATTGTTCTTCAGGTCATCTTAGGAGGCCTCAGCCTCCTTTATCTTGATGACCATACAGTGGGCTCAGCTCTGGCCAGGAGCATGGCTGTGCTAGCCCTCCCTGTCCCCCCGAGTGGAGCTCTGCCTCGACCCCAGGCCCCCACCCCAATTCAGGACATGCCTAAACTGACCTGACAGACAGCAGCTTATTTCTGCCCTACCCCAAGGTGAAAACTTTGGCGGGGTCTGAGAGACACCCCAGTCCCATTTAGGAGAAGGAAAAGGAGCAAGGAAGGAGAGGACATAAGAAAGCAGTAGCAGCTGCCTCACCGCAACGACTGCCACCAGTACTTCCGGGGGGGTTCCTTCCTTTTTGGTTCTGAAAAGTTATAGAGGAGAACTGCTGGTCCTCAGAGGCCCTCGGGGGATTCTTTGGGGCCTCTCCTTCACACAGATTTCCAGAGGCTTTGGGAGGGGGGTGCTTCTGGGTGCTTGCAGGGTGTGACTGCAGTGGGGCACGTGAGGGGCATGGTGGGAGAAATTCAGACACATGGTGTTCGTGGCTGACGGGGAGACAGGAAGACGGTAGCAGGGGGACCTGGGAGCATGATGGACACCAACTAAATTCTTCCCTGAGACACTGAAGACCAAAATTTGGACCAATAAGCTGGATGCACAAGAGGAGATTCTAGAAGAATCTCCTCAGCCCCATTTATTTCATTACCAGCAATGGTCTCCTTGATTTGCCTGTGTGTCTATTACCTGCCTCCCTGACACTCTCTAAAAAGCAAGCTCCATGTCCCTCACTGAGGCACACAGGAGGTGGCTGATGGTGGGAGCGGGGCCTGGGAGGGAGGCTGCAGGATGTGAGGCTACAGCAGACGTTCATGCCCTTCTCCAGGCAAGATGTGATGACGCCCTGGAGAATGGCAGGACTACAGGGACAGAGAGGAGGGTGCTTATGGGCGGGGGCGGGGGGGGTCTTCAGGTGATGGGACAAACACAACTCAGTACCCAGCTGGATGTGAGAAAGAGATGGAAAGAACACCTTACTCAGCTCTGAGATGTGACAGAGGCAGCCACCTGCCCATTCTTCATGCTGAAACCTGCCAACAGACAATCTCAGAGGGCCCATTGAAAACAGACAACACGGGAGACTTGGGATAACGTTAACAGGAAATGTGTATAACTGCAAGAGGAGAATTGTACATTTTTATTCCAATGTACAAAAATAGTAGAAATAAAGACATTTCATGTTCTTGGATGAACTGGGTAAATGCTGTGAATGTGACAGTTTCCCAAATGAAGTTATGGGTTTAGTGCAAAAATGGCTCAAATTCTAAGCTCAGCCTCTTGCATGAAGTCATCCCTCTCCTCTTGCTTCGTTTACATCTCCCACGTGGCCCTTTACTCATAAATTCACCCGCTCATTCATTCATTCACTTATTGCTTCATTCAACAAGCATCTATGGGGCACCTCTCTGTACCAAGCACTGTACCAGGTGTCAGAGACAGAAAAGCAGATCAGACACAGCTCCTGCTCTGGAGGAGCTCCCAGCCCTGATCATACCATGCCCACAGTATAATAATTTGTGCACCAGTCTGCTGTCCCTACAAGACAACTCGTTGAGGACTGACAACACCTCTCTATCTCTGCCGAGTGGTGTTCATTGTAGATGCTAACAAATACATCAGAGGCAAGCATTTGATTGGCTAATGCTTACATATATTATCTCAGCTAATTCTCACTGCACCTGTGTGGGGTAGGGTGTCATCATTGTTACCTCCATTACAGAGATGAGGAAGTTGAGTCTTAACGAGGTAAAGCACATGTTTGTCTCCATAGAAAATCCTAGAAGGACTTGATCCCATGGTCTTTACACAGACGACTAAATAACGAATAAAAATGTACAAATGTCTCAAAGGGAAAACCCCATAACTTGGGTCACAGAGACAGTAGCAAGGAATTCAGGAAATCAAAGAAAGGCAAAGGCCAACCCAAGCCCTCTCCGGAGAGCCAGAGGAGAGGCAGAAAGAACAGCATGGGGCTTCATAACCTGCCTTTGACCTTTCAGGACAGAATTCAGCTTGATTCAAGGAGAAGTGCAGAGCAATGGCTTCACCTTTAAGAGATAATACAGGTAAAGAGAGGCAAAGGTAACTAATGTTTTTGGGATGACAGCATATGTCACTGAAGCGTAATGGGCCCTTTGCTTCAGAGAGGTTAATACCTATTAACAGTTCTAGCCCACTGATTCACTGGGGCAGAAAGAATCTGTTTCGATGCCAACCCATGTGCGGGGCCATTAACCAGCCCCTGCAAGACACTGAGTGTCCTGTTTGACTTTCCTGTATTTTTCTCCCTGTGCCATCCAGAGCTCGGGACCTGACATTGCAAGCAGGTGCCAGTGACTGAAAGTTCATGGAAAAGGAGACAAGCGGTTCCAGAGGAAGGGTCTCTTTCCAGACTACCGAGCAACAGCTGACACTCGAGGATCCTCCCACATTAATGGAGAAGAAAGAAGTGGCCCTGGCCAGTGTCATGGGGACCTGAATGAGGGCCCAAGTTGGTATCTCTTACCCAGTGGCCCAATATGCAAACTTAAATGCCTACGGTTGGAGAGCCAGGCAAGTAACACATCAGAGCGAAAGAAGTCGGTGGGACAGATGGACAGAGAGAAGTGGGGTCTGTGGCAAACCACAGAGCACCCGTTCCTCCCGATTTTGACCCATCGTTACACAATTCTGCTGACTGCTGCCACACGAGTTGCTGGACCAGCATGGCCACGTCTTCCAACTTTTCAAGAGAAGTCAGAATTCTGGATATTTATGAGAAACCTGATTTTTAAATGTTGTCAGTAAATTAAAAATGTTTAAGCACTACAAAACAAAAAAAGCCCATCTGCAAATCAGATTTGGCTCACGGGCTGACCCCTTAGGACCGCTGCGCTGTCGCGTGAATGGAAGAGTCAGGCCCCTAGGGGTGCCAGTGTCAGGAGGACAGGAATCCCTTGGGCAGGGTCAGCCAAGGTGTAGGGATGCCACAGGGTAACGGGGAACCTGGGAAGCAGGAAGCAAGAAGCAGTAGGAGCAGGACAGGGGCTGGATAAAGATCAGGAGTCCAGTGTCAAGGCCAGCTGGGGCTTCTCTCTCACTGTTTTGGGCATACAGGTTCACTGAAGAGCACCACCGGGAAATAAGATGACCAGAACACAGGAGGAGATTACACTGGCAACTCTACCACCATCAGCACCTTCTCTCTCTGGACCTCCTTGGAAACCACAAAAATAATGACCTAAGGATGTCGTGTAAACAGCCCCAGAAGACGTGCGACTGTGCTATACACCAGCCACAGGTTAGCATGATGGGGCAGGTGGGGGGCTTATTCCAAACTCACACCAGCAGGGCTGCCTGCCGCCCCTCAAGCTGTGTCTCTGGCTTTCCCAGTCCAGCTCACTTGTCACTGGTGCGCAGTGTCTCCATCCCTCACGTGGCTCTGCTGTGGGAGGCAGGCTGACCTTTCTTAACCTCCCCTCTCCAGCCCATTGGTGTTTGTCGTTGTTTTCTAAGGTAGAGCAAAGGGAGGCCACAGCCACACTTCTGCAACACCTATGGGAGCCCACTGGAGGTCTCTGGAAGGTCTCGGGTTGGATGCAACTTGAGCAAACTGTCCTCACGTTCCATGGGGCTCAGTGGAGGAGGAGCCAAAGACACTGTTGTCCAATCAGACATGCATGCAGCAGACCCCACGCGGGGAGTCCCCATCCACTCACAGATTATCTTTGGCAAAAGAACCAAGAGATTCATTCTCGGTCCTCAGGAATTTGAGAGTCCAAACCTCCATTTTAGAGATGAGGAAGCTGAGGTCCCATGGGGTAGAGTGACGTGGCCATGGTCTACCATCCAGCGGGTAACGCTGAAGGGCTGTGGCACTAGCTTCGTCCAAAAGCAACTTAGTTTATTACTGAGAAGTAAATGCATTTGAAACAAGGGTCAATTCCCAGCTGTAACAAAATGCACACATCCGAAAGCAGCCAAAAAAATACAGAGCAAAGGTTCTGAGCTTTAAGAAAACTACAAATACTAAGTCCAAAAATTTTAGGGGGCGATTACCTGCTGAATAAATCATCCTTTATTTGGTCAAAGAAAGATCCACCCCGGGTTCTCTTCACTCAGGGCGGCAACTGTATCTTACACCCAGGTCACTGACGCTGGCACAGCTGACTGGAGGGCAGCCTAAATGAAAAGACTTTAAGTGTGGTTTAGTTCACTTCACTCTGCTTTAGAGATCAACTACTATTTAAATTAAGAACAGGAAACAGAATACCATTCAATAAACACAAACAAAAACATATACAATTAAAGGAGAGCGAAAATAGAATCAGATCTTTCCCCTGGCCAAAATGCAGAGGCAAAGATCGTGCCCATGCCCAGCTCACAGGAGGCTGTACCCCTGCATTCCACGTGTTAAGATGGCCGATGGGAACTCAGAAAGTATTTTCCCATGAAAATAACGTAAACGGTAAAGTGGGTATGAGGTTACCAGGCTTGGCCCCAAGACCAGGTTCTTCCTAAAGGAAGCCCATCCACACCTCCACACCGCAGGGGTCAGTTTGCTCGCCCATCACCCTGCAAACCAGAGGCTGCTCCGTCATTCATTCTTCTCAGGCCTCAAAGACACAGACCTGTCGCCTCTTCCATTACCGCTTCGTTCCCCGCTCCTCCCTCCTGGTGGCTCTGCTGTCAGCCCTCTGACCAGCTCACTTCGTACTCCTTTCCTTGAAGATCTCTTCCACTCTAAAGACATCCACGGCACCCCTACATTGGTAGGTACCATAGGCATTCAGTGGGGGACTCTTGAGTTGAGGGATTGCGGTGTAGGCTTGGGCGTGGTGGCCATGATGGGCCAGGTGCAGAAAGAAGAGGCAAAAGCCAAAATGAGACACTCCGTGGGCCCTGGGAAGAGAAGCCAGCCTGTTCCTTTCTCTCCGGTTTCTAGTCCAGTCCCATGAGGTCAGCTCTTCTGCTTCCATCTTACATGGCCATGGGAATATATTCTTCAACAAACTATCGTACTTGAGCTATTATGAGTGGGATTCTCTACTTTGAAACTGAAAGAAACATGTCTAGAATATCAGGTCCTAAGCTCTTGTTTGTCCTGGTTTCTCAAGCTAATCTCCCAACGCTGACTCAGGCTCCCAGAATGGTGGCCCAAGAGGAGGCCTGGGGCAAGGAATCCCTGGATGGATGGGTGCCTGTGGGTGGTCACTGCCCCTTCCCCACCTGGCTCTGAGCCTCACTGTGGCTCCAACTGGACTCCTAGCCCAGTTTCTCCAAATTCTGACCAATGTAGTTATGATAAAAATCCACCAAAAGGTGAATTTTCTTTTCCCAGCACTTCAAGTTCACAGTGAACTCTGGCTCCAATCCAAGGTATAAGTCAGTCTCTGAATGAGGCCGCAGGGAGCGAGATGATAGAATCCTTATGTTACATTCTTTTTTCCTTCCCAAAGAACAGATGTGCACTTTATCAGATGCCTCTTTATCATCTCAAATCATCTCAGTAAATTGAAAACTTTATGGGCGGAATGACTGCCAGGACTTCCCCTCCTCTACCAGCTGCCAACTGCTGCTGTGGACCCAGCCAGCCCTGTCCTCAGAGGGGGATATAGGAGTTGGGAGCAGCACTTGAGGGCTTCAGCAGCACATCTTTGGCCCCAATTTTGATCTGTGGGATTCTGCTAAATTTCTAACCCTTGTCCCTGTCTCGTTCTCCCAGGCCAAGTTTCTGGCAGGTTGTAACCCCTAAGGCCTACTTGGCAGAAGAACCAGAGGCCCATGCTTTGTCCTTCTGAGCTCCCAGCACAGAACTGGAACTCCCTGCGAGTTCTAGGAAAGATCTCTGGTGCTGCTTGTCTCTGCCCTCACGTGGACGTTACCGCCTCCCCACGGCCCTGCTCTGCCTTCCATCAGGCCCTATGCCCCAGGCCGGCCCACAGTACCAACACTTGCCTGGACGACAGCTGTCACTTGGGACTTCTCTCCAGGAGTGAGGTCTGCCTGCTGGACCACATCTCATCTGGGAGGCTGGCGGTCCCCCCAACCAGTGGGGGCTTTGGCTCTAGGCCGTGCCCGTCTAGCCTGCCGCATTCCTCTGGGACGCCCACAGCATGACCGCAATCACTGCCATCAGTAAAACTCCATCTCCTTATCAGCAGAGGAAAACTGGATACAGCTGTATCCTTGGTGCGGAGCACAGAAGTCCCCAGTTAGCATCTGTTACTTGCAGGAAGGGATGAGGGAGGGAAAGGGACTCTAATCACAAACTTGGTATCAGAGGGTCAGCAGGCCTGTGGGGTAGACACGAGGGGAAAGTGCAGGGCAGTCCAGAGTCAGAGTTCAGCATGAGATCAAGTTCTAAACTGTGGGAGCCAAGGCAACATGGACGGGGCAGGGGTGAAACACAGTGGTCAGCTGGGGGCCCCACCACAGGTCTTTGAAGGGCCAAAGGGAGCCCTGGAGGAGTGAGCAGGAACGCCGCTACTCCCTCTCTGACCTGGAAAAGTGGAAGCGGCCTAAGGACCACATTCCTGTCTGGGGATCTATACAAAGGGCCCAGTAAAGGCACGGTACTGACCACGTGGCAAAGGATGCCCTTTCTAGACACTCCCTACAGGGTGATCTGGGCTTGCCCAGCCTGAGCATGAGCCATTCTTTCACTGCTGGCACCACTCCCAACTGGGGTCTGAGGCATCCACACATTCACACAAACTGTCCTAATCCCAACTGACCTCTTGGGGATGCAGAGGAGCAGGGAAACGAGGAGGCCGCCATGCACTTCTGAGGCCCATGGCCCCATCCACAATGCACAAGTGTTTGTCTGGCACCATTCATGTGCCCAACCTGATGCCAGAACTAGAGGGGGTGGACCAAGACCAAGCAAGGACAAGGCAGAGCTGTTGACACTCTGGTGGATATGGCAAGGCACACCCTGAATAGCCATCAAAAATGACAGAGGGCAGGAGGAGGTGTGGCCGCATCAGTACGGGGAACTCATCTTTGTCTTTGACCATCACCTCTCAAAGGCAGGGGTGCAGAGAGCAAGTCTTCACAGCTCAAGGGGACAGGGTGAGTGGCAATGCCAGCAGCTGTTTCTAGAAGCAGTGGAGTGTAGAGGCTGAAAGCAGGCCTTTGACATTAGACACAGTTAAGTCCTAATCTTGGCTCTGCCAATAATGAGCTGTGTGATCGAAGACAGGTTATGTTTGTCTGAATGTGAGCTTTCACCTCTACAGGTGCTAACGGTGCCTACCGCACAGAGCTGAGCTGTGAAGATGCAGCACACCACATGGTAGACACGATTCTTGCTTTTGTTGTTGCCACAAAAGAAGGATCATCATTTAATCTATTTTCAGATCTCTGTTTAGCCAGCTTTGTGACCCAGAGTTTGACTCAGGAGGACTAGGGAAATCTTCAAGTTGGGGATTTATAGAGACTTCCCATGTGCTGGTGGAATCTAAATCCAAGAATCTGATAAGATCATGTGGGTGTAGGCCCAGCTTCAGAGACTCCCTTGGGGGTACTGGCAGAGTATTGCAAAGAAAAAGAATCCCAAGGCATTTAGAGAGTGTGGAGTCTGGGACACAGAAGTGGGCCAGGTAGATGAGACGGCACAAGGGCTGGCCCAGGGACAGTCACAGTGGCTATTATTTATTGAGCGCCGACCAGGTGTCAGACTCTGGGGTAAGTGCTTTACCTGTCACACTTCTTCAGTGTCCCCTGCAAGACAGGTGTTAACATCCCATTTTATAAATAAGGAATGAGTCACTCTAAGTCCCACAGCTAAGCAAGACAAAGCCAGAGAGGCACAGCCAGGCCTGCCTGACTCCAGCATCCACATCTTTCCACCCAACCCGTAAAGAACATCTCAGCAGTGTGGAAACAGGAAAGGGAGACTGTGGACCAAGTTTCATAACTTAGGATCCATAGAGCAGTTCAATGTTTTGAAGTTGAAAACAAAATTTTGTATATATGTGTGTGCTTTTTTCTCAGAAAAGTGCTCACAACATTCATCAGATTCTCAAAGGGGTCTGTGAACCACACGAGATGTCAACTTAAGAGAAAAAAATCACCAAGACCTTATTATCTTGGCACCCCCTCCTCCAAAGCTCTTGAGAAGACAGTGGAAAGGATGGGAAAGATTGCTCCCTGCCAGCTTCTTGTCCCTCTCCAGCCTTCCAAACCGGTGGCCCCAGCAGCAGAGGCCACCCAAGTTCACAGAGAAGGCACTTGGCATTGCATGATGTGAAAGCAGACAGACTTGAACCCAACCAACCACTCCGTAAGAATTTAACCAGGCATTCATTAATAAGCTTGGGGACATTGTCTCTTCTACAAGATGTCACAGGGAACCACTACTGCCCCAGTTCTTACCTGGACACTTGTCAGTCAGTAGCACTCCACCCCCAATAAAGGAAGTTGAAGAAAATGAAGCCATGTCTGCAAAGTTTGGGAATGTCTTCATAGAAGGAGGGGCTGAAAAATGAGTCTGTGGATGGGGCCACCGAAAACAATTCCATGCAAGAGCCTCGTAGCTAAAAATGTGTTTCCAAGTCTTGGACTTAACTGTGTCTAATGTCAAAGGCCTGCTTTTAGCCTCTACACTCCACTGCTTCTAGAAACAGCTGCTGGCATCGCCACTCACCCTGTCCCTTTGAGCTGTGAAGACGTGGTCCTCCACGCCTACCTTTGAAAGGTGAGGGTCAGAGACAAGGACGAGTTCCGTGTGCCGCACCTCTTCCTGTCCTCGTTATTGCAGGTGGCCTTTCAGTGTGCGCCTTGCTGTATCCACCAGACTGTCAACAGCTGCAATTTGTCCTTGTTTCGCCTTGGCCCTCCCTGTGTTGTTCCAGCATCAGGCTGGGCTCTTGGGTGAGATTATTTTCAGCAACCCCACTGACAGACAGTAGTTTTTCAGCCCCTGCTCCAGAGGAGACATTCCCCAATATTTGCAGACATGGCTTCATCTTTTCTTCAATTTTCTCTACTGGGGCTAGGAGTGCTGCTAACCGGTAAGTGTTCAGGTAAGAATGGGGACAGTGGTGGCTCCCTGTAACATCTTGTAAAAGGGACGGTGGCCATTATATGGAAACAACCAAAGTGTCCTTCCACAGATGATAGGGTAAAGAGGATGCGGTCCTACTGAGCCATACGAAAAAATGAAATACTGCCATTTGCAACAACATGGATGGACCTTGAGAATATCATGCTAAAGGAAATAAGTCACACAGAAAAAAATCAAGAAGCACATGATTTCACTCATCTGCGGATATAAAACTGAAAGTAACAAATGAACAAAAAGAAAAACAAACAAAAACTTGCAGACACAGACAATAGTACGGGGGTTACCAGAAGGAAGGGGGTTGCGGGGGACAGTGAAGGGTAAAGGGGGTCTCATGTATGGTGGAAGATTTGACTCTGGGTGGTGGGCACACAATGCAATACACAGACGATGTATTGTAGAAAACATATAATTTTATTAACCCATGTCACCCCAATAAACTTAATTTTAAAATAATGTGTTGAGAGTATAGACATGCTGGGTCTTTTTTAGACCCTCAAACCTGGAAAGGCAGAGCCCAGGAGCCTGTGTGGTGCATGTGGGTATCTCATGGGGATGCACTGGCCTTTTGTGCCCAAATTTAGCCCCTCCATGCTCCATGGCCTTTGTTTGCCTCCCTGTTTTTCTTTTTCTAAGCTGAAACCCAGAGCTCAAAACCAGAGCTTGGACTGGCTTGAAAGAAATGAGGATGTGGTTTCATGTGACCCTCCTCCATTCAGGTGGGAACACTAAGACCAAGTAAAGACAATCAATGTGTGCCACTCAAGTCATGGCCAGAGTAGCAAAAGGAACCCTAGGAGCCAAAAGGGTCTGCCAGATGGAAGGGGCCTCATCACTTAGAGAGGAGGCCCAGAGAGGGGAGGCAAGTTCTCTGAACTTGTATCTATGACTCGCAGCCACTAATATACTATTTTGGACCTGGATGCCCACACTGGTGGGCTCGTGCAGATGCCCGACACAGATGGCAGGAGCTTAGGAAATGAGGATTTAGAGCAAGGTTCGTTTCTTCAATAGAGATGGGCATGGCCCAGTGGCTCAGAATAGACAAGGCACGGAACATCAGCTCCCATCAGAGCCAATAAGTAATTAACACCGTCTCCCCTTTCAGAGTCTTGGTTACAAAGGTCAAGAAATTAGATCCATTCAGGATGAGATTTCCTCTCCAGGTTTCCAGACTTTTGCAAAGATGGGAGTGTTCAACATGGTCTTCCTGGACTCTTTAGGGAAGAAACAAACATGCAGAAAAGTCCCCAACATCAACCGCACAGGCCTTTCCTTCATCTCTTGCGGGGTTAGAGGAGCGGGGTCTCAGGACTCAGTACTGTGGGGTCAGGATCCGCACCATCGAAGAGGATGCAGGAGGGTGTGTGTGTGCATCTGTGTGTGTGTCCCGCTAAGTACTTCCTTCACTACACAGCTAATCCGATTAGCAGCTTTAGGAAACTGCAATGTTCATTCAAGGGCCCCATTCATAGAACAGCTTGGCCCATGCCTGCCCAGAACTCCATTCTTCTCACCGCAAATAAAATGCACAGTGGACTTTCTCTCCCTCAAGAATGTGCTCTTGCCTCCTTGCCCCTGCACACCTCCAAAACGCTGCTGCCACTTACTCCGGCATCTCCCAGGCAGGGTGATAGGCCTGTCCAAAAACTGGGGGGAAATTCCAAGCACAAAATGAGGCTAATTTTTAACAGCAGTGTCAACCCTGGCGGCTCCCCCAGGTGGCAGCTGTGCCCTACACACAGCAGTTGGAGGGCCCTGAGTGAGTCACTGGCTTTCTCTGGGCCTCCATTTCTTTTTCTGTAGAATGGGGACTTGGAGCAGAGGGCAAAGGTGGAACAGAGGCTAGAAGGAAGGCCACTCGGGGCTTATACAGAGTGTCACTGTGCTTGGCTGGGGGGTGGCGGGGGGAGAGAAGGGAGCTGGATATGCAGGTTGTGGACAAAACGTGGAGGGCCTTGGAGGTCAGACCAAGGAATGTTTCTGATAAGCGACAGGGAGCCGTGGAAGGGTTTTCAGGAGCGTGTCTGTACTTGTTTCCTGGGCTGCCATAACAAATTACCACACAGTGCATGTCTTAAAACAACAGAAATCTATTCTCTCACAGTTCCAGAGGCTACAAGTCTGAAATTAAGGTGTTAGCAGGGCCAGGCTGCCTCTGAAGTTTTTATGGAAGAATCCTTCCTTTCCCTTCCTCGCTGTGGTGGCCCCGGCAGTCCTGGGTGTTCCTTGGCTTATAGCGGCATCGCTCTGATCTCCACCTCCCTCTTCGTGTGCTTGCCTCTGTCTGTCTGTGTCCTCGCCTCTTCTCATAAGGACTCCAGTCGTTGGATTTAAGATCCACCTTAAATCAAAACTGATCTCAGCTCAAGACCCTTAACTAATCAGATCTGTAAAGACTCTATTTCCAAAGAAGGTCACATGGTTCCAGATGGGCATGCATTTGGGGGCAGGGGGCAGGGGATACTCTTCAATCCAGGACAGTGGTTGCAAGGCCAGGGCCAGGAAGGAAGATCACCCGGAAGCAGGATGGGGAGAGAGACTAGGGGCAGGGAGATTGTTCAGTACTAACTCACAAGCCTGGTTCCCTAAGTGAACAAGAAGGGTGCTCCTTCCCCCTTCTCCACCAATGTTAGCCAGTGCCCTCTAGGCCCAATGAGCTGGGCCACCTCTGGGACATGCAAAGCTTACAGACTCTGCCCTCTCTCAGCTCTCTCTCCAGGTAGGTACATGTTTCAAAGGCCTCAGGCCCAAGCCCCCAATGTTCCCATTCTCCACTTTAATCTTAAACCCTGCTGGGGGTCCCAGCACCCTCAGTGACTTTTTTGTGGCCAGTGCAGCACCCTGAGTAGGCTCTTAAACCAACCCGGGTACAAGGGCTTTGCTCACGCCCTGGCCCAGAAAGAATGCAGCCTACTCTCCAGCGATGGCAAAGGAACGCGTACGTGCACCTCTGTTGCTCTCCATTCTCCCTGACTGGCAACATGGCAGCCAGGTTGGTACAGGGAGGACGCATGGCCTGGGAGATGGGAAACCTGGGTTCTGCCACTGAGTTTGGGATGTTGGGCTCTCCTAAGCAATGAAGCCAACCAGGTCACTTCTAGTGCAATGACATCGTTTCATTCTGCAGCCAGGAAAGTAGCTCCAAGCTCATTGGATGAAGCAGGGGAAGGAGGCCTGGGGTTGCACTGCATCCCACCCCCCTCCAGGGATTCACCTTTGAGTCACCCTCCTCCCCCTGCCCCACACCGTGCCCCCTAAAACAGGCGGACTTACCCAAGGTTGGAAATGAGATAACCTATACCTAAGAACATAGTACCTCCTTTCAAACATTCGGAAGTACAAAGTGGGGATAAATGTGTGTTTCCTTCTTAATGTATTTTAAACCAAAGCAAGTGTTTAAAGATTGATGCACAACACTGTTCACAGCAGTAATGTTTCTAACAGAAAAATTACTGCAGAAAAAAAGGAACGCAACCTTTGTGCCCAAGTACATGGGTGAGTCTGACAAACTGGCACAGTTAATTACCGTTAATCAGATGCAACAGACTCAATGTCCTGCACAAGATGTCCGTCAGGCGTGGCAGGTGAAAGATGCAGCTCACACAAGAGTCGGTGAAAAAAAAACCCTTTTACATTTTAAAAATACCTGCACACACACGGCCCCAGGGCAGTAGGCTGGAAGGATTGCAGCAAAAACATACCTATGGGGACCCAGGGCTAGGGAAAGAGGGGATTTTCACCTTCTACAACTGTAAACTACTGGGCTTTTTTAAAACCACTGGCAGTATTAGTTTAATCAGCAAGAACAATAAAACTATTCCCATTCTGAAAATAAAAGGACTATTCTAGATAGATGCAAAGTACTCTTGGCCCTCAGAGAAAAGTAATCAGGCTAAAAATTACCTTGCCACAAATAGTATCAGACTATTAAAAATTACCTTGAGACAATAAATAGTATCAGACTTGGGAAGGAAGAAACACCAGGTAGGTACACATTTCAAAGGCCTCAGGCCCAAGCCCCCAATGTTCCATTCTCCACTTTAACCTTAAACCCTTTCAGGTCTGGGGTCTTCCTGCAAATACTACTACCACTGGGGTGGGGGAGGACTGAGTGTGGGAGGTGGGGAGGGGGTAGGGCAGCAGAGAGTAATGTGGGGGGGAGGAAAATGGGGACAACTATAACTGAACAACAATTAAAAAATTTTTAAAAAATACTACCACTATCATCACTACTACTAGTAATAATAATGATAAGAAAGAAGAGGCAGAGTTGATTTTACTGAGCCAGACACTAGGCTAAGCATTTCACTCATATTCTTTTTGTCCTCAGAACATTACTATTCCCATTTGACAGATGAAAAAACTGAGGCCCAGCTCAAGGATTCAAGCCCAGGCAGTCTGAATTGAAAGCCTGTGATTGTGACCAGTGATATAATCACCCTTCTGGAGGCAAAGCCCTGTTGGACCTCTTCATCTCTTAGGCCCTGGGGAGACAGCTCCAGAGTCCGCCAAGTCTCCACCTACCTGTGCCTTCTCCCTTTTCCACCACTGTTGGCCAGTGCCTTCTAGGTATAAGGAGCTGGGCCACCTCTGGGGGATCAGAGGGGATCCACCTCGGAGGGACTATGCCCGCTCTCAGCTCACAGGAGAGAAGAAGAGAAGACAGACTCTCAAATTCTTAGGCAGAAGGCTGACCAAGTCGGCGCTGGAGCAGCACTACGAGGGAGGCAGAGGCGGGGTTGCTAGGCCTCCTTCCACGGCAGCATCCTCAGGCAATCTTCCGCACAGACAGCTCTCCAGCAGCCAGGAGCACAGCTGGCATGGGGGCTGGCACCTGGCCCCTCTCTGGGGCATCTCACACCTGCTGAGCCTGGGCCCCTATGCTGAGCCATGGCAGGTCCCCCAAGGACAGCGTGAGGATCACTGACAGGGGCAACCCCAAGAATTCTGGGGTGGTGGATGTGTGTCACCGACTGCTGTGCTGGCCCAGAGAGTGTGTGGCGGTCCCCAGGCCACACAGACCAAGACCCAAAAGGCCTCATTGGGTCCTACATGGTCCCCTTCCTGCTTTCCAAATCAATACATACCCACACAGAGTGTAAATCGGTACAACCACTTCGGAAACCTGCTGGACAGTATCCACCCGAGCTAAGTTTATACACACCCTGTGACCCAGCCATCGCACTCCTGGGTTTATGCCCAGTGGAAAGGAGGGCTGTGTCCACCCAAAGATACGTACAGAAATGCCAGTAGCAGCTTTGTCTAGCATAGCCAAAAACGTGAACTGCCAAATGTCTGCGAACAGGATGAACATGGTCGGCTGCTTGCACACAGTGGAACGTCACACAACAACAAGAGAGAGAACGAACAACTGCTTCACTCAGCAACATGGGGGATGTCACAGCATAAAGCCGAGTGGAGACAGACACTGACAACACACACTGCGGGACTCCTCTGCACAGGTAAATGGGTCTGCAGCAGAGGCCGGACCAGCGGCGGCTGCGGGACAGGTGCCGATGGGAGGGGGCACGAGGGAGGCTCTGGGGTTCTGGGAATGACCACACCCTGGTCTGGGTGGTGCTTACATGGATATATGTGAAGTTCACTGTTTTTAAGTAATAATGCAAAAAAAGTTAAAAATAATTCTAACCACATAAACATTACAATCAGGTCAACTTCTCTAGGCCTCCAGGCAAGAACTTGGGTAAGTCCATGACCAGCTGGAGTGATAGGGTTATGAAAAGATGCTTCCTTTTGTTAGAGCTCAATTAAGCTTGTGTATATCGGTGTAAAAACTAATTTGGTTTCTCAAACCCCACTTAAAATTTGAATAAACTTTTCAAACCATACATAAGAGGTCCCTAAAATCCTAAGGAATGATAGTCATAGAAACACCAGAAACAAGCTCAAAAGGGCCTAACCGCTCCTCCCTCCTCCCAGCCACTGGCAATGGTGCTGCCCTGACCTCACGATAACCTTTGCCCTCTTGCTCTTCCCCACCTGCCCCCAACCCTGTGGCCAGCTTGGAGCTCAGGACTTGGCCTTGTCCCTGTAGTTGCTCTCAGGCCTCGTGGGCCATGCAAATAGCCCCCCCCCAACCCCACTATGGGCACATTCCCCCCTCCGTAGAAAGAGAGAACCAATCACTGGACAAGGAGGCAGCCACATAACCATCTCAATGGTGACCTGCTGTCCCATGTCCCAGCATCCCTCTCCCACACCAAGAAGAAGCCCTCCCTCTGTCTGGAATGTCCTTCTCTGTGCTCTGACTCCTTATTCCTCAGCCTGGCAAATTCCTCACTCTCCCCAGGACCCACTTCTCTGGGAACTTTTCTGACTCTCCCCCTCTCAGTAATGCCCCCAGGCCTGGGTGCGCCCCCTGCCCCTGTGCTTCGTGGGATCCCTCCCCCGCATCGCCTCTAACTCTTCAGCTCACTTCTTGGTTTCTGCACCTATTTCCTCCACTAGCTGGTGAATCCTTAAGAAGAGAAACCTCATTTCAAACCTTCTCAGGATTTAACACAAGACCTGGCACAAAGTAGACACTCAATAGAGGTTTCAATGAATGAATGAGTGAAAGGATAAATGAATGGAGACCACACCCAAAAACCTGAACACAGCATATTCTCCTCCTTCCCTCCCAAGTGCCTAACAGACCGCAGGGCCTTTTGTGCCAGGAAACGATGGAATGAAGAATTGGTGAATCAGCTTTAGTGGGACCTCAGAGCCTTGCAAGGCACCCAAGTCATGAGGAATATTCTGGGTGCCACCAAGTACATCAGCAGCAGGGGTAGGGGTTACCTGACAACCCCTTCCCCACCACTGTCGTGAGCAAGCAGTGTAGGGAGACAGCCCAAGCTGCCAGCCAGGACCCAGCAGCATCCTCAGGGCAGCTGGGGGGGCTGTGAAGAGCAGTGGGAGAGAGGGCCCGACTGGAGCCACATCAAGTGAAAGCTGAGCAGGTCAGAAGCCTTGGGCAGGACCCTTCTGGCCCATAGGGGAGAGCCCTGGCTCGTTAACTTAATAGGCATCGATCTTCCTGGGCATAACCCCCACTGTGGGCACATTCCCACCACCCCTTCCAACAGGTGCCTTCACCATCTGCCCCAGCCAACCTTCTTGGGTAAATGTCTCTACGGCAACCCACTCAAAGAGCCACCCTCCAGCGACCACACCTCCCCTCTGCTCCCTGAATGAAGGCAGCCCCCCTCATACCCCGGCTCTACACACAGCTTCCCCTCTGCCTGAAATGCCTTTTCCTGACTGTTCACCACAGGAACTCCTACTCACCCTTCAAGACACGACCGAAGAGTGCCCGTTCCCACGATGCCTTTCCTGGCTCACCTAGGTGGGCTTCTCCACTCACTCTCCCTGCTTCCCACTGCTCTTGGTTCCCTGCAGCACTTGCCAGGGGGAATTACAGCTTAGCTGCTTACATTTTGGCTTCGTTCCACTAGGCTGGGCGTGGTGACAATGTCTGCCACTGCCTGGGAGCATGTCTGTGCCCAGCGCCACTGCCCTTGGGGTCGACCCTACCAACCCCTTAGGGACTGAGTGTTGGTTTCATCCCCACTTTACAGATTGGTAAACTGAACCTTGTAGTTGTTAGAGAGCTTGTCCAGGTCTAACCTGTCTGCCTGGCATGAAAGGTCGCTTTGAAGGCAGAGGTCGCACCTTACTTCTCTTTATCCAGAACTGCACTTTGCCCATGACCGGTGACCAGAAAAGGGTATATTCATACCAGTCACCCGGGCTGAACAAGTCCTGGAGATGCGCTGTACCACACTGTGCCCGCAGCTTCCAATACTGTTCGTACCCTTACAGTTTTGTTAAGAGGGTAGATCTCACATGATGTCCTTACTACAAAATTTTTTTAAAAGCCCCAAGAAAAAGGAAAAGAGGGTGGGAGGAGGGGTCTCAGGCAGCAGAGACGGTGTAGTGTCAGGCACACGTGAGCTTTAGCCACCAAAGAACAAGCCATCGTCAGCCGCCCCAGTCCCCCAGCCCCCCAGCTCAGCCCCCCAGGCTGTTTCCGAAAAGGCCAATCCATGGAGTGGGGTGTCTGAGCTCAATGGGCAGGGAGGGGGGAGCGCTCAAGAAATCAGCCCCATTACTATTCACCCTGAGGTGGAGGCAAGGAAGGAGAGTGGGCGACAGTAATCAGAGGCGGAAGGCCCACCTGTGTTTCCGGGCCCCAGGGGACTTTCACCTGGGTTGTCAGCCACCCAAGTGCAGGGTACCCCAAAGACAAATACTGCCAGGGCTAATCATTATTAGCATCATCATCAGACATGCCCTAAATGCATCCCATCCAGAGCCCTCTCCAGGTGGGAAGTGCTTGACCCTGAGGCCAGAGACCTGAGAACCTAGCTGAGCTCAAGTCTGAACCTGCCGAGTTCAAACCTGAACCCTCAGATAAACAGGCAAACGAGGTTTTCTTAGAAGGATCAGTGCGCTTGAAGGCTCCAGCTCCACGGCCTCTGGTTTTCCACAGACAGGTGGGCACTGGACTGACAGGTCAAACACGGATGACTTGTGGTCCATGTCTATCCCTGAGGGAGCCCCTGACCCTTCTGTCCGGAGCAGGGGGAGAGGAGGATGCAATAGTTACCTGTTTGATGCCCTGTTTCCGCCACTGACTGCTTGATCCAGTCTTGCGCCTTGTCGATATGAAATAACTTCAGGTCTTCTTCATCTAGGGCAATGTCTCCCCAAAAGACAGCTGGGAAGAAAAAATTAAAATGGACCAATTTAAGCTGGAGGTCAAGAAATGGCTTTGCTAATGCCCCAGAGGGCACTGGGTGCTGAGTAGCAAACTCTATCCAATCAAATGACATCCTGACATAGGGCTGGCAGAGAAAAAGGAACAACAGATAATTCTTGTGCATTAAAGCTACAGGGCTTGGGCCAACCATCATAAAGATCAAAGGCCAAGGTCTGTAAGGTGTCTTGAAAGGTCACCCTGTCTTTGAAAGGTCATCCTGTCTTTCTCTAGCTGAAGGCAGCTCTGGGCAAAACCACCATAATAAAAACAGCTGTTTCTCTCTTTCCCAGAGTCCCCAGAATATAAATGAAAAATCATAATGTGATAAATGACACCGCTGTTTATAATACTTCCTGTCCTTCCCGGGGGGAAGGTTATAGTTCCCTGCCCCACAGATATCAGGATGAGCCTCTTTCCTGCTCTGACCAGCTAAGTGTGGGAAGAAGCTTTAAGAGTCAGTGTTTGATTCTCCACGCCCTCTTTGCCCTTTTCCAGAAGACGAGCGATGTTCCAGATGGGGGTGACTCTACCACCTAGGTTCTGGAGTAGAGATGATATGAAGCAGCGAGATGGCTCATTAGGACAGATATGTAGCATGAATGAGGAAAACAAAAACTGTTATTCATTGTAAGTGTCCGAGAGTTGGGGCTATTTGTTACTGGGGCATAAACTCTTTATCCTGACTAATATAGAAATTGCTATCAAAAGTGGTATACAACTGTAACAAAAATACACTGTCTTTGGGCCATCTGGTGGGTGTCAGGGAAACTGTTACCAAAGGCTAGAAGGAAGTGACCTATATTATGCAGTGATAAAGTATTTGGTAATGCAATAATACTACCTGCATTAACTTGGAATGTAGATGATGAACTAAATGAGTTCATACCTTTAAGCGAGGAGACTGGAAGTCAGAATGTTAATTGCATGCCTTAGTCACCCTCTCTGGTTTGACAGGGTACTACAAGAAAGAGGTTTTTAAAAGGAATTGGGCATGGAGACAGCACACTCATTGATTTCAAACTATATTACAAAGTTCTGGTGATTAAAACAGTATGATATCAGCATAAAAACAGACATGTGCATCAGTGGAACAGAATAGAGAGCCCAGAAACTAATTTATAACAAAAGAGCCAAAAATATAAAATGGGAAAAGGACAGTCTCTTCAATAAATGTGTTAGGAAAACCGGACAGCCACATGCAAAAGAATGAAACTGGATTGTTATCTTACACCATACATAAAAATCAACTCAAAATGAACTAAAGATTTGAACATAAGACCTGAAACCAAAAAACCCTAGAAGAAAACATAGGCAGTAAGCTCCCTGACGTTGGTCTTGACAATGATTTTTTGAATCTGACACCAGATGTAAAACAAACATGCGGGACTCCATCAAACTAAAAAGCTTTTGCCCAGCAAAGGAAGCTACCAACAAAATGAAAAGACAACTTAATGAGAAAAAATATTTGCAAACCATCTATTTGATAAGGGGATAACATCCAAAATATATAAATAACTCATACAACTTAATAGCAAAAAGCAAACAAACAAGCTGATTAAAAATAGCCAGAAGAGCCCTGGCTAGTATAGCTCAGTGGATTGAGCTCAGGCTGCAAATCAAAGGGTCACCAGTTCGATTCCCAGTCAGGGCACATGCCTGGGTTGCAGGCCAGGTCCCCAGTGGGGGGCCAAGTGAGAAGCAACCACACATTGATGTCTCTCACCCTCTCTTTCTCCCTCCCTTCCACTCTCTCTAAATGAATAAATAAAATCTTAAAAAAAAATAGCCAGAAGATCCTAATAGATGTTTTTCCAAGGAAGACATGCAGACACCAATAGGCACTTGAAAGGATGAAAAAAGCATCATCAGGGAAAAGCAAATCAGAACCACAGTGAGATAATCACCTCACACCTGCTGGAATGCCACTTATCAAAAACTGGAAAAAACAAGTGCTGGTGAAGATGTGGAAAAAAGGGAACCCTCGTATGCTGTTGGCGGGAATGCAAATTAATGCAGCCACTGTGAAAAATGGTATGGAGGTTCCTCAAAAAATTGAAAGTAGAATTACCATTTGATGCAGCAATTCTATTTCTGCATATTTATCCCCAAAACACAAAAACCCTAATTTGAAAAAATATATATGCATTTCCATGTTCATTGAAGCATTATTTACAACAGCCAAGATATGGGAACAAGCTAGGAGTTCACTGATGAGTGAATGGCTAAAGAAACCATGGTACATATATATACAATGGAATATTATTTGGCCATAAAAAAAATGAAATCTCACCATTTCTTACAACATGGATGGTCCTCCAGGGCATTACGCCAAGTGCCATTTTGTTCATAAGAAATAGAAAATAGTCAATAGTCTATAAGATGAGGACTGACTATAACTGGAACAAATGTTTCATCATATGATTTGGTAAAATATATATAACTATCTTATCGAATAACGTGCTAAATCTGAAAGAAAGCAAGGAAAATGTTTATCTTGGGTCTTACTCATGTATCTTAAATTTAGAAGTCCAGAAAAATTCCAATTACACTAAAAGAATCACAGTCATTAACTTTCCTACTTCAGTTGTTCTGAATTCAAAATGTGCCCCTGCACACCGAGCATTCCTAACAGAAATCCATAGATGGGAAAAGGCAGAACTACAGGTCTAAGGTGCCTTGACTCATCAGCAAAGAAGGCTGCTCTGCAACCAGCTGTTGTTCATGTTCCATTTGGTGTTCAGAGGGTTTCAACAGACACGGGGTGACGTACTCAGTGGGATTCAGCACAGTGACAGTTGAAAAGGCCACCGGGACCAGAGCATCCTCCAGCAATGTTAATAGATTATTTTATTACAGAATTTCATACAGAAGCTTTAGCATCTGGAACTTCATTCCCTTAAACTCTCTGAATAGTGTGTCCCTTGGTAAGTGGCCAGTGCTCCTGCACATCCCAGTGTGAAAACCAGGGAGTGACAGAGGTCAGGGCAAAGCAGCATTGGGACTCCCCTTCGGCAGCCACTTCCCTAGTGAAGGGGCTGCTGAGAAACTCCCCTTGCACTGTCCCAAGGGCTTGCTCAACACCCCTCGTCGCCACCTGCTGTTGAGTCACTGGGTGCCCAGCACTCAGGGGTGCCTGTGACCTCAAAAGGCAGGAATCCCTCACTGATTATTCCCTTGAAGGCACTTCCTGCCTACAAGCTTTTTGCATTGTTCACCTGGGGAAGTAAGTTGATTACAAGCATGTGCTTTTTAAGCCAGAGATATCATGAGTTCAAATCCCACTGTTGCCATTTAATAGCTGCATGACCTTGGGCAAATCACTTGATCTCTCTGGGCCTCAGTTTTTCCATCTGGAAAAAGAGAAGTACCAGATGCCCTTAAGGATTGGTGAGAATTACACAAGGTAAGTGTGTGAAGCATTTGGGACAGTCTGGGCCATAGGAAGCATTCAGTGAATAGTGGTGCCACTCCAATCTTTAGGTTCCTCTTGGTCCCTGTGGCTCCCCACCCGACTCTCTCCTCACCCAGAAGAGCCTGCCCTGCAATGCTTGGCTCAGCTCCCATCACCAGCACCCATGCCTCCCCCATGAAGCTCTCCCTCCCACCCCTGAAACACTTCTTCCTTTCTCTGCCTTTTTTAGCACAAACAATCTCAACTAGACAGCGTCAACCAGATGATGGGGCTAAACAGTGTCCATATATTCACCTAACACGTATTTACTGAGGCTGCTAAGTGCCAGGGTGAGGAAGATCATACAAAGCTGGAGGTACTGGGGGAGGGGAGTGGATAATATTTTCTGCAGCGCTATACAATTAATAATGGGTTTCCCATCTGCATCACTTTTTTTACGTTTATCATTCCCATTTTACAGATGAAGAAACTGAGACTCAGAGAAGAGAATGACTAGCTCAGGTCATATAGCCAGCAAATGGCAGAGGCAGAATCCCCAACCAGGGCTCTTTCCAGTCCCCCAAATTGTCTTCCTTAGCTTCTCAAGTTCTGCCAGATTCTAAATGCCTCGGGGAGAGTCCAATTATACATGCATATGTTTCATATAGGAAATTCTATTTAATACACACTAAGGAAAGTCATCACATGAGATGCTGTGTATGCCTCATGGTTAAGTACTGGATTACGCAGACCAGGGCTTAAGTTGTGCCTGTGTACCCTTGACAATGAACTTATTCTCTCTGTGCCTCTCTTAACCTCCCTCATCCTTCAAATGGGAATAAACAATGATAGCTTCCCCACAAAGTTACTGTGAGCATCAGCTGAGATAATATAAGGGTTTATTAGCATGAGGTTGGCACCTGGCACCATTCAGCTGAGCTGCATCCTCTAGACATGGAGATCCTTGATGGTGGCCTATGTTAACGGTGCCGTGCAGTGAGGCCAAGAGATCCCCATGGGGGCGGTGGGGGATGGGGTGGGGGGGGGTGTCACTGACTTATGTAACACCCAACCCAAGGCCGCCCTTACCCACAGCAGACAGAGGAGGGCGCTGGCCTGGCCCTCCTCTGGGGGCACTCGCAGGAAGACCACATGGCCTGCCGCTGGACTCCGTCCTATCTCAGGACACAGAGAGCCCCCTGCCACATCCAACCTAGTCTCCTATGCTGTGGTCCTGAGGGCTCCCACACTCTGCCCTTCCGTCCCACTGATCCTGTCTCCGGATCCCAAAGATAGGTCCTCAGGGACACAGACCAAGAAGGCTGACTGCCGTTACCTAGAGACAACGCCTCCCATAAAATGATTCCTCAGCGCTTCCCTGGGCTCTGGGAGCTCCGCAACGTCAGAGCTACAGGCTTCAACCAGGGGGACAGGCACCCCAGGAGAGAGAGGTCCAGAATCAGGACCTACCCCTAGAGTCCTACCCCTACCCCATTCCATAGATATAAGTATATTGTGTAGGGAGGCTGAGCGATTTGTTCCATGCCACTTAGAAGTAATTTGGCAAGGCCAAGACTCAAGTCCAGGATAATTCTGCTCACACACCAGTCTGAACTACCAGAGCAGAGTCTTGCACATGCGCCTAGGAGCCAGGGGTGAAAAATATACTAAAGGGGATAGAAACTGGCTTTTGACATTCTAAAGAAGCCCGAGGCAATGGTGGGGAGCCAGAACCCCAGAACCCTGTCACAACGTGCTCTTCCTAACAGATCCCTTCCAGGATCTCAACCAATGCTCTGTAGGGGAATTCGAGAAAGCTCAGGAGCCTGCTTGGAGTGACACGCCCAAGTGGTGTCACCCTGGGATTCCCCAGAGATCACAACTTCATGTCAACTCGTACCTACTGTGGCTCTGTGGCTCCTCCTCCGGGAAGAAGGCACAGTAAATGGCAGACTGCGGAAGGAAGGCAGGAAGGAAGAAGCATTTGTTGAGCTGAGCGCGAGCACGAGCACGCAGGAAGGGCTCTGCCAGGGACCCGAGCGATGGCAGAGACGCCACCAGAGCCTCTGGGCAGGCTCACACCCTGAGAGGGCAGGCTCCACCTGCACTGCAGGGGTTTGAAGGTCCCACCATGGAGTTATGGAGGAAGCCCATTTCAGAAACAGCCCCCTCTCAGCCAGAGGAAACCTGCGTCTCCTGTCTTTTCCAAGACGGTACTTTTCTGGTCCCTCCTGAATGGCCTGCAGGGTGCCATTGTTCCGGAGGTTTCAGAGGGGCCCCAGGAGGTTCTCTCACACCTGAGCTGTCCCGAGACCTGAGGCTCTAAAAATACAGCCATTTGACTTGACGGTCCCTGCAGTATCATCACAACGGAAGACAACTCCTACTAAAGTTTAACTTCTATCTTTGCAGTTTAGGGAGGCACGGACTGCGTCTACCTGGCCCATTGCTGTCCTAGTCCCAGTGCGTGGCCAAGGGAAGCAGAGCAGAAATGTTTGTTGAGTAAATGCCTGGGGAAGTGCTGGAGGCCACCAGGACTGTCCTCTGCCCTGGGTCTCTCCGTGCCAGGGCGCAATCTGAGACCCGCTAGGAGTCTTCTCAGCCCTTCAGAAAAGAATGTGCACGATCCTGCAGGGGCAGTTGCTGTCCCACAGACTGAGGTCACGTCAGGAAATGAGGGCAGGCCATTAGCTCTGAACCCTGGGGGAGACAGTCACCACGCCACTCTCAAAGCAAGAGAGAAAATGTGCACAAAACTGCACAAAAATCAGGCTGAATGGCTGCCCTGGCTGGGAGGCCACCATAGAACGAGGACCCAAGACACCATAAAAGGCCTATTGATGAGGGCAAAGATTTTTGTCTTCTTTGTTCACTGCAGCTACTTAGTGCCCAGGACAGTGCCTGGCATCTAGAACATGTGTAGGGGATACTTACTGATAAATTAATGAAAGGAGAATGAGTTCCAAATTCTACTTACATAAGTTCAATGCCCAAAGCAAGGTCAAATTACTTCCCAACCATCTGCCCACTAACCATGTCTTCTTGCTTTGGAAATGATGGGAATATCTGAAAACATTAAACTGGTGAATTTTCAATCCATCTGGCATTATGGCCCGAGAGAAGGAGGGAGGGCGGATGGATATGACCTGGGGGGTCCCCATTAGACAGAAGGGGAAGTAGAAGGAAGCCCCTGTCAGAGGACAGGAGAGGGGGTAGGGGTGTGGTGTGAGGGAGCCTGAGCATGTCAGCATCTGAGCCAGCTCCGTAAGGCAGAGCCGAGTGAGGCAGCATGTCTGGGAGAAGCTGCCTCAGCCTCCACACACAGGGGCAAACCGGCAGTGTGGGTGGAGGGCAATGTCCAGAGATGTGGGCCCAGGGGTGCTCCCACACCTGGCACCCTGGGGCTCCAGGTGCCCCCACATGCTGAGGGGGGATGCAGAGGTGCAGAGCGGGCCAGAGGACCAGCAGAGACCTGAGGTCAGGGTGAAAAGGCCACAGAGCAGGACTTATACCCACAGCCAAATGCTCAAGGGCACGGGTTCACTAGCAGGTGCCAGCACTGTGTGCTGGGACACCAGCGATGACCAGGCACCCCTTGGTGGGCGCCTCTAGGGCCAGGAACCCCAAGGACCAGACAGACCCCCCACTCCCCAATATGGACCAGGATGGACTCAGATGACAGTCTCCTTTCCTGGCTGCCAAGAGGTCACAGAAGCTCCTGTGCCACTCTCTGTGCCCTCCCAGCCCCAACACACCCATCATACTCAGCCTCTGTCCCGGCAAAGTGCAGGGAGAAGGAAACCCAGGAAATCCTTGAAAATTTATCCCAGATTATGAATTACTCAAAATATATCATTTAAATAGGAAGATGCTCGGATTCTGTCCCTGGATAAGTCTAATCTTGACCTCTTCTTCCACCCCGTATGAGATGCTTGTTGAGTGGATGGCTGGAGGTTCTTGAGCTCCAGCGCGGTAATAACAATAATGACAGTAAATGTTCTTTGAGTGCTTATTAGAGGAAATTCAATTTAGCTAAAGAAAATAAAGAAGCTATATTTTCTTTCCTATGTGGGCAGTAAGCAGGTAATGTTTTACATTCCTGTGATTTTAACTGGTTAATACCACAGTGTCTGAGATCACAGCAGCGGTCCCCAAACATTAGTGTTTGAACCCCCCACACCCCTGCCACTCAGTAGGTCTGCAGCAGAGGTGGGGAACTGATGTTTTAAACAAGCACCTCTACTGAATCGGAACCAGAGATTTCCTGAGCCTCGTTTGGAGAAATACAGACCTAGAGGAGAACAGGAAGCCTGTACTAGCACCATCACCCACCCCAGGGCCCAGGAAGAGGGCATCTCATTGGGAGGCTGACAATGGGAATAAACAATGATATCTTCCCACAAAGTGACTGTGACATGTTGGTGTTCAGATCCTTTGGATGGCTTTTTGGTCACACCAGATGATACTGAGTATGGGATTTTTTTCTCCAAAACAATGTTGCCTTTGGTGCTTAGTTAAATCATGGCCCCAATCTGGGCTGCTTGGTGGTAGGGATGTTCCAGAGTTTTGTAAGGCCTTTTCATTCTAGACGCCCCCAGTCCTTTGCCCAAACCTGAGCGACATCTCTGATCCAGTCTGCCGGCATCTCCCATTCATGTGTCCATCTCCCTCACCCCACTGGGAAACGATAGTGTAAACCTTCAAGGGCAGAAGGAAGTCTTCTTCATCCTTGTGCCTGCCTTCCTCCACTCTTGTTCTCAGAGAGTAGCTCAAACAATATTTGTCAAGTGAATGGCTGAACCAGTGAATGAATAACTGAATGAATGGATGGATGGCCATTATTAGACTCCAGAGTGGTAATAACAATAACAGCAAATGTTCTTCAGGTTTGTATCTCACAGAAGCCAAGCAGGTAAGTATCTTTATTCCCATAAACTGACAGCCATAGAGTTTAATAACTTGCTCCACACAGTGAATGTGGAGCGGAGGTCACTAGGAGATTGTCTTTGGTCATTGTGATCATGTGGGCAGACAAAATTATGAGAGCCCTCTGGAATTCAGGTGCCATTCATATTGAGAAGAATTGTGGCCATAGCCACAAAATGAAAATAATCCAGGCTTTCTTCATATTTAAATATCCATGGAGCTAGCTGGGAAGGCATTTAAAACTTTAAAAGCAGAAGAAATGCAAAAGTAGATCAAATTGCAGCCCAGGGGCATGTTGGACAGAAGAAAAGAATCAGAAAGTTTTTAACTTGAATCTGAGGACATCCCCCTGCCCCACCCCACCTTGAGACCACCCACAGGGGCCATCAAGAGAGCGCCTCAAAACAGGATTCACACTATACACTAAAATAAATTTCAAATAAATAAAAAATATAAAAAGTACAGTTAAACCAACAAATTGGCTGAACAATATCTAGAATCGAGTGAGCTAAGTCTATACATTCAAAACACACAGCTGTTGAATTCTTACCAAGGGCAAAACAGGCTCAGGGTAGCCTCCAAAGAGAAAGCTCTTGCAATTCCCACCACCCGCGTAACTTTCTTCTTCCACCCACCAAGCCCTGGCTGCTCGAAGTGTAATCTACAGATGAGCAGCACCAGCGTCCTCTCGGAGCTTCATGCAAACACAGATCACAGAGGCCACCCCAGACCTGCTGAATCAGAAGCTGCATGTGAAGAAGACGCCGGGGAGACTGTGTACACACTTTTGAGAAGCACTGACTCAAGGCGCCAGACACACTGCCTCTGTCAGCCGTGATCCTGGGTTCGTGGGCTCCCCTGTCCCTCTTTTATGCTCGTTATGGCTGTAAGCAGGGTAGTTCTTCACAGAAATGTGCGCCTTGAATGGGTAGGCCATAGGAGGCATCTACAATGCACCTCAGTGAAAACACCATCTGCCCCGGCCTTGGCCGACTCCACTGGAACTCCAACCTGCGTTAGCGGAGTTGTGACCAGGTGGTAGTGTTTTGCTATGAAGCTCTGGCTAGTAAATATTTCAGGAATGGATTATGAAATACAATGGGAAAAATGCTTTTCAGACGTCATAAATAAAAATATTTAAAGGAGGCAAACTTTAAAGCTATTATATAATAAATCTGAAAAATAGAAATTATTTATTTGAAAATGCAAAAGGAGCTCATTTTAAAGAAACATTTTCTAATAATACATATTCAGTGATATGCTGATCTTTCACAATTGGACAAAGACAATGGGGGAGGGGGAGGGTTGAACGTGGAAGGTGGGGGTGGGTAGGGCAGGGGAGAGTAATGGGGGGAAAATAGGGACAACTATAATTGAACAACAATTAAAAAAAGAAAGAAAAAAAAATGGGCCAGGAGAGGGGAGTGCCTTAATTCATGGATTTCCCTGGTGGAAACACTCCCACCGTGGCTGATTTCAAGGTCACAGGACAAGGAGTTGGGAGGCAGTTCGTCCAATGAGCTCTCACAATCAGGTAAGAGCCGGCTTCAGCACAGTACTGTAAGAACAACGATAAATATCAGCAGAGTACCTCACAGTTTCCAAAGGTCTGTTACGTTCCCGTCTGATTGCGTGTCTACATGGCTGGCCCTCAAGGCTGCAGAAGATGACCGTGACCCAGCCTTGTGGGGAAAGGCCCAGCACTGCGGCCCCCATCGCAGGATCCCCGCAGCACCTCGCCCTGCCTTCCCCCAGCGCAGAAGCATACAGCGCTCTGTTCTGGGGAGCAGGCCAAATGCCTTCTTCCCATTAACCCAAAGGCCCAGAGAGGAGGTAGAAGCTGGTCAAGGTCACGCAGGCAACAAGAGGTTTCACAGGTGTTTTAAGTCAACAGAGGCCTCCCTGATTCCCAAATTAAGGCTCCCCCCCTGTTCTTCCCCAGGGATCACGTTCTGAGAAGTTAATAAAAAATGCTGTGTTCAACCTCTTGCTTTAGTGCAGGAGTTCTCAGAGCTTTTACAGCCCTAACAAACATCATGACTTGCCAAGGAAAGACGGAGAACGTGCAATGTGGATGCACGGGGATCTCTCTTCACGGCCTCTCCTGCCCCAAGGAACACCTTTGGGAGACTGCCGCACTCCTCGGCCATCTTCCAGGCGTTATGTGGGCTCCTAGGACTAGAAGGGGCCCTCCTGGTCATCAGGTCCAGCTTGTCACCCGATGCCTGAGTGGCCTCTTTTCACACACCTCCAGGGACAGGGAGCTCATGCCCTTCTAACACATCCCCCTTTATCTTGGAATGGCTCTCTCTGTTTCTCCCCGGTCTGGTGTTTTGGTTCTTCTCGCAAGACCCAGGCACCGAAGTGAAAGGGACTGACCAGTGCTGAGCACCAGCCATGGGCCAGGCTGTCCACGCTCCTCCAACTCGCGTAACAGCAACCCTGTGCAACACGCACCAGCATGCTCAATTTCCAGAGATGAGGCCACAGGCTCTAGGCCACTTCTCAGTTGTAACTCCCAGCTGCCACGCACCTTTGCCTCCAAGTGACCCACACCTCTCAGGAAGGGACAGAAGCATGGTGAGGAGGAATGACTAACTCAGCCTCGCGGGGTGGATTCAGAACAGGTTTCATGGTGGGGTGACACTCGAGGAAGAGGATGGCGTATAAGCAGAGGATTGGCAAGTGGGTAGGAAGACAAGAGGGCATGCTGGCCAAGGAAACAGCATGTGCAAAGGTCCTGAGGGGAGAAACAAGGCACTGTCAGGGCAGGAGCAGAAGGGGCCCAGTGGGGGGCGGGGGGCTGGCTGAAGTTGGGGATTGGCCATGCGGACTACTGACGATAGTGAGAGCAAGGCAGGACACGAGGCCACAGGAACCGAGAGGCTGAGCAGGAGCAAATGAAAGGCTCAGGCACGGAAAACAGAATTCTGGGACCATTAAGGAACCCAAGGTGGAATTGGTCACAAGGAGTGGCTGGGACCTTCAGAGTACTTTCATAAATGAACAAGTAAATGAATGAATGTTCCTTGCTGAAGTCCTAGGGGAAGGAAGGGTGAAAACCATTAGCCCCATTCTATGGAGGAAAGCCAGGCTTTAGGGCAGTGAACAACTAGTCCGAGTTTACGACCAGTGAGAAGGGGGCAGGGTTGGAACGCAGACCTGTGGGGTCTGAATTTGGAGCTTGTCTTACTGCCTTACACTGGACCCAGTTTCCAGACTTGGGATTCAAGGTGGGGGCTGACCTCATGGTCAGTGGTAAGAGCCGGTCACCAGATGAGCAACTGGTCTGACAAAGCCTGGACAGCCCAGCAGAGGTGCTTGTAGGGGACAGAATGCAGGAGGCACTGGCCAGGAGGGCCCTCACACCCCTCTCCCCACCGGATACACTGAGGGGATCTTGGGGTAAGTGGCCCCTGGCTTGGGGCCTGCAGAGCTGGAGAGTTTGTAAGCCAGGAAGAAGCCCAGCCAGTCAGAGGGAGACCCCGCTTGACTCTGCTGCCTTGTTACCAAACCCACCCTCTCTAGGACTCCGTCTTCTGGCACCCAGAGGTCGAGATCAAGAGGCTGACATGGCTCGAGGACACCCTTCTGGCCTTCCCAGTCCTTCCTGGCCACAGCCCCTGCAACACCCCAGGGCTCACTCCACAGCCAACAGTGACCTGGATTTATCCCACGGAAGTGACCTCCAGCGGGAACTCACCTCACCTCATCTCACCTCCATCCATCGGGCCACTTCCTGATTTCCATTTCAACACCTACAGCTTGGGCTTGCAGGTGCTTTCTTTTTCAATCCACTGCCCACTGACGGACCTAGTCACAAATCTTCCACAGAAGAGCCACTTCCGGAACATCAGAGGCCCCGATGAAAGCAGTGCGGAACCACAGGCATAGTCTATGCTGGAGAGGAGGGAGCTTATATGCCGTGCGTGACACTGGGCAAGTAACTTTTCCTTTCGGTGGCCTTTTCTTCACCCAGTCCGTGGGTGAACCAGCACAGCATTCCCCACGCATGTTCCACACACCACCTGTGTTAGATGTGTCTCAGGAGAGCGTTGAAATGAAGATCCCCAGGCCCCAACCCAGATTTATGAAATCAGAATCTCTGCGGACAGGGCCCAGAAATGCGCATGTTCAATCCACACCCAGCCCCCCTGCTCAGGTGACTCATAGATGCTGAAGTTTAGAGACCAGGAGAGTCCATGGTCTCTGAGGTCTCTCCAGCTCCAACCTTTGGCTTCCCAACAATTTCTGTTAGTGGAGTATAGCGTAGACACTCAGGGCCTGCTTTTGTCCACCCCAATAACTCGCCCCTCAGGAAGGACCTCGCTAATGTTCCATGAGAGGGTCACCTAGAGATAAACTGAGATTATTGGAGGAACTAAATATGGAACGTTCGAACCACTGGAATTCCTCTCAGGAAACAGGCTGAGGTGGGGGGTGCAGGGGCCAGAGGTGGGGTGAGTTACAGGGAGATCCTACCCAGAGACAAATTTCGTTCACCTCGAGTTTCCAGCAGAGGGATTTAAAGCAGTTTTCTGTGAATCTTTGTCAAGGGAGTGTATGTACAAACAAACAGGGAGGATTTTTTTTTTTTTTTTAGTAAAAAGTTAATCGGCTTAAAGTGTGCAACTAAATAAGCAAAGCTTACATTAAAGTGACCCACAGAGAAAGGACCCCATGGAAAGAAAGTTCTAGGAAATACAATATGGTCTCTATGTTCTTTTGTAGTTTCATGCTATAAATATTCATGGGGCAGTGTTAATGGGGTCCACGGCTCTATGCAACCACAATAGTTTTTTTGTTTATTCTCAGGACCATGAACTTTGAAACCATGAACCTAAATTTCAGAACTCTGCATTCAGGCACATTTGCAGAGCAGGAGGGGAGAGGTGCAGGCTGGTGGAGGACAGAGGAGAGGAAATGGGCGAGATGTGAATCATGCCTCCGGGATCTTTTGGTTGAGATTAAAGAGTAGGATCTGTTTAGTATGGGAGGCCTCCTGTCTCCAAGGTGCCCAGCTGCTCCAGCCCGGGAAATGGCCTTCACAAGGGACAGACAGCTTCGTTACTCAAGCATGTGGCAGACTGGAGGGGGGCACTGGAAATATTGTAATTGGACCAAACAGATCTGTTGCATGTTTTACCTTGAAGACTTTAAGAAACTAATTTGAATCATGGAATTTCTAAGATGGAGAGAGTTTAAAGGCCATCAAAGCAATGTCCTTATTTTTCATATGAGGAAACTGAAATCCAAGTTCAATGACCTGCTCAAAACATTGCACCAAGAAGCCATGTCTACCGACTCTAAAACCAGTGTTCTTTCCCTACAGCAGGGATGGCAAATGTGAAAAAACCACGTGCCCCCTTGCTCCTGCCCCCCAGGGCAGATGTCCCTAATGGATCATGGTCTTCCTGTCCACTGAACCTGGACACAGCCTTCAAACCCTTCTCAACACGGTGCCACAGAAGGCGAGCACAAATGGATAGGGGTGGCAAATGAGCTGGGACCTATTTACCATCTGTGCCCCACACCATGCTGGCAACATCCATAACCCATCACCCATCTGCCCCAGCCAAGGCTTTCCTACTCAAAACCACCTGAAGTCTGAACTCAGGTCCAGGAGCGCGCACCAGAAACATCACAGGACCTGAGAAGCCACAGGCCAATCAGCACCTAGGAGAGCGCCACACACAGATGCTACCGGCTTGCAACTCAGCTCTGAAAGCTGGTTCCACCCCAAGAGAAGCCCCAGCATGAGCAGTAGGCCATACCTGCAAGCCCATTTAAGTTTTATAGCTCCAAATAGGTTTCAACTCACGAGCCAACCCCACTCAACTGGTGATGTTTCTGTGAGCACTTCTTGGACCCACAGGAAAGACAGCCATGATGAATTAGCCATGTCTGCCACTGGCACAGAGGAGGCGTGGCATTGAAGGTGCCCCACATTGGCCACTTCCTAACGCATGTTGTAAAGACACTAAAAATGTTTTCATCCATGTAAATGAGTATCTGGGGCAAGGCCTATGCTATGATTAAAATTATTCCTTTTCATTTTTTTTTATTCCTCACCTGAGGATATGTTTATTGATTTTAGAGAGAAAGGAAGGGTGAGAGAGAGATACACATATATATGAGAGAGAAACATTTAATTGGTTGCCTCCCATACATACCCTGACTGGGCATCGAACCTGCAACCTAGGTATGTGCCCTGACTAGGAATGGAATTCACACATTTTTATTGTACAGGATGATGCTCCAACCAATTGAGCCACCTGACCAGGGTTAAAGTTACTCTTTTTACACTTACTCTCCACCCTCTGTTCCACCCTGTGCCCAGGAAGGCTGACCCTGTGACTGTACCCTCACCTTCCCTCTGGCTTCTGGTTGCGGTCAACCTGGAGTAGACACTGGCAGATCCGAGGGAAGAGGAGAAGGCAGGCAGGCATTTCTTCCCTGCTCTGGTGCTGTGGCCCCGGCAGCAGTCACATCCCTCCACCACTGCCCCTCCTGCACGGTTCCAGCTCCTGTGACACTGGCCTGTCTCCTGTCCCTTCAGCCACGGGATAACTTACTAGTCTCCCATAACCCTGCCTCTGTCAGGCCCTTCATTAAGATCTCCTCACCTGAAACATCTGGGGTAAGTCTGTTTCCTGCTGGGACTGTGGCTCAAACAGCTGTTCTAAGAAAATCCTTCCATTATTTTTGTAGCTAAATAGAAAGATGGGATTCTGGCAGGCAAAGTGAATGGCTACTTTGGCCTAAGATGACACTTTTCGCTGCTTCATTTCAGCAGAACATGACTCATTGCTGTCCCACACCTGCTCCATTCCCACAGCCTGAGCTCACATGGCCTCCACTCAGTCACGGAGAGAAGGGTGCAGCTTAGATCCTAAAAGCCAGAAGTTTCTTGGGCTCTAATTTTGCATCGTACATGCCTGATTCAAGGCCCAGGCCCATCTCATAAGCCCTAATGTCTCCTCTGTGAAACGACCTCTCCTAGAGCTGTAAGCTACCAGCGCAATTCTGTGTGACTCACTCTGAAGACGAGGGCCCCCTGGAGGCCCCAAGCAGTGCACAGAGTGGGAAGATACAGTAGGTGGAGAGCAAAGAGACCTACGGTCTACCTCCAGCCAGGCCAGCCGCCATCCATGCGACCTTGGATAAGTAACTGCCCCTCCTAAGGGTCTGTTCCAGCCCTAACATTCTACAAGGTTTTACTCTAAGATTTTAGTGTATCTGGTTAACCTTCAGTTAATGATAATGGGCCCATTATCATCTTGACTAAATTTTCCTCACAAAGACTCAGCAAGTTTAGCCACTTGTAGCAGAGACTGCATGTTGTCCACCTTCTTCCCCTTCTTCCGTAATAACAGGGCCTCTGTTACAGGCCTTCCGGAAGAAAGACTCCCCAGACTCCCACATGGCTACCTGTGGCCATGTGACTAAGTTCTGGCCAATGAGATGAAAGCCAAAGTGACAAATGGTATTTCTTGGGAAACCTCTCACATATTCTTCGGCCCCTTTTCTGTTCCATGCTTTCCATGTCTAGCCTGTATTTGTGATGGTTTAAGCTCTGGTTGTCATCTTGGCCCATGAGAACAAGGGCCTCAACCTGGAGCCCCTGGAAGGAGATTGGGTCTCCTGGAGGATCTTCAGGAGCAGAACCTCCTCACTGGCCCTCGACTGCAGACCTCCAGACTTCGACATGAGAAAGTAACTTCTAGCTTGGTTAAGCCAATGTTCCGGCTATGGCCTCTCAACCCTAAATCTACTCTTCTTAGCCATGCTTTGTGATGCTGGAGCTGGACCCAAGAAACTTTTCTCCATTGCCGGCTGGCACACGAGACTTTGTCAGTAGAGGGCACTAGAGACAGGGACACTGCAAGAGGAAGGGACTTCTCTTACTGGTTCCCAGGGCTGGGGGGGCAGGCGGGGGGGAGTATCTCATCTTTCTTATTCCTATGCAGTATTCAGGAAATCCACTGGTGCCCACCCTTCAAAGTTTTGCCAGTATTCCAAAGGGCAATTCCTGGCTCATCAGCCTTTTCCTGCAGCATCTCGGCAAACCTCTCTGACCTCCACTGGGCCACAGCCAGGCCTTCTGTGAAGTTAAAATTTCAGCCCAGTTGGGGGCAGGGCAGGGTGCCCTCTGCCACGTTTGTTCCTTCCCCAGTAGCTGCTCCCACATCTGCTATTTCTGTTGTCGTTACTGTCTCCTGCCTCCTTTAGTAGTCAGTCCCCTTTTGCTAGTTAATAATCCTTTATATTAAAATTTCAAATTACTGGTGTGGTTTCAGTGTCCCAACTGGGCTTTAATGGACACAGCCAATTAGCCTGGGTCCATTACTAGCAATTTAACCTAACTTTGACCAATACAACCATGCAATCATCTTCACGGAAAAAAATGGATAGCAGGGTACTGAAGAAGCTTTCTGCATTTAAAAAATCTCTCCAAAATTCATTTGCAACAAAATAACAAACATGACAAGAATTGAAGTCCTTAATATTGAAGAGTAGCTACAAAAATAAAAAAAAAAACAAACATCCAAATAGGAAAAAAAAGCATGAGTAGAAGGAAATGAACACATTTAAATAAACAGAAATGGTCAAAACATATTTTTAAAGGTCAAAATCATTTTAGAAAGAAATACAATAACAATGTAAAGGTGAATTAAAGAAATAGCAAAATATTTTTCTCTTATCGAGCCAGCAAAGGCTTTTAACACTAAAATACAAAATGTTCATCTTAATGGGGGTGCAAAAGAATAAAACAATTTTGAAGGGCACTTGAAAAAAAAGAATCAGAACCCTAAAAGCACTTATACTTTTGACCCAGCAATTCCGCAGTGTAGGCAAATTTTCTAAAAAAAAAATTTTAAATGTACATAAAAATCTAGCAACAGGGTTGACTCCAGCATCATTGTTTATAAAAGAAAAAGAAAAAGCTTGGGAAGAAAACGTGTATGTCCAACAGCAGAGGACCGGCCAAACAAACCATGGTGCCTCTACGCAACGGGACACAAAACAACCCACCTCGAGGCTGCACATGCATCACGTAAGCATCTTTACCGTCGTAGGAAAGAGGCTCACGGCACTCGGTGGACGTGAAATACAAGCAGGTTCAGAGCAGTACACACGGCTTCACAAAATATAAACATGTAGAGAAAAATTGGGAAGAATATACAACAAAATGTTAACAATTACTTCTAGGCAATGGAATCACCAGCAATTTTTACTCTCCCTCCCTATACTTTCCAACTGTTCTCCAGTGGATGTGTCTTAGCTGTATAATTTGTAAAAACTGTTTTATGTTAAAAAATAATCTCCCATAAATGGTAATGCATAAAATATAGTAAAAAATAAACCATTAAAAGTTCAAAAAATAATAACCCCCTTTTCTGCCCATCTCAAGGCGCCCCCCAGGGCTTGCTGACCATGTCTTGATGAACTCAGCTGTGTTTCAGAGATGACTTTGTGACACAGCTCAGCTCCGGAGGGATCTCTCTCCCATCTTCCCTTCCCTTCTACCTCCAAGGCCATCGCCCAAGTCTGGTCCTCATGCTCCCAGGCCTAGACCTCCTGCCGGGCCTCCTGCTTCTTGCCTCCACAAATCCTAAGCATCATAGGTCTTCATTGTAACAGTCCTCTGCTCAAAAACCATCAATAGCTCCCCATTTCTTAAGGAACATTTCAAATTCTAAGCTTCATATGCATAGTTCTAAGCCTCTTTCAATCTTGTCGATACTGCTCTGCAGAGTAAACCAAAGTGACCCTCCAGCTCCAGGCACATCACAAGCAGTCCTGCTGCCTCACTCTGACTCACACTGCTGCTTCTACCTGGAATGCCTTCCCCTGCAATCTACCTTCTCTACACTCCATCTGTCCTTCCGGGACAAGCTCAGGGTATACCAGCCCCCTCACCGGGAAGCCTTCCTTGATTGTCTCAGTGATTGCTACCATTTCTGAATCCCTATGTGATCTCATTGGCTCAGTTTTTTACCTGGCAAATATCAGCTGAGTACCCACCGTGTGCCACACAGAGTGCTGGGGCCTGGGAAACCCAGTGAGTCTGGTTTCTACCCCTTGGAGCATGTTGTCTAATGTGGCAACAGACATGGAGCAAGCAATCACAGCAGTGACTGCACCCAGTTATAGACTGTAAAAGTTCCATGCAAGGCCCTGGCCTGCATGGCTCAGCTGGTGGGAGCATCACCCCACAAACCGAAAGGCTGAGGGTTGAATTCCCAGTTGGGGCACGTGCCTGGGTTGTGGCTTCAGTCCCCAGAAGGGGGCATATATGAGAAACAACCAATGGGTGTTTCTCACATCAATGTTCCTCTCCCTCTGTCTCTCCCTCCCTTCCCCTCTTTCTAAAATCAATAAGCATGTCCGTTGGTGAGGATAAAAATAATTTTTTAAATGCTATGCAGGGAGGCAAAGGTGCTGAGAGATTTGAGAAGGGACCCAATTGAAATCAGGGCCTGGGCAGGCCTCGGGGGGAAATGACATGAAAGCCTGAGCCCTGGAGGATGATCTGGAGTTGACCAGGTGGGCAGCCCAGAGGCCTTTCCAGGCAGGAGGAAGCACCTGTGGGAGGTGGAGCATGGCAGGTAAGGGGAGAAGGATGGATGAATAGGAGGGACAGGGTCTGCTGACTGCTCTCATCCCACGTGCAATGGGAAGTCCTAAGTGGGTTGGATTTCGCAAACATGATCAGATGTAAGTCTCAGAAAGATCACTCTGCCTGCAACGTAGAAAACAGACTGCAAGAGGCGAGCGCGGTCAGGCACGGCTGCAGTAGCTCACAGAAGAGCTGATGGGGGCTTGGACCAAACAGTGGCAGAGAGAAGTGGACAGACCCAATTTTGGAAGCAGAATTGGTAGGGCTTGGGTTGGACCACATGAGGCGGGAAGGAAGAGGCAGGTGTCCAGGATGGTGCTTGGGTTTCTGTTTTAAGCACTGAGACTCTGGTACCACCTGGTACCTGCCACCACGCAGCCCAGCCCTCAGTGAGCCACCGCAGGCTCTGAGTCCAGGGGAAGAGCAGAGGAAACTAGTGCCAGTTCAGCAGGAAGGAGAACTGACCCAGGGGCACACAAAAGAGTTAAGGAGGAAAGTAGCCTGCTCCTGTGGGAAATTGGTTCACAGAAGACTCACAGCAATTCCAGGCCAGGGACCCAGGTGGAAGGAAGGGGCGGAAGCTTGGTGCAAATTGCAGGATGAGCCGAGAGATAAGTGGCCCAGCTGGCAGAGCAGCCAAAGACTCCGGGGTGAACATCAACACTCAAGTGCTCATGCAGGCAAGCTTGAGAGTATTTACTGGTAACCGACAGAAGTAGTTAGAAGGTGGTGATCACAGACAGGTCTGTAACCAATCAGCAGGAAAGCTCGGCTCCTGTGGCTGTGTTTGCATCCAGGCAGAACCGTATTATGAGCAGGCTGAGAGGACACCATGAGAACCCTGCTTATATGCATTTGGTTTCTCTTTCACCCTCTCCCTGCTTCATGGATGAGAGCAAATGAGCGGTGGAGCAATAAATTATCACTTGCCGCAAGCTATGAATCCCAAGAGAACTCTCTGCAGCCCTGAGAGGGAGAGATAAGCACACACAGGCCCCTGAGAGAGGGTCACTTACCCGGGAATTTTTTCATGGGGGACAATAACAGGAGTAATAATAATGGTAGCCAGAAGGAGTAAGAATGAATGACTGCTGGCTAAACACTTCATGATCATTGCCCCAATTCATCCTCAAACAAACCTACTTGATGAATTTTAATACCATCCCCATATTGCAGATGAGGAAACTGAGGCAGAGAGGTTAAAAACTCAGTCAAAACCACAAGGTAAGTGAGGGCGGACAGGCTTCACACACAGGCTGCCTGATGCCAAAAATAGTCTCATAAGCAGGATGTTTCATTGCTTCTGTTCTATCGCCCAGGCTGTGCCCCCCAGGAGACCCCGAGGAAACGTCGGCCATCTAAGTCCTTTTCCTCAGGGAGGTGGCTGGACCCACCGTCCCCGGGCCACCTGACATCCATGCACTGCTCCAGGCCTTCTGAAAGGGGGTAGAGAAACATTTTAACATTTGAACACCTTGAATTATTTATTCACTTACTCTTTCCAGTGCATTGAGACTAAGATACTTCGAAGGCCAGAACTGTCTCACTGCTGTTGGAGTTTGAGCCAAGGATAAAGACAAAGGTAGGGAGAAGGCCGGGCGATGGTGCGCTGGGGAAGGAGTGCACAAGCGTGACCTCCGGCCAGGGCAGCGTGCAGACTCACGTAGACCGTGTGTGGAGGGAGCCAGGAGAAGGAGCGGTTCCAGGGTTGGAGGGGCTTAGAGGAGAGAGCAGAGGTTTGAGGAGTTTGTTCCACCACTTACAAGGTCAGTGTCCTGTGTGGGTCCCAGCCCAGCCTCTGCCCTCTGCAAGCACGCAGCCCACATCCTGCAATGTCCACAAAACCGCAGGGGCCCAGACCATCCCCTGGCTGAGTGACCAATGGAGGGGAGAGAGGAAAGAGGGCTCTGTAAACCATCAGGTGTCACCAGGAACTCTCAGGCAAAGCTGCAACCACTGTGAGGATTCACATCATCGTTCTTCCTCTCGAAAAAGCTGTTGAGGGCTGAGAAGGAAAGTTTTGGAACCAGTAAGTCACAGCTTCTGTTCAGGTTGCTTGGCTAGGTCTCCATGGCAAACGACTGGGTGCCACCATCAAATGTGGAGTGGCCCCCAATCCTGCTCGCGTCTCAACTGTTTGAACTGGAAGGCCATCAGAACGAGGAGCAGCTGGGAGGAGCCATCGGCTGAACGGAGGTGCAGGCCCAACACCGTTAACAGGTAAGTCCTCACTTCACATCATCGATAGGTTCTTGGAACTGTGATGGAACTCCATATAATGGAACTAATTTTACCACAGGCTAATTGACACAAACAAGCCTTAAGATCCTGTAGCATCTCATCAACGTTAAAACAAGATGACGTTGAATGACATGATGTTGATTTGAGGACCTGTTGTAGTCAGGGGCTGGCTTCTCAGATGACATCTGATTGGCTGCAAAGCATGGAAACTCCCACCCCACCTATCCTCAAGAAATCCACTGAGATTCCTGGCAGACTCTGAGACCAAGGTGTCTGGATATAGAGGAGCTATCTACATTGGCATCATCAGGAAACATAAAACTCTGAAAACATCAGAGCACTTCAGTTGGTCAGATACTTGGTTTCCTGCCATTTAGAAACCTTGTTGGATTGGTATGGGATGATAACAATAAAAACTATATTATTTCACTGACTTTTTACCATGTTCCAGGCACTGTTCTAAGTGTTTTGTTTACATTCACTCATCTAATCCTCATAACAACCCTCTGTGGTAGATATTAGTAGCCCCATTTTCTAGATGAGGAAACTGAGATCCAGAAGCTTAGCAGGTCCCACAGTCAGTAAGCAGCAGAGCCAGGACGTGGACCTGCACCATCTGCCTCTGAGGTTCACCCACTGGGCCCCTAGGCTCGTGCACAGGAGTGCAAAGTGGTGCTGTGCACAGGATTCAATTTAATCCACACAATTGGTGCATGACAGGTTTTTCAGGGGCCACGAAATTATAGCAATATTTCACATTTATCGAGTGTTTAGCACAGTATCAAGTGCCTTTCATAGAACAATAAGCCTGTGAAATAGGAGTTTCTATTAACTGTATTATATACACCAGGAAACTGAGGCTTTAAGAATGAAGGATTGCCCAAGGTGACAGTAAGTGACAGAGCCAAGAAGGAAAGCCCAACTCAGCTTGACTCCAACGTGTGGGTCCAAAACAAAGGGCTGGGGAGAAGCCAGGAGCTCCAACAGCATCTATGGGCCAGGACAGTGAGTTCCATGAAAGTGGCCGGAAGCAGTGATAAGTGGAAGGTCCGGAACTGGCCACAGGAGATGCTGAATGATGACCTGTGTACACTCAGCTGCCATCAGGAGCACCTTCCTGCTGAAGAGGCCAGGGCCCAAGCTGGGATCTCCCAGGGACAGGGCTGAGGTCTGGTTGGCACTTCGATCCCCAGCACCCAGTGCACGACCCTGCGGTCTTAGGAGCCAGCACACCCAGGACGGCTGTGGGGGCTCTGTTGTACAGCCACAGCCCTGTCCTTCCTCTCCTCTCTCTGTGCTGGACAGATTGATTAAAGGGCACCCTCTCATCCCACTGGAGAGGGTGTGAAACACTCACTGCTGCACGACTGGGCAGGAGAAAGAAGAAAAACGGGTTCCACTGAGGTCAGAGGGGGACCGACCCAGGATGAAACCATTAAGGACTTTTCCATCTGCAGAACTTGAGTCCAGTCTGCAGAAGTTGTGTCGGAAGTCAAAGGAGCACCAGTGTCAGGCAGGTCCTGACAGGAAGCTCAGTTTCTCCACATGCAAGTGGAACGATCACGGCTGCTTGTCCACCCCCAGGACTTGGACAAAGGTCAGTGGACTATTGCCTTTGTTATCACTCAGCCCCTAATCCAAAAGGGGCCAAGGTGTTTGCCTTCATGGCCTCCTCTCTGCCAGATACTACCTGCTCCAATGTGAGTCTTGGCCAGAATGAGGACCCCTAGGTTCTGTGCATTTCCTCCCCCAGGAACTACGCTGGCCTGTCCTCATCTTCACTTACTTTATTTTAATCTTTATTGGGCTATAATTCACACACTGTAGAATTCACCCTTCACTTACTTTTGTGACCCTGTTTACCAATGATTGGCTGGTCTGAATTCAAGAATCCCTATCTAACTACATTGCATGAAATCCATTGTTCGCTTATTACAAAAATTCAAATTCCTCTGTAGCATTTCAACAAGAGTGCAAGAAGTACTCTCGAACACCTGCTCTACGTTCACGTACTGTACGCATTCATCCACAACACTTGCCTTGAACCAGAATCCATGCTAGGCACTTGACAAACATTGTATCGCTTAATCCTTAAAACAACCCTAAGGAGTGAATATTCCTAGTCCTTTTCAAGTGAGGAAACTGAGACTCAGAAAGGTTAAGTAACTTGCCCAAGGTCACAAAGCCTTGAACAGGTGGTAGAGTTTGAATCTAGGTCTGTCAGGTGTCAAAGCCTGTGTTCTTGCCCTGGCTGGTGCAGCTCAGTGGACTGAGTGCTGGCCTGTGAACCGAAAGGCTGCTGGTTTGATTCTCATTCAGGGCACATGCCTGGGTTGCTGGCCAGGTCCCCAGTTGGGGGCACGTAAGAGGCAACCAATTGATGTATCTCTTACACATTGATGTTTCTCTTCCTCTCTTTCTCTCTCCTTTCCCCTCTCTCTAAAAATAAATAAATACAATCTAAAAAAAAGAGTCTGTGTTCTTAACCACCTACACCCCACCCCGGTGCACTCTGGGGATGAAATCCTGGAGACAGGGGTGGACTACACAGCGCCTCTGCCTGGAGAAACGGGAAAGACAAACATTTTGTCTCAGTACAGTCCTGAAATATTTTAACTCCATCAAATTGGCATCTGCCCTTCAGCAAGAACACCAGGACAAGGAGGGATGAGAATAAACTTATAAAAACACCAGTGTCCCTCACCTGGGCATGGCCCATGGCGGGTGGGGGAGAAGAGGTGCCAGGAAACAGGCAGTACCAGGGAGGCAGGCTTCTGGGGGGCACCACGGGAGCCTCAGATCTGTGCTTAAGAATCCAGGATGCCTGCCCCTGCTATGAAGGATGGAAAGTCCTGGAGAGCACATCTAGGACTTCATGATCCCCCCAGCTCCACCCTGAGTATTCGGGAAGGCTGCAGCCCACTAGGCCAGGGCTGCTTCACTTTCCAGGCTGAGAGAATGCTTAGTGGTTCCTTCAGCCATGGGCTCACATAGGGCCAAAATCGTCACTCCCTGACTCATCAAATGTTGACCACGCCTACGATGTGCCAGGCACTGCTCTAGGCACTGAGCTTAGAGCAATGGCCAAAGCAGACAAGAACCACTGACCGACCCCACAGAGTTTAACATCCCAGCCTTGCCTCAGTAATGTGAGGGCTGCTGGCAAGAGCTTCCTTGGATAAAGCTGGCCTAGAGGGCTCTGTGTGCCCCCCAAATAAGGTTTTGCAGAGGCCTGCTGGGGACAAGACTCCATCCACTAAAGAAGCTACCTCCGTTCCACTCCTTTCGTCGGATTTCCTCTTTTCCTGTCTCACTCTCTCTGCTCCCTCACCCTGCCTTCTGGGATCACCTCCCAAACTACCCATATACAAGTCCTTGTCTCAGGCTCTGCTCTCTCAGGAATCCAGCTACAACTAGCCTCATGCCTCCCCTACAGGGCAAGTGGTTTTGTTCCCATCCCCATTTTGCAGATGAGACCAAGACATGCAAAGGTAAAGTAACTTGCTCAACGCCACACAGACAGTAAGAGACATGGATCCGGGCCTTCAGGCTCTGAATCTAGCTAAAGAATTATAGGTGAGGGCACAACTTCCAGCCAAGAAGGAGGAGTAGGTAGACACACTATGCCTCCTCGCACAACCAAAATAAGAACAACAAAAACTTAGAAACAAAAAATCAACCAGTACTGACAGAAAATTGAACTTTATGGAAGTCCAAAAACCAAGGAGTTAAAGAAGAAACATCATCCAAACCGGTAGGAGGGGCGGAGACGGGTGGCCGGGTGGAGAGGACTCCTAGCAAAGCAGCGGCTGGAGGACTCCGGGTGCGTAAGGCGGCAGCGGGCAGACCCAGCAAGGCAGTGGATTGTGGAGGGGCTTGGCGTACAAGGCAGCTGGCGGACTGGATGGTCTCACATTTGCATGCAGATAAACCAGGTGAAACTGGGGAGTGAGACAGACCATGCAACCCAGGGTCCCAGCACGGGGAAATAAAGCCTTAAAACACCGATTAAAAACACCTGTGGGGGTTGAGGTGTCTGGAGAGACTCCCAGCCTCACAGGAGAGTTCATTGGAGAGACCCACAGGGTCCTAGAATGTACACAAACACATCCACCCAGGAATCAGCACCAGAGAGACCCAGTTTGCTTGGGGAAAGCAGGGGAAATGACTGAAATCTGGCAGAGAGCGAAGCAAGAGCCATTGTTCCCTTTTGGACCCCTTCCCCACATACAGTGTCACAACCCAGCAACGTGGATTGCCCCGCCCTGGTGAACACCTTAGGCTCCGCCCCTCACTACATAACAGGCGCCTAAAGACAAAAAAAAATTGTCCCAAATGAAAGAACAGATCAAAGCTTCAGAAATAATGCAACTAAGTGATGAAGAGATAGCCAACATATCAGATGGACAGTTCAAACCACTGGTAATCAGGATGCTCACAGAATTGGTTGAATTTGGTCACAAATTAGATGAACAGATGAAGGCTATGCTAAGTGAAATGAAGGAAAATGTGCAGGGAACCAATAGTGATGGGAAGGAAACTGGGACTCAAATCAATGGAGTGGACCAGAAGGAAGAAAGAAACAACCAAACAGAAAAGAAGGAAGAAACAAGAATTCAAAAAAAATGAGGAGAAGCTTAGGAACCTCCAGGATATCTTTAAACGTTCCAACATCCAAATTATAGGGGTGCCAGAAGGAGAAGAGGAAGAGCAACAAGTGGAAAAGTTATTTGAACAAATAATAAAGGAGAACTTTCCCAATCTGGCAAAGGAAATAGACTTCCAGGAAGCCCAGGAAGCTCAGACAGTCCCAAAGAAGTTAGACCCAAGGAGGAACACACCAAAGCACATCATAATTACGTTAGCCAAGATTAAAATGAAGGAGAAAATTCTAGAAGCAGCAAGGGATAAAGGCAGAGTCACCTACAAAGGAGTTCCCATCAGACTGTCAGCTGATTTCTCAAAAGAGACCTTCCAGGCAAGAAGGGGCTGGAAAGAAGTATTCCAAGTCATGAAAGTCAAGGACCTACATCCAAGATCGCTCTATCCAGCAAAGCTGTCATTTAGAATGGAAGGGCAGATAAAGCACTTCTCAGATAAGGTCAAGTTAAAGGAGTTCATCATCACCAAGCCCTTATTATATGAAATGTAAAGGGACTTATCTAAGAAAAAGAAGATAAAAAACATGTACAGTAAAAAGACAGCAAACTCACAGATATTAACAACCACACCTAAAACAAAGACAAAAGCAAACTAAGCAAACAACTAGAACAGGAAGAGAACAACAGAAATGGAGATCACATGGAGGGTTAACAACAGGGGAGTGGGAGGAGGAGAGAGTGGGGAAAGGTACAGAGAATAAGTAGCACAGACAGTGGGTAGAAAATAGACAGGGGGAGGGTAAGAATAGTGTGGGAAATGTAGAAGCTAAAGAACTTATAAGTATGACACATGGACATGAACTAAAGGGGGGCATGTGGGTGGGAGAGAGTGTGCAGGGTGGAGGGCAGTGAAGGAGGGAAAATGGGACAACTGTAACAGCATAATAAATAAACTATATTAAAAAAAAAGAATTATAGGTGAGGGCAGGCAGGCAGGAGAAGCAAAGGCTGCAAAGGTTGCTCTCAGAAGCCTGGTGATCAGGAGATTGGAAAACACAACAGCGGAGCTATGAACCACCAGTCAGAGATCATGCCCAGAAAGCCCCATGTACCTTACCCCCCCACTCCAAGAAGACTTCACAGATTCTCTCCTGTTCTGCAATCACCTGATTTTTTTTCAAGATTTTATTTCTGTATTTACTTTTAGAGAAAGGGAAAGGGAGGGAGAAAGAGAGGGAGAGAAACATTGATGTGAGAGAAAACATCAATCGGTAGCATCTCGTACATGCCCCCAGTTGGGGACTGAACCCACAACCCAGGCACGTGCCCTGACCAGGAATCATCGAACCAGCGACCTTTCCCTTTGCGGGATGATGCCCAACCCACTGAACCACACCAGTCAGAGCTTCAATCACCTGATTTTAAAACCATACCTTTGTACCACACCAAATACATTGTTTATTAATAAATTTAAATTTTACAGTTTAAAACTTGCTTTTTAAAGGTCCGCATGGAGATATTCTTTCAACAAGTTTCCAGAAAATTTATTTATAAAGTATCTAACTATATGTCAGGCACTGTTTTAAGCACTTTAATCTATTAGGAATCATCCTCATTTATAAATGAGGAAACTGAGGCACAGAGAAATGACCTCACTTGCCCAAGGTCACACAGCCTGTAAATGGCAGAGTGAAGAGTAAAATTTGTACATGATAAAACTGTAAACAGTAAAACAGTTACCAATTTGGTCAGCCTCTGAGTGACTGAGATGGAAGCGAAAGTCAAACAATAGTAAAAGGAAGGAACCAGAGGCACAACTCAAATGTCCAGAAGATATGAAGTGGGTGCAGGGCAAAACAGCAGATGTGGACCAAGAGAACCAGCACCCTGGACCTGCCAGTCTGCAGTCCTCAAGTCCAGCATTTCACTAAATAGCTGAGCAACTGAGGCCCTGGGCGGAGAGGAATTATCCAAGGTAACAAGGCTCCCGCGAGCCCAGGAACAGACTCTCATCTTCATACTCTGCACCTGTAGTAGGATGGAGAACCCCAGCTGAGAATGGGCAGGCAGGAGGTGTTTTTGATTTAAAGCCCTGAGGCAGGTCCTATGCAGAGGGCTTCTGGCTGGAGGAGTCAGGGAGTTCAGATTCAACTGGCATAAGACGGAAGGATGGCCCTAAAGATTTCATTTAAATATGTCACCAGGAAACACAGTGTTCCCCTGGGAGGCATTTCCTTTCCTTGAGACCTCAGTGCACTGGTGAACTGCGGTTGTCTTTCCAGAAGGCTGTTTCCTAGATTAGGGAATTTCCAGAATCATGGGCAGATTGAGATGTGATCTTTTCCCAGGGGTCTCCTTGGCTATCGCCCTCTTCTGGCCATTCTCAGCATCAGCATGGACCAGGGAGAGGCCAAACGGCTGGGAGGATCAAGGATGGCAGTGGAGGATGCATGGAGCTGACCGAACCACACTCCCAAGATCCTCTACTTTCCAGCCCTGCCCACCAATCCGCTCTTATTTGCGAAGAGTCACAAAGCACGCATGCCATGGTTATCCAGCGTTTTCTCTAAAATTACTAGAGAAAAATGAGCCCCAACAGGCAACCTACCTCAAGGCTGAGACCAGGAGCTAGGAGCTCTGACAGACCTATGCCTCTTTCACTTGGATTTGCAGCATCCAGCATAACAGAAGTGCTTAATACATTCCTCAACAAATTGATCACTTCCCCAGTCCAGACCCTACCTACCCAGACTGCCTCCAACAGCTCCCAACTCACATTCAGTAGAGTCAAGGATCTGACAGGTACAAGTGATGGGTAAGGCACCCTTTTTAGCCCCCACCCCACTGTTGCAGGCTCAGTGTCCATCTTCTCAAACCAAGACCACCATTCCTACAGTGCTCCAAAGACCTGTCTCCCTGGTCACAGGCTAGGTCGGTCCTGTGATGAACTGAGATACCTCAGCCGGGAACTGGTTGATACCCTCTCACACTGCCCAGGAACCAGCTCTTCTGCCCACCTTCCCCACTCAAAAGCCCTGCAAGGTACAGCAGTACTGGGTATTCTGGAGGAATCTTCCCACACCATAAGACTAAGCCCCTCAAAACCTTGTTTGATCTTCAACCTCCAGAAGATTCTCAGGTCTCACCACCCCCCAGGTCCTCCAGCCTCCTAGTACCCTTATCTTTCTCAGATTTCACCCAATTCTGACCTGCCCTCTGCCCAGCCCAGTCCACAACCGGGGCAGGAGCAATGCAAATAATTACAGAGCCATCTATGTTACTCTTTGCGGATAATTTCCCCATAAATCATCTGAGTCCTCCTATAATTCCTGTCCCCATTTTAGAGATAAGGGAACTGAGTCTACTACTAGCAGTCTCCAGGGTGTGAGGAATTGGGCCACTGGCGCACGGCACCCCCACAGATCTGGCCCCGCTCCTGAGGGAAGCATCCTGCCCATTTGGGGATGGAGACAGCCTCTTCCCTCTGCGCATTTCTCTGCAGGCCGCCAAGCGAAAAGGCCAGAGCACGCCTAGAGGTAAACATCACTACTCAGGGCCCCTGGCCACCCGCCAGGAACCGCTGGGTGGGCCTCTGAGACCATCCTCTAACCGGAGGGTGAATACCCCTCTGTCCCAGCTGGGAACTGCCTCAGACCCATAGGTTCTCTTTGGAACATGTGCTTGAGTCCTTCTGGGGCTGACATCTGAACTAATTATTCTGGCTTGGAAGTCGCTTCCCTCAAGACACAGGAGCCGGTTGGTGGCTCATGGGAAGCGGGAGCTGCAGCACCGGGACTGCGATTTGCGCCAGTAAGATTTGCGCGCCCCAGGGCGTCGCTTCCTGGAGGGATTACGGCACCTGCGGGCTTCCATCTCCGTTCGCCGGGGACGACCCCCAGGCCAGGACCACACTAAGGGGCTACAGGGTGGTGTGCGGCCACTTGAGGCATGCACATTTCCCCTTGGCTACCCCTTTCCTTTGGTTTGCCGTGAAGCTTTTCGGTTTCTAAAAATTTTCTTCCCAAGAGTAACCACAAGATGTTGGGAAAGTTTGCGCGAAACTTACAAATGCCGTGAAAACGGAGCCAGCGACTGCATCTGAGCCTGGGAACGCCGCGCCCAGCCCCGCCGCTCCGCTCCAGCCCAGTGTGTCCCAGAGATCGTACTGACCACCTGCCTGTCAGGCGGCCCGGGTGCCCTCCCCAGCCCTGAAAGCCCTCTCGGCCTCGGGCACCTGCCCTGATTCGCTTCGGGAATGCTCCCACGGCCGCCACCCCAGCGCGCCGCAAACCGGGGACCCGGACGCCCCAGCCCGAGTAGCATTTCAGCTGTTCCTCTGGGGCATTGTTTTCCCGGGGAGCCCCGGGGACCTTGAAGGAGGGGAGGGGAGACCCGCCCCACAGACAGCAGCGCAGGCTTGCCCACCACCTCATTTGCATTTCAAAGGCAAACTTCTGCCGGACTTGTGGCGGCGGCACCTACCGGCTTTGCACGGATCGTGGTAATGCTCCAGCTGCTGCTCCGCGCTCTCCTCACCTTCCAGCGCCGAGTAGTCCGAGACGGTGTCCAAACGCTCCCCGAGGCCCTCGGCGTGGCAGGGCAGCGGCTGCAGCAGCAGCAGCAGCAGTGGCCCAAGGGCGCCGAGTGTAGTCGCCCGGGGCATGGTTGCGAGGGACGAGCAGAGACCGAGGGAGTTGAGTGAGCGGAAAACTGGGCTCAGGAGAGGGACCGTATGCAGGGTCGGGTTGGCGGCTGCCCGGGCGCGCTGATTAAGCGCAGGTGGCCAGCATGGTTCAGTGCGGAGAGAGCAGAGCGTAGCGCCCTCGTCCTCCTCGGGGTTCCAAGGAAGCCGCCTCTAGGAGCTACTTGCCCAGCGGCCAAGGCTGCGACTGTGGCGGTGGCGGAGATGGTTGGAGCAGTAGCCGCTCCGCCCCTCTCCACCCGGGCTGGACCACACGGCCCTCTCCAGGGGCCCCGGGCAGCCAATCACTCCGGCGCGCGAGGCAAAGCCCCTCCTCTTCCCGGCACCTCCGCAACTTCGGAGGAAGGGGAGCGAGGTTAAGATGCTGAAGGCAAGGTCCCTGGGTCCACGGAGCTCCCACCAGAGAACGCTGCTCCTAAGATTGAGAGGCTGGACTTCCCGCCTTTTTATTCTCTTAACTCACTTTACAACTCCCCAGTGCACATGCGGGTGAAGACAGGCAGCAATGGTTAGAGCTAGAGCGCAGGACCAGGAGTCCTACATGAGCGGTCCGCTTCCCTACCAACTCGCTATGTGCTTTCAGGCAATCGTTCTGCAGGGACGAAGTCAATCTTCTTTCTGGTGGCTTTTAGCGCAGAAAAATTAAAAATAAAAAAACTCGAAGATTTCTATTCTCAAGCCATGAAGGATGCTTCATGCAGCACCCACCTAACCTAGTGGCTTAGGGACGAAAGATTTAAAATGATGGATTTCCCCTCTAAGTGACTCTATCCTTTAATAAAAGTCTAAGGTGCTCCAACAGGCAAAAAGATTGACAAATGAACAGCTGTGTGGTGCTATTTGTGTTAAATCACAGACATGCTTTATTAAATAAGTCATTCACCATTAACTTGATGGAATAAAAATGACCATTTCTGAAGTCTCTTTTTTTTTTTTTTGCCAATTAGAAACATATGCCCGAATAATTTAGAATAATCAAGAGATATTTGAAACCCACTCCCACGTTGTCCCTTAATGTAAAAATTGCCAGAACTGAGCCATTTTGATTCATAGACATAAAAAGTATTACCATGAGGCTTTTCAAAGACCTTTTGTGCAAGCAAAATTGCCCTAATCAAGAAGTAAAACACACCAATGTGTACCGATTTTTGGCGTCACACCCACAACAATCTTTTCTCATTTAAACTGCAAGTAGAAAAAATGCACTGAACTTCCCTTTTGGGTTTCCCCATAGGTTCACAGCCTCTGATGACACAATAGTCGACAGAAAGCCCACCCAGAGCTGGGCTTTACACAGGACTTCCAAACTCCTCCATTATGATCATCTTTCTCCTCCTCTAACAACTAGAACAAGTCCTTCAAGCCAGTCAAGGTTTAAGCTAACCCCTGGAAGGGTGCTACTGCATATTTTGTCCTGGCCCTTAGAAAGGAATGCAAGGACCCTGCTTCATGCTATCAGTTTTCATCAAATAAGCACATACTGGATGGGTTGGGCAAGACCTGATTAGGAACTGACAGGCAGAAGGAATTTGGGGGGATGGATGCTACCAAATGGCAGAGAAGGCCAAGTGGCCATTAAACAGGCAATAGGTGTGGAAGGCGGGTTGAATGGCATTTCTCTCTAAATGCTGGAAGGAGTCAAACCCAACGCCACAGTTCTCTGCCTTTGACCCAGTGAAGGTCACCACCTGTCAGTAGACAAGTCCACAAAGTCAATCTCAAAAAGGCCTAACAAACTTCTGTGACACTTCCAGGTCTCCAGATGGCACTAGGCAAACAGCCAACTGGCTTCATTAGCAGAGAATTCCTCTGGAAAATAGACATGACAGGAAACCTCTTGTGCAAGCACTGAGGTTGTGAGCTTTCATTGCCTCTAGTCCCCACCTGGTGAGTAGCTGCGAGGTCTTCTCACCAGCACTTTGTGCAAATATTTTGAAGACAGTGGTGCTCCTGGAGGAGCTGGCTGCAGTTTTGTCAGAAGCCCTGTTTAGATGCTACTTCTGCTATCAACCAACATCAACAAAACGTTTGGATCATAGGTTAGATAGGAACAAAAAAGGATGATTAATATCTTCTCATTTATATAGTTCATCTTACTTGCTGCTTTATATATATATATACTTTTAATTGAAACCCCATGAAAAAACTAGAGGCAGATATAAAGTGCTTCGTGATCTAAAGATGCTCAACTTTGTTCCATATTTAAATTGATATTATTTGTGGGCTTCCTGCCCCGTAAATCATGGTCATGTGGAAAACCTGCAAGTGGATACGCTTTCCCCCTTTGTCAGTCAGATGTTTGTTCTCCACCCAACTCATTCCATCTACACCCCTACACCAAGTGACCCATTCCTCTTGCAGTAGCTCCCAGATCCCTCCACATCTATCAAGTTTTGGCCCCCCGTCATTTTGCCTTTCCAGGACACTACACATCATCTCCTCCAAGGCAGAGAGTAGAACCTCCAAAACAAAGTGGGCACTCAACCGCTGGCTCCTTTCTTAGTTTACATTACTCACCACTGAGAAGCTACTTTTGAGTTCTTTGGAGAGGTTATAAAAAAATATTTAATAGGTAACAGTTCTTAGCAGCTGTTTAAACCTTTTGGGGCTCTCCAAAGCCTTTGCCCAAGCTCCCCAGTGTGGCATACCAGGCCCTCCGTTCACCATCAGGCCTTCCTTTCCTGAGTCCAGCCGTGGCTCTTGCCACCTGTCTCTCCACTCTTGTTGCATTAAGCATCTTGCAGTTATCCTACTAAGGGCTTGTGGCTTCACATTTCCATGTCTGTGCTGGGGACTTGATAACCACACAGCCTGCATCCTCACGCCAGCATCTATTATAGTGGACACTCACCTACTATGTCTGCCCTACCCTACTGGCATATAACCGACGGCAGACCTTCCATGTATCACCGTCTGTACCCTTTACTCCCTTCAATGACCTTCAAGGTTTAGTCCCATAACCTTAGTGGCTTAGACTGAACCACTAAGAATAACCATAACATTGGCCCAGTAAAATGAATTACATCAACTTCTTCCTACAACCATCTCCTCCATTTTTTTTAGAAACTCCTATCACCTTAATAATTTAAACCTTTGAAAATAATTTTAAATACATGTGTAGACTACATTACTATTGACATCACATATCCCAATGTGGACTTATTCCTCCCTTTTCTAATGTTAAACTACAGATTAGCAGTTTTATTTAATAAAAGTTCTCACATTGCAATCTAGGAGCTGGCTATACATAATAGGTTCCCTTATTCCCTTAGTTTTCCAACCAGACAAAAACTGTTCATTAAGGAAATCAAAAGTAATCCAAATTTGTACCAAAGAACTAGCAACAGGAATTGTCAAGTACAGGTGTTGACTGGGGCAGCTAATGAAACCTGGGGGAGAAAAGAACCAAAGAGGTTGACGAGGATTTAAATAACTCGTTAAAACTGGGGATGGAAAAAGTACAAACAGATCAGGAGACATTAACCCCCGACCGCGGCACAGCACAATAAAAAGAATCCCTTCCGTTGGCACAGAAGAGCCGTTTTCAGTGCGACCCCTGCATGTGGTACCTGCTCCACAGGCTGGAGAGATGACATTCCCATTTTAGTTGCAGCAATAGGACCCTAACCCTGACACGGCTGCTGGGCTGAAAGGAAGAAACCCTTTCATGGCTTCTATAAAATATAAGTCTACCCTATCAGTCTCTCAGGATGGTTCTAAGATAACATCTGAATCTCCTTTGAAAAAATAAGTACTAGACAAAAGCAATCTATTATCAATCAAGATAATGACAGGCGTGGCTAGTGTGGGGTTTAAGTGTAGGATAGAGCCTGTATGGGAAAAATGTCCAAAAATGTTAATAAAAGAGAAAAATCATAAAAAAAAAAAAAGGCAACCCTTATTTGTTGTAACATTCTTTCAACTTTCTATACATTTTTTTTTTTTTAAATATAAAGTTGGGGGGAATAAAATCTCGAATTTTAAATTCTTCAATCCAGGGGTCAGCAAACCAAGGCCCACCGTAGTGGCTGCATACGGAACACACCCGCACGGCCACACTCACTAGTCACACATTATCTGCTGAGTGCGGCCACAGTCGCGCAGCTGCGGCCGAGACCACACAGTGTTCAAAGCCTCAAACGTTTCCTATCTGGCCCTTTACAGAAAAAGGTCTGCTGACCCGCTTTATTAAAGTGTGGAAGGCTATCAGTAATCTCTTCATTTGCATGCCAGTAGTAACGGGTTGTCCCTCCCTCTTGGTTCACCTGTTTCAAAAAGGAAAGAAAGGATTCAAGGGGAGTACATTTAACTTTTTATTACTTTTTAAAAATCCAACTTCAGTTAAACAGACTAGATTAGAACCTCCAGTGTATGTGATACATTATATACTGGGCTCTACTACTAAAAATCCTGCTGCAATATGACCTATGCAAACCAAGGGTGTGTACAAAATGGAAGTAATTACCACCAGCAACTATTTCCTTCCACCTCTGTCACTAATTACCTGTGCTCTGTAGGGATTTAGAGATTCAACTTTGACAGAGCTGAAAAGCCCACGTGAGACTGCTTTTTCCAAGTGCACTCTGTTGGCATTCAAGCAGAATTCCATGTTATTTCTTCCTTGCCCTAAGCGCTACTTCAAATGTTTAAGACTCAAATGACTTAAACTGATAAACTGAGGTAAACACACAGAATGCTGCTTTATCGGTAATTCTTAGCCATCCTAGTTCATTAATACTTCAATATAAGCAGCTTTCACAACAGTTCTTTATTCCACTTCCTAACACAGTGAAATAACTTAATTTTTACTGTTGTCTTTGCACCATTTCTGCCTAAGGCTCCAGTAAGAATGTCAAACCAGGTGGCTTTGAGAAAATGCTCACAGGAGGGCCTAGGCACTCCTCAAGCTCAATTTAAGTCCTACGAAATTCCTGCAGCTCCATGTTAACTTTCTGATCTACCCTACCTCTCAATCTAGTCTATTTCTGAATACACTTCCAAACAATCTTAAAATTGTCACTTCTTTTATCCCTTTAACATCTTGATTGCTAAACTATAGCTCCATAACTGAAATTTTTATGAAGATATAAAAACATTAATAAATACTTGTCTTCACACATTATTCCTATTTATTATGTGTTCCAATAAATCAATAAAATGAAGCACAAAGACACACGAAAACCTAAACTTAATACCCAGATGGAACCACAACCACAGTGTATAGATGACAGACGGCTTTTCTTTCCTGGACTTCATATACAGAAGAAAGCCCTTAGTATGTGCTTTTTCCTGAACCAATTACATTAATGCATCTTTCTTTTTTACATTTTGTAAAAATTCAGGAAACTTTAAAATAACATTTATTAGCAAGACATTTGGCATAAGGTAGATAGTACACATTTAAGAAATAAAAGTTTTATCAAAATGAATACACTTGGTGAATGAACCCTAAATAAAGTGGCTTTTGGAAGAACTGGATTTTGTGGCAACCACCTTTCTAAAGAGGTCCATCCATTCCCAATGGAAAACACCCAAACATACCATTCACTTGGAGAAAACACCATTCACCATTCAGGTATCACCATAGAATAATGAGTTCTAAGGGTATGGGGCCTGGTTTATGGGCACATCCAGTACAATCTAGGAGCCCAACATGATCCACTAAAGAATACTTTACCATCCCTCCAGCCATTACATTTCCACCTAATCCTACTCTTGTAGGATTGTCAATTACAAATGCAGCTAAATTTTAGGAGAAATATGCTTATAGGTACAAGAGGTAAGTTTATCTTTAGTTTCTTATAGTATTCACAAAGCATCAGTTGGGAAGTTGAGCAAATAATGTTAACATATGAAAGATAGGTACTCAGCATTAATAAAGTGGAAAAACCCCATCCATTAATTAACTTTAAATAGTATTTTATTTTACTAGTCTACAACTGAGAACTAGGGAGCTAAACCATTTACGAATTACAACTCTTTCAAGACACACCACATCCAGCCACCCTATGAAGCCATAAATCAATAAATATTTTCTAAAGGACTTTTCAAGGTGATTTATATTCATTTTAATGGAGCTTTTTATATGGAAATTAGAAAATTATTTTTCACTGAAAATTCCAGGATTTCAAACAGCTCAATTTAATAGAAAAAAACGGTATACCTGAAAGCAGCTAAACCACTCCTTCTCTAAAAACCCTACATCTTACCTGCAAGACTCATGAAACACAAATTTCATTTTATTACAACAAAAGTTTGCTGTCTAACTTACACTCCATCAGACAGACTACGTACTGTTATATATCCTTTACATGTAGTTAGAAATATATGCCATTCAATACTGACTTTTAGTTTTCCTTGTAAGATCTTAAAGGCAGGTAAGAAGAAGAGAAAATGGAAGAACCAGTGTATTACATTTAATATAATATTTTGGCATGAAGATTTACCTTATAGCTTCTGACCAAATTTGTCAGCCACACATAAATGATTTTAAGAAATCAAACTTTTCACTCATTATAGTCCTTACATACCACATGATCGGATGCAGAGTCTATTAATTTATAAACATATTTTATAATGAAAACATCTTATGTAACTATCAATGGCATGAGTTTCACAATAAGGTTTAAATATAGCTGTTTTGACTCTTTCTAAAAATACCAATATACAGTATTATTAGGTGGTCATTTGCATAGCAAACTATTAAACTAGAAACTCAATGGTTCTAGGAAAACTTCACATTATGAATAGTTCCAGAAAGATGCATTCAAAATTAAAATCACTTCTCTTAGAAAAACTGTGACCTTTATTTGCCCACCCAAGAGTAAGCTAATCACTCCTACCCCTTTCCCACTTCACACAGTACACCAACCTGAACAGATCTGTGTGCCCCAGTTTCATGCAAAGGGTTTGTCACTCAGTCTGTGATGGTACTGGATAACCTATCAATAGGTGTGAGCAAGTTTGAGGATTTTAAAGTGTGGGTTCCCTGTATTAGAAAAGCATGATTTATAATATATTCAAAAAATGTATTCAGTAATATTGCCTTCTGAAAAGATAGCTTTAAATTGCAAACACATCTATTTTCACAAAACAATTTGGTCAGGAAATTTTATTTTAACACTCTAAAGCAATAATGCTTTAGATGTTACTTAAGTGCCCCAGACAGGATTAACAAAATTAAATGTTTCTAAATTACAAATTTAGCTCCTGTAGGAGTCTCAGAAAAGAAACAGAAGAAAACAATCCCCCCTCCCAAAAGAAGTAAGACACACACATTTTGAAGAAACCCCAATGTTTCATGCAGTGGTAGGCAAGATGTAAAAAGCCACCCAAATTCACAAATTTCTACACCAATCATCATCAGAAAAAAGTACTCCGAAGTCAATCTGTACATCCAAATGCTTTGGGAATCTACACCTACATTACATTATTTAATGTTATATACATTTATTAACCAACCCCCTTGTTTTTAATAATTTCTTATGTAAAACCTTCATTCAAACCCAGAAAAGATGTAAGACTAACTTGGGGGGGGGAGGGAGAAAAAAATAATCATTTTAGACATTCAGTTAAAATGTAGTTTATCTAAATCTCAAAATGTTTAATAAAAACAAATATCTTCTCCATTAAACACTTTGCTTTCTAACTGTACAGTAAATTGCATTGTAGAGAGTACACCTCTATCTTTAGACTGTATCTTCTTTGGATGGAATTAAGATGTAACTGGTTAGTTTTAAGATAAATAAATGGGAAGTTGGTCCAACTGTGATGACAGCAGATTATGTTACATGCAGAATTTAATATTTTAATTCTTTTTAAAAAAGGATGCAGTTGAATCAAAAAAAAAAAAAAAAGGTCAAAAGCAAACCCAGATTCAGTATATAAAAGTGTCCCACAATAGGCTGATGATAGCAGTAAGAATAAGAGACAAAAGTAATCTTTCTGGAACATCATTTTTCAATAACATAGAAACACTAAGTGCCAGGAAGATTTCTATTTATGTAATTTTAGCATCCAAGTCTCCCTCTATTTATTTTATTGGAACAAATGCTTTAAATAAACTATTTGTCCTCTTCACTGAAGAGAGCTGGTCTATCATCTTTAATGAGCTAGTTTTGGGGAAGATCAGCCATGTACTGTAGTAATGCCTACTGCATAAAATCCAAGCATTTGCTGTGAACAGTTGGAGAAAGCAGTCAGTAAGAACCTAGGATCAATGGAAATAGATGTTACTTTACGCCGTCCATGAAAGATAGACCCACAAAGTACCCAGTGTTAACGCCCAAATCTCTTCTTGCGCTTTTTTTTTTGCAGTGCAAGTTCCACCCCTGTGAAAGAGAAACTGATCCAAAGTTCCAGGTTTTCTTGGGTTGCTAGTCAATTTTCACATTAGTATAGATTTTTCGGACAAAGGCACTTGTTCCCATGTAACCGATTGCTCCTGTAAAGACAAAATAAGATATTTTGAAACAAATACATACAGTACGGTATCTATCATTTACAAACACTAATTGCCCTCTGCTCTGGAAAGTTATTCATTTTTTAAGATGTCTTTAAGGTTAATATTCTCTCTGACCTTATTAAAATGATATCATTTGTTTTGCAAACTGCCTGTTAATCTCATATACCAAGTGTGGCCTAATATATTTTTAGAATTGAGTATCAATTATTACATATATAATCAATACATATATCAATTAAATTACATCTCTTATAAAACAGGAATAATTTGATATTGATGAAAACCTATTAATAAAATACATGTCTTTTTTTAAAGTTGAGTATATGTTATTCAAGGTCACTAAACCAATATTAACATGTTTCCTAAACCATATAAAACCTTACAGATAAGAAGTGACTACAAATTCTCTTAGGGAAGGACTGAAAACCATGGCTCAGTGGCATCTGCAGCTCTAGAGAAGAAGCATATTCTGAGGGCTTCTTTTTTATGTTAAATTTGTAGAAGCTGTGTAGTTTGTAGAATGGAAGACATATTTGAGCAAATGGGCACAAGACACATGTAAGTAGGTGGGAAGTTTTAAAATGCTGTTTTTGAATATTTAGCCTCAGATTAGGGCTCAAAACACCAGGAGGCAGGGGTACTTTCCTGTTTTGTTAAATTAAGTACATATTTCCAACACTGCAGAGTGCTGGCACATGATAAGGTACCCCCAAAATATTTGTTCAATGAATAAATGAACTGAATAGTTCTTCACTGCAAATACTAAGAGATCTTTATCTTTAGTATAAAAGAGCTGGTCATTTAAGTCATAGAGAAGATTCTCCTTGGATTTAGGAACTCAGCATCTAGTCCAATCTAGTCCATCTAGAGTATATTCAGGAGTTACATTTATATGTATGTACTGAAATATTACTATATATAAGTATACTTCAAGTATATTTTATTCATATATCAGAATATAATTATATTCTAGAATTATACATAATATATTCTTATATATGGAAATGCTTACAGTTGAAATGACATGATGTTCAAGATTCATGTCAGAATAAAAGAGAGGTAATGTGGGAACATAAACAGACAAGATGGGCCATGAGGTATTACTGATACTAGGTGTGTTAGGTATATAGGGACCCACTATAGATACACAGATACATAGACAGGTAAATTGTCCCTCTTTTTGTATATATTTGAAAATTTCCCACAATTAAATATAAAATTTCAAAAAGAAACCCTCACCAAAACAAAGCAAACCTACTTCCAACTACTTTTGCAATAAATAGACATTTATTTAATATGAATTAATGATATTACACTTCAAAATACTGATAATTCATTTTGACATAGTTACTTGATATAAATTGTTACAAGGTTAAGAAAATAATCCTCAATTTTTAAAAAAATGAACATGAATTCTTAGAACATAAAAGTATCTATAAAATTTTAACTAGAATCAAAAATTTAACTGGCACAATGTAACACTAGTCCAATAATCAAATCTAATTTCCCAGATTTACAAAACATTTTTCCCCTTTGAGCAGATATGCTTAAAAGCAAAACAGTATCAAATTAAGAGAATCATTTTGCATAATCTTATGGGAGTACTTCAAGAATAAGCTTATAAAAATGTGACTTTATAAGAAAAAGATACTGAATATACTCTGTAGAGAAGTAAATGTCTTGGGAATAATATGGAGATATATTTTTAAAGTTCATTTCTTTAACACTAAAATACTATGCTCAAAATATAAAGACTGTAACAATCTATTTCCCACCTTAACAGATAGATCTATTTCCTTTTCCTACATAAAAAAAAAATCAACAAATATTTTTCTTTCAATTACTGATACATACATAACCTGATGAGTATGTTCTGTATTGTGATGACTTGTGAATCAGTCACAGCCTGAACTGTTCCTCCTCTGCCCCCAAACTGATTAGCACTGAAGGCATACACACCCATTAAAGAATAAAGACGGAGACATTGCCAGAATAGAGAAGTGTAAATGTGTCAAGACTTTCAGGCAGCCAAATGAAATGTGAAAAGGAAAAGCACTAAAACATTTTAGCTAAATTCATTCCATTGTCTTTGTAAATGTCAAGATATTACCTCTCTAGTTCAAAGATCACATATCAAGTCAAGAAAAAAATTTAACCCTCTGTCTAATCCCATAATTCTATACCTCATTAAATGGTGGTGATAATCAAGAAACATCTACGATTACATCAAGAGGCACTAATGAGCAATCTTCTGAAGGAAGGATGGCCAATAATACTAAAGGAATCTTCTGACTGCCTAAAGATACACCAGGGTAACCTACTCATCTTTCCCCCAAAGCTGACTAACTAATTATCACAGAAAAAGGTTATCATAATAGCTGCAAATAAAACATGTGATTATAACATAGAGAGCTGTCTTCCCTTATAGCCTATGTATGGAATGAGTTTTACTACCTGACAGTAAAGCACATGTTTATTGATTTGAGAGAGAGGAAAGGAGAGAAAGAGAAACATCAATGTGACAGAGAAACAGCAACTAGTTGCCTCCCCTCTGCACCCTGACAGGAAGGGGATTGAACCTGTAACCTAGGTATGTGCCCTGACCGGGGATGGAACCCTCAACTTTTTGGTGTATAGGATGATGCTCCAACCAATGAGCCACACAGGCCAGGGTGGAACAGATTCCTTCTGTTAACTGACACAAAACATACTAGTTTCAGATGATATATCCCATACTAATTATGTGATATACGTATATACTGTGAAATGACCACCACAGCAATTCAAGTTACTATCCATCACCATACAGCTAAAAATTTGTTTTCCTTATGAGAACTTTTAAGATCTAATCTCTTGGCAACTTTCAAACATACAAAACAGATTTATTAACTAGAGTCACCATGCAGTACATTGTATCCCCAGGACTTATTCATCAGATTACTCCAAGCTTGTATCTTTTGACCACCTTCACCGGTTTTGCCTACAGTCACACCTCACATCTCTGAAAACCACCAATCTGCAGAAGAGATTCTTCTGATGCAAGGAAAAAATGCAATCCTGGTATACTAAAAGGGTCCACAAACGTCATACCGGCACCTAGCTTTTAACAAAATGATCACATCTGCCTAATTCTATTATCCACCCCATAGCTAAAGGCAGAACTCTTTTAAAAAAAATAAACAAAAAAGCAGCCCTGGCTGGTATGGCTCAGTGGATTGAGTGCCAGCCTACGAACCAAAGGGTCGTGGGTTTGATTCCCAGTCAAGTCACATGCCTGGGTTGTGGGACAGGTCCCCAGCAGGGGTTATGCAAGATACAACCAACACTGGTGTTTCCCTCCCTCTCTCCTCCCTTACCCTCCCTCTAAAAATAAATAAATAAAATGTTAAAAAAAAAGTCAGACTCTGGAATTTATTTTGGTGTTCCTAATCAAACAACAGAAAGTCATTTTTTAATTCCCCATTACTGTGTTTTTCTGATTCTGAAACACTCAAAGATTTACTCTTGATATTCCAAGAATTTCAGAACTTACCACACATTATCCCCAAGGCTGTGCTAAATACCGCCATATATCCAAAGTAAAATGATGTTTGAAATAAGCCATACATCCTGAAATAAAACAAAATAACTACATATAGTATATCAATTTTTACTTTCAACATAAGGCCTTAAATTCTAGTATTTAAATGACAAGTGCAATTTTCTAAATACAAATGAAAATGTGTCAACTTACTTTGTTTTGAAAAAATAGTAGTAAAAGGAATACATGTAAACATAGATTGCCGTTGATGCAGCAGAGAGAAAACTTGTCCATTGCCTGGAGGAAAAAAATATAGCTCTTTTGAATGAATGGCACTGAAATGAGGATTTTTAAATGCAAAGAATTTTATTTTTAAAAATTCTTTAAAACTTTGTATCTTTAAAAACAAATGTATGTACTTTGCATTTAAATATATCAACAAGGAGAGAGCCTAAGAACTGGAAGCAGAGATCCTGAATTTTGTCAGATTCCCTAGTATAAGTCACTTTAAATAACCGTTTCCTTTTTCAGACCTGTCTCCTGGTATTTAATTAACACAGAGCAATGCTTCCTCATAAAGCTCTTTCCACATCAAGCACTTTGTAAAACTATTTCTAACATAGTGACCTCTCATTAATACAAAAGAAAATGATACTATTTTTTCTCATTTTATAACAGAAAATCATCTTTATCTTTATCATTTTTATAACTGAAAAAATTCCCTATTCTATCTTAAGTAACAAAGCTTTTATATGTATCTTTTACTTCACTAGATAGACTTCAAATGGAGACTTATTTTAAAATATTAGGGTCCCCTGAGGTTCTCCCAGAAATAAACACTCACCACCTATAATCCTCTGCATTTAGCAGGAAGTACGTGCACACGATGGTCACGCAGACGGTCACAATGCACAGGATGACCAGCACCAGCATCATGAAGCCATACACATAATAGATCTTATATGCCCAGAAAGATGTGAAGATGAAATACCTAAATAAAATGCAAAAAAGACAGTTTTCTAGTCTTTACCTTGAAGCTCACCTTGCTCTTGCTAAGTTTCTCATTTTAGTTCTCACTTAAATTTTGATATTTTTCTTTTGAGTAACTTCCAACAATTTCCCTTACCTTTTTTCATCTATTAAATATGCTAAAATGCTCTAAAAATATTCTTAGATAATCTTTCAAGAACAATATCTTTAGTGGGGCATTTATGACTAAGGAAACTGAACAAATTAGAAGCTTAAAGAAGTAAAATATGGAAAAACAAATGAAAATAGCAAAAAATTCTTATTTGTAAAATAAAGTCAATTCCCTCATTCTTTCACTTTTTCTCTACCTACAACACTACTCGGGCAATGCACTTTGTATTTCATTATACAAATCCTATTAAATAAAAAACTAGGTTTGATAGGGTAATGATGTACATACAATTAGGGGGGACAAAACCAGGACAAGAAAGCCTGAAGAAATGACACACTCTCTTCAGAGGGCAGTAAGGGAAAGGGCGCTAGGATTTTACACTAAGATCCAGAGAGAGAAGAGAACAGCAACCCCTTGTGCCTCTGTAATGGCCTCCACCCTTTACATGGAGCGGTGCCCACTCTGCCACCTAAGCCCACAACCCTCAACACTACAGTATAGTTCTACCTGTGTTTTGTATTTACATTAAAGGGATCACACAACAGAAATTTTTTAAAAAAGATTTTACACAAAAAAAAAGGCCCTTCATTCTAATTCTATTACCCAAATCATCATTCAACTAGAAAGTCTTCTAGCTTCTTTCTCTTGTTCTCTAGATGTTTGTTAGTTGATTTGTTCATCATTCATTCTTTCGGGATACTTACAGAATCCCTACCACATATCAGGGAAGCAGTGAGAATACAACTGTGAAGGTGACACGGTCTCTACTCTCAAGGAGATTACTGTTTAGCAGGGAACACCAGTACAGGGGCAATCACGATGCACCGTGACATGTGCTCTACCAATGCATTTAAGAGGGGCATCTTATTGGTTTGGCTGGGTGGGACCTGGGGGTGGAGCCTGAGAAGAATCAGATAAGGCACGTGGGGGACAGGGTGTGAGGGACAGGAGATAGAGGGAGCTAGAAGAATGTTCCAGGCATAGAAACAGCAAAGGCAAAGGCTCACAAGTAAGAGAATCCACTGCATTTTGAAAAAATCAAAGGTCAGTATGGTCTGAACCTCAAATGAATGGGTGAGTGCCAAGAGAAGAGTTTGGAGATGTGAACAGGGCCATGTTGCAGAGTTTGGACTTACCTCCATGAAAACAAGAAGCCTTTAGCAAAGAAGTGAAGAAGACTGATACCTTAAAAAGATTGCTCTGACTACCAAAAGGAGATTGGGTGTGAAGGAGATCAAAACAGAAGTTAAAGATAAGCAGAAAGGCTATCTAATGGAACAGAAGACCTGCAGAAGCGGGAAGAGAGATGAATCAGAAGGCATGGAGGATGGGAGGAGAATGTATAAAATAGTCAGGGGTCAAGTCAGGGTGAGGACATAAAGCAGTACCAGACTGAAAGGACAGAAGCTGGTCCTGAACTGGCTTTCTTTTCTTTTCTTTCTTTAAAAGATTTTATTTATTTATTTTTAGAGAGAGGGGAAGGGAAGGAGAAAGGGAGGGAGAGAAACATCATGTGTGGTTGCCTCTCACGTGACCCCCACTGGGGACCTGGCCCACAGCCCAGGCATGTGCCCTGACTGGGAATCGAACCAGTGACCCTTTGGTTCTCAGTCCACGCTCAACCCACTAAGCTACACCAGCCAGGCTGAACTGGCTTTCTTAAACCTTGGGCCAAAGTGACACACACCCCATCCAATCCCTCTCCAAGGTACTGAATAACTACCACCGCTGGTAGGTGGCCACCAGCAGTTTGCCCAAATCTATGTCAGTTGTACTTGTTAGTGTAATTAGACAATTTAATTACATTTCCTAGAAACCAAGAAACAAACATAAGAGCAAAAAGGATATGTGATTTCTATAAAAATTATTTTGACTGCTTTGGAAAACTTGGATAAGGTGAATGGCTTTAAAAAAAAAAAAGTTCCAAAACTAGGTGTGGGTAAGATGGCTATAAAAGACTGAAGGGCAAGTGTTCCAATCTAGAAGGACTTCAGACAGGTCTTTATGTTCCTGTTCCACTTTAAAAAGACCAGAAAACATAGAAGATATATAATGAATGTCAAAGGAAAAATGATGGAAACAGCAACTAGATACAAATCAAAGACCTTGGCTTTCAATTTTTTTAAAAAATCAGTGAAGAATGTACCTTGAGTTGTTTTGTTAAAATAAAATGTTATGTGTGTATCTTTTTTAACAATTGCCTTACACGAGACAACTTTTTAACTAACCACCTATCAGATCCAATCATGTCTGTTAAGGAGGCATCCACTGTACAGGAGGCACCTGGAAGGAAACGTGTAGAGGAATTTTGAGCAGTTACAATGACTGACATTTCATGGGCAGGGGCCAGAGATGTTTGACTGCAGTTCTTGACAAAGTCCCACACAAAGAACTGTCTTGCCTAAGATGTCAGAGAATTCCCATCAAGAAACGCTGGCACACAGGCTGAGAAAAGGAAGGCTGACATTTGCGGTGGTAACCAAGGATGCAGTTGTGAAGCATAGTAAACTGAGCACAAGGTGGCATACCTCACACCCCCAAACACATACACATTTCCCAGCACTCCTGAAGGTTTCTATGGCGGGAAACCAGGAATGGCTATGCATCCAAAGACATCAAGATAGTCTGACTGGTAGGTAATGGTTTACCTAGTTCTCTGAACTCTCAGAAAATTTAAAAAATACAATAAAAGCCAGTAATTCCTTCTATCATTCATGTGCTCAAAAGGTGGTCTAGCATTCTCTACGATGCATGCTTTGATTTCTAAGAATTCCTGTAAAATGAGAGAGATCTAGAACATAATGCAAAATTCACCTCAATATTTAAGAACAGAAAACTACTTTTAGAAAGACATACAGACCCCTTTTCTGGAAGCCATGGAACTAGCAGACTAACTCTGCTAGATGCTTTCCTATCCTATTTTAACTCCTAAATTCTCTAATTACAATTAAATCCCTCAAAGCATAAATACATTGCCAAAACTTACATTTCAATGAAGATTGAGCCAAAAGGTAAAATTCCTCCTAGGCAAACAATAACTGCTGGCTCCATAAACCTGGAAAATATTAAAATTAACAGTAAGGTTCTAGCATGATTTGATTTTATGTTATATCATATAAATCCTGATATAGAAAGCAGATGCTTGATACTTAAAAACTATATAAAGGATAGAAACAAATCAGTAAAAGAAATTAAAATCCAAGGAGGCCAACACAGAGGTGGGACTTCAAATTAGTCCTAGAATATAGTCAAAAATTCTTTCTAGCATTAAAGGCTGAGATAAGAATTTGGGGAATACAAATTCTTGCCAGTGGCAGAATTCAAAAAAGACTCTTAAGTGTCTGCTTGTTTCTACATCTCTCAATAACTTCTAAGAACTTTATAGGCATTTACTTACAGAAAGCAAGAGAGAAATAAAAACTCTTGAGACCCCTATCTGAATAATGTTTCCCAAACTGTGGCCTTGCCATTTCTTTGCTCACTCTAATTGCTTTAGGAATTCCTTTTGCTATGGATTACACAATTAGGATAGTATGAGTTCTGAGTTACAATGGAACCAAAGAATGGAAAAAAAAAGAAATTCAAACCTTATTCATTCAACTCAACAAACATGTACTAATAGCAACTGGTAATTCCCTACCCGGAACGCCTTATCTTGTCTCATACTTCCCTGCAGGTGCAGGCTCAAGTGTCTCCCCGTAAAGCCTTCTCTAAGTCTCCCGGGAAGAGGTGGGTCATTTTCCCATTCTTCTATTACTCTCTGAAAGTTACGCCATCACGACACTTACCACAGTACACTGTAACTGTCTAATTACATACATGTCACACTTCACTGGATCATAAACACTGGCAGGCAGAAGCGATACATCTAGCTACGTCCAGGGCCCAGCACTGTGTCTGGCACATAAAATGAAGGTATGCAACCACTACTTCTGGAATGAACAAACTAAAGGACTGAGAGAAAAATCAAAGAATTTTAAGAGCTGGGGAAAAACCTTAAAAATCATTTTAGTCTTCTTTCCTCATTTTATAGAAAGTCAAGACCTACAGAGGTTAAAAATGATCTTCCCCATGTGACACAGTGAGAGCCAGACCCAGTATTCGGATGCTGGTTCCCATGTGTCCATATAAAGCAAATGAAGATAGAAGCCTTCCTACACCTAAATGCGACACATGGTTGTTGTTCCTTCCTCTCCTTCCCTGGCCCTGGTGACCCAGAGGAACTTCGGTTACTTCTGACTATGCTTTTCTTATCAGCTTATTTTCCTCAGTAATAGGTGAAGATCAGGATAGGAACAGGCCTCAGCAATCAAATTTGAAAAATATAGTTGAATTTAAAAAAACAGACTATAAAATTCTCATAAGACCAATCTAAGAAAAGAATATGGACAATTTCTAAGACTACAACAGATTATTCTCCTTTCAACTATAGGGGTGTCTACAAAAGACTGTATAAGTATCTGAACATAAGTTAACATTTATAATGTGGTTAAATATATGGGAACAGAGGCCTCGATATATATCCCTTATTATGAACATGTAGAATCTACTGTTCCCCGTATTTTTTATGAGATGGGAAATGTAGGAAAGATACAGTAAGACTGTTTGATTTCTGTTTACAAGTAAGGTCTAGGGGAAAAATGCAGAATAGAATGAATCAATTTAATAAATTTTACATTTAATATTGTTATTAAATATAATATTCAACTTACTAATTTTAAGAACACAAAATATATATATATACACACATTGAGTTCCCATTCTGCTCAAATTTGAATTATAAGAACTAGAAATATAAACCTATTAATGACCTCTCCTTTTATTTCCAAAATTTAAAAAAATACAAATCATCTCAAATTAAAAATCCATTAAGAATCATAAATTAAAAGCTGAATGGCCAAATAAACTGTAAACTATGTTTACATGGTGGCAACAGAAGAGTCTCTTCACCTGTTAAACAGAAATACTTGCCATCCTTTGTCAGGATTAATCGTGAGTTATAGCAGGTCCTCAAGAACATTATTTCGTGCATACAATGCGACAATGTATTTACTCTATGCTATCCCAGAAGTGAAGATAAAGATGGCAAGTTAGCAAATTACAACTGGTCTCAACCCTAATTAATCTCTCAAATGGTAGGATACATATGGCTATAAATGTGTGTCAACATAAAATATCTGGAAAGGAAAATCAATTTTTAAATGAGGGATTGTTAAACTTTTTCCGTAAAGGTTCAGGTAGTAAATACTTCAGATTTTGCAAGGTGACATGGTCTCGGATATAACTACTCAACTCCAATGCTCCACTGCAGAAGCAATCATGGAAAATATGTGAACAAACAGGCAAGTTCCAACAAAACTTTTTTTTTTAGTAAAAACAGCAACAGGTCAAACTTGGCCTATATACTGCAGTTATAAAATGGACGCAGCTTTAGTTCTCACCCACCTCTACATACAAGCGTACTTATCAAAGCATTTGACTTATCTGTAAATGGCACCAATATTCAGAAAGTGAAGTCAGGATAAAATTCATTACTACGTCTAAAAATACAAGATGAAAAATACCAAAAGACAAATTCTTAAGTTAAAACTTAAGAGAGTTATTCTTATAAATATATGACAATTCTAAAAGTTAGATATATATATCAGCCTTAACAAAGTCTATATTGTGAGAAACAATCACATGAGATTCGCGTTCTCTTTACCATTTTTTCTCCGGTATGGGACGAGGCACAGCATTGACACGACAAGGGAAGTTGGGCTGACCTGACAGATTTCGGCCAAGTATTGTACCAACGAGGTTTAGAGGAAGAATAACAAAAAAACAGATGCAACAAACGGCCACCTGTAAATTAAATTAAAATGTGTGTGATTACTCAGAACAATAACAATAATAAAAATAAATAAAAGGGACACTTAAAAATTTAAACACAATTGGATCACAAAAGAAAACGTTTAGGTTCGATATGGGTTAAAACTGTACAAAATATACACTAATAAAAATAAGAAAAGAATGTGCTTTGAAATACTACTATTGAACTAAACATAAGTTGAAGTGTTTCTATTTCCTCATTTTCCCTATTCTTCCATACTGTCTCTGCTATAGTCCTTTTCTCTCTTCCTTCACTTTTCAGCTGTCATTCTTGTAACATATCCTTTATCTTTCCTCATTATAACCAACTTACTTACTTGGCTACACTTTATTGAGCTCCTAATATGCACAAAGAACTTTACATATATTTCACTATTTTACAAATGAAGAAAATAGGCTTAGAGAGGCTAAATAACAGCCATGATATCACAGGCTACAAGGCAGCCAGACTAAAATTTCAGTTTAGATCTGCCTGTCTCAAAGACCATGCTCATTTCTATTCTAACTGCCTTAGGTTCGTAACAACAGAAGTGTAACTCTATTTCTTACATGTGTCATCACTAAGATAATATGAATATTTTTCTATTAGTAATTCCAAGTCTAAAGTTATAAGGAAGGCCATGTCAAGATTCTACAACCAAAATAGTCAGTTGGGAAAATACTTATTTTTGTGGCTTTTTTTCTCTATATAAATCTGGGTACAGAAGGACACAAACTCAAATGCTTTGCAAGCCAGCATCTGATTAAGATCATTTCACTCTGAACTTCTGAAAAATGAAGTAGGATTCTATCACCTCTAAGATCTCTTTCAGTTACATGTTTTGGGGTTCTAATAACAGAAAGTAAAAGTGAGAAAAAAAGCATAATGAAAACCGAAGAAATAAGAGAAATGAAGAACAGTTAATAAAGGAATCTATAAACAGCCTCACCACGACATTACTAATTGCTTTTCATTTGTTTTTTCCCCTTTTCTTATCTGACTTTTTAAATATAAGATAAAAAATATGAGCAGTTTGTTAGAAACTGTTAGTGATTAAACTGTGAAAGCAATTTTCTACTTCTTTATGCTCAAGTTCTGGATGAGTTTACTTAAAGAATACCCTGAAATTGCAAGGGAAGCTGTTTTTAAAAAAAAATGTCACAGGGAACTAAATCATCCATGAAGTCAGAATTTCAATCAACACTGATACTCGACCAAATAGACTGGTTACCAACGAAGATAGGACTGAAATATTATACCCCTTGATATCAGATTTGTATTCATCACAACTTTATGCTCTCACAAATTTAAAATGTTAAAATATTGAATTTACAAAATTTATTTATACTAATAGAATCACACTTGTATCTCTTCTGGATTTTGCTTCCATAGTAAGATTTTATTTTAAAATTAAATTTAGCAGCTAAGGGTTAAAAAACCATTAGTCCAATGCACTGGCGAAAACTCTGGAACACAAACCAATACAGGCCCTCCCCTAGCCTACAGGTCACCCACCGCTCATGGACCAATGGAGAGTGAAAACAGGCAGCAGGGAGAGGAAAGACTGACTCCAAGTCGAGGGCCTCCCACATCTACATAAGACGCAGTTACAAACAAGCACTGCCCATCAGTACTTAAAAACCCACAGAGGTACCAACTGGTCAACTCATCTCAATCTCGGTCACAAACCAACAATTTGGCTATTACTCATTCTTTTGCTTCCAGACTGGCCTTTTGGGAAATCTGCAGTGTGCATAGGGCAGAATGGGGAAAGGCAGCCTGAAATGGACTATTTTAGAATGCTAAAGGATATAAATTTTATTTAGGGTTATAGGCAGTAATTGCTCATAGGTAAGGTGAGTCTCAGGAAATAGAGTCTTGTTAGCCATTAAGCTTATACAGTTCTTCAACACCTCAGAGTAGACAATTTTATCATCCATATCTAGCTCATATGTTTTTATGACTTTATATCTATATAAAAATGATTTAGCTTCAATTTAATTGGCAATAGTATCTAATAATCATGGCACCGCCAACTCAAACACAAATACCTGTAAGAAGCCTACTTTATCAGATATTTTCGACATGCTAATAAATAACTTGCACTCTGTTTCTTGGGTCATTTCAGTACTATAATAGAAGAAACACTGGATTTGAAGTTAGAAACTTATTCTATATTTTTATTTTCTTTGAATAAATACCCAGGAGTGGAACTGCTGGGTAATATGGTAGTGCTATTTTTAATTTCTTGAGGAACCTCCATACTGTTTTCCACAGTGGGTGAAGCTAGTATTATGCTGATATCAAAACCAGCAATACAGATATTATAAGGAAAATATAGACTCTAATAAATATTGTCCCTCATAAATATAGATGCAAAAAAACACAAAATTTAACAAATAAAATCCAACAATATATAAAATGGATAATACATCATAACAAATTGAGGATTATCAAAGGAGTGAATGTAAGACTAAGATTAAAAGATCAATGTAATTCACATTACCAGAATGCCCCCCCCCGAAAAATCATAGATCACCTCAAAAGATGCAGAAAAAGCCATTCATAATTTTAAAAACCTCAGCAAACTAGGATTAGAAGGGAACTTTCATGAAGGGCATCTAAAAAACAAAACAACCTTTTACTTGAGGACATAAGCAGGAGTAAGTTAAGGATGCATGCTCTCATAGCTTCTATCCAACACTGCGTGGAAGGAGGTTCTAGCCAGTGCAATAAAGTAAGAAAAAGAAGTAAAAAGCATACACAGGTGGGGAGGGGAGAGTGGGTGGGTGTGTGTGTGGGGGGGGGGGTTTTAAAATAGAGACAGCTGTACTTGAACAATTAAAAAAATTATACAAAAATTTTTTTATAAAAGGTCATTAATATTAAAAAAAAGATTAGAAAGGCAGAAGAAGTAAAAGTGTTCACAGATAACATAATTTCTATAAAAAATCTTTAGGAATCTACAAAAAATTACAACTAATAAGTGAGTTTAGCAAACTTGTAAGATGCAAAGCCAACATAGAAAAATCAACTGTTTTTCTATACATTAGCAACAATCAGAACTTGAAATTTAAAAAATACCATTTACACAAGGCATAAAAATATGAAATTCTTAAAGTTGACAAAAGATATACAAAACCTAAACACTAAACTCTATAAAACATTGCAGAAAAGTTGTGTTCATTAATCAAAAGATTTTCAATATTATTAAGATGTCAATTCTTCCCAAATTAACCTACATATTCAACACAATCCCAACCAAAGTCCCAGCAGGCTTTTTGTAGAAATCAACAATTTGATTCTAAACTCTATATGGAAATGCAAAGAACCTAAAAAAAATCCAAACAACTCTGCAAAAGAAAAACTGAATTCAAGACTTACAACTGTACATAGGACAGTGTGGTACTGGCATAAAAACAAAACAAATCATTCAACACAACAGAATCCAGAAATAGATCCACACATGCGATCAACTGATTATCAACAAAAGTGCTAAGGCAATTCAGTGGAGAAAAGGTAATTTTTTAAACAAATGGTGCTGGAACAGCTGAACAGCCATAAACAAAATAAAATCCTTGACCCTTCGCTCACAAAAATTAACCAAAAATGGATCAGAGACCTATCACCATAAAATTTCTAACAGAAAACATACAAAGAAAGCTTACTGATCTTTGATTTACCAAAAGATTTCTTAGATAGGACAGAAAAGTATGAACTATAAAAGAATCAATAAATTAGACTTCAAAATTAATAATTTGATCTTCATGCCCTGGCTGGTATGGCTCAGTGGATTGAGAGCTGGACTGAGAAGTAAAGGGTTGCTGGTTCGATTCCCAGTCAGGGCACATGCCTGGGTTGCAGGCCAGGTCCCTAGTGAGGGGTGTGTGAGAGGCAACCACACATTGATGGTTCTCTCCCTCCCTTTCCCTCTTTCTAATAATAAAGAAAATCTAAAAAAAAATTTCACTTAAAAAAAAATAATTTGTTCTTCAAAGGACACACAAGAGAATAAAAGGACAGCCACAAAATGGGAGAATATACTCGCAAAATATGTATAAGACAAAGGACTTACATCTGTAATATATTAAAAATTCATTACTCGACAAGATAATCTATTAAAACATTGGCAAAAGTTTGAACATTCAATAAATATATGGATGGCAAACAAGCACACAAAAATACATTCAATATGATTAGTCATAAGGGGAATGCACATTAAAACCACAATGAGACACCACTACATATCCACCAGAATGGCTCAAATCAAAAAGACTGACCATATCGAGTGCTAGAGATAATGGAGCAACTAGAACTCTTATATAGTGCTAGTAGAAATGTAAAATAACAAAACCACTTTAGAAAAATATGGCAGTTTCTTGAAAAGTTAAACTATCCTATGACTCAGCCATTCCACTGTAGTTATTTATCTAAGAGAACTCAAACATATGTCCATACGAAGACCTGTACATGAATACTCATAGCAGGATGATATAATAGCCCAACACTGGAAATACCCCAAATGTGCATTACTGAGTTATATCCATACAACAGAATACTAATGAGCAATACAAATAAACAAACTATTAATACATGCAACATCATCAATAAATCTTAAAATAATTACCTGAGTGAAAAAAGACAAAAAAAGGAACTTACTGTGTGTTTCACTTATATGAAATTCTAGGTAATGCAAACTAATCTATAGTGACAGAGAGCAAACTGGTGGTTACCAGAGACTGGGGAAGGGAAGGACAGAGGAAAAAAGGGATGATTTCACTGCAAAGGTACAAAATTAAACTTCTGGATTTGATAAATACCTTTTTTTTATTGTGATGATGGTTTCCAAAATATATACATATCTCAAAACTCATCAAATTGTATGCTTTAAATAATGTACATGTTAATTATACCTCAAACTTCAATACATACTAACAAAACACACAGACCAAAAAAAAAAAGGGCATAAAAGGTTCTCCAAAGGTTTTCTGTCACTCTCAGAATAAAGCTAGAAGTACTTTTGGCACAAGGGAAAGAAAAAAGATTAAAAAAATAAGTCCATCATCACTACCACCAGCACCACAACAGTGAAAAATGTGATTTTTCTCAATTACTACTAAGTCCTGGTTTTTTCCTCTATAAAACAGGGATGCATTTAGCACTAGCTCTGCCTATTTTTTTGGGTTTTGTAAACTACAAAGTGCTATGCAAATATATCTGTCCTTATAATTCGTCTTGTTAGATCGGGCACATCACCTCAGTCAGCTAAGTCTGTTTCAGATGCTGTCTTCATCACTCCATACTACTAGCCTCCTCCCCAGTCTCCTGTCCTTTCAATTTAATCATCAGATGATTACGTCTTTAGTCATTAACTATTATCTGAATAGGTAAAAGTCAAAAATATCTGCCCCATTCTACTAAAAAATAGTATGTGACATATTATGGGTAACATCATCCCAATATTTTAATTCTATAATTATTTAATTACATATCCATCTTGTCCAACAAGATATAATTATCTACAACCCTTTGTTCTTCCAGCCGACCAAAGCCTACCAAAAAGGAGAAATTAAGTTTTCCTAGTATTTTTATTTTTCCAAATCTGTAATGCCCATGTATAATGCACACATTTTTTTGCCTAAATTTTTTGAGAAAAATAAGGATGTGCATTATATATGGGTAGTACTTGAAATAATTTATATCTGTTCCTATTTTGTAATTATTTGTTACATAAAATTTCTCATATCATAATATCCTCAAAAATAACTGCTAAAATTCCTTTATAATACAAAAATCAAATATTTAAATATATATGAGTAAAAAATTGAGTTAAAAAATTAAAACAAAAGATTTTTTCCTCCTGAAAGTTTGAGCCAAAAATGTGGGTGTGCTTTATACAAAGCAAAATACAGTAATTTTCAAAAACATCCCTTACTGAAACTTATTAAACACTTAGTAAAAATGTATATGCAGATAACCTGGCCTGAACTAAAAAACCAAAATCATATGGAATTTCTGTGAATTATTCAGGAACTATTCTGTGAACTCCCACACAAAAGAAAGAAAACCAAAACAAGATTAAAATTCAAAAAGAGATATGGGTTCCAGTTGCAGTTCTGCCATTAACTATCTGGATGACCCCGACCAAGTGCTTTAGCCTGCCTGAGAGGCAATAACCACCCCGCAACCGGTATACATGTGGGGACGTGTGTGCATGTGTGCACAAGTGTACATTAAGGCTAAAGTCTACTCCAGGCCTAAAATTCTGTTTCTTGTAAAAAGGTTAACAACAGAAGAATTTGGAGACTGTGGATTAACTCTGTAAAGCACCAGTACATCTGTGTTTTAGTTTTAATATATTTAAATAATTCAAAAAATTTCAGTTTATGACTACAGATATGTGAAAAGATTTTAATATCTATAGCAACATATATTACCGATATCAATATATAAATGCTTAATGAGGTTCTAAAAATACACAGCTCCTAAAAAAAAGAGCTATGGAGAAACTTCACTTCCTACCACTATACTCACCTATCACTTTAAAACATTCATGTTTCTTGATATATCATTATTCTTTCTCTAAAATATATTCATCAAGTTCATTCATTTCTTTAAAAAATTACAGTGTTCTCTTCTGTCATACTTAAAAGATGGACTTTTTTCACTTTACTGGCTCACAGAATCAAGAAAAAAAGGGTGCACCTGTAGAGTTGTGATGACTAACAAGAACTTTCTCCTTCACCTAACTTTCTAGTACTGGGTAACACTGGCTGCAACTATCAAAACTCAGTACGAAGTACGCCCTGGCTGGTGTAGCTCAGTGGACTGAGTGCTGGCCTGCAAACCAAAGGGTTGCCTGTTTGATTCCTAGTAAGGGCACATGCCTGGGTTGAGGGCCAGGTCCCCAGTTGGGGGCATGCAAGAGGCAACCACACACTGATGTTTCTCTCCCTCTCTTTCTCTCTCCCTTCACCTCTCTCTAAAATAAGTAAGATCTTAAAAAAAAAAAAAAAAAAACACCTCGGAAGTAGTTTGGAGACAGTAGGCCTTGTATTAGAATTCTTATAGTTTTTCAGTTTAAAAGTATGACTCAAGCAACTTACCATTGTACCGAAAGGAATAGCTCTTGAAGCATGGTAATAAATGGCTATAAAATTGATGAAGAAGGCAGTGCCACACACCATAGCTGGGATAAGGAATGCCCCAATGAACATCTGCTTTATCCATCTCCTTCCTGGAAAAGAAGGAAAACAGTGAAAATCAGAGAAATAGACAAACAGGCATATATTAATGCTTAAAGGCTGATTATTTAGTTCCAAATTATTTATTTAAAATTTTAATGTAAAAAACTTGAAGTCTGACCTCCTAATAACTATTACAAAATGATAGCTAGTCAAGACCAGTCCAGTTGGTAAAGCATGTCTAATGGAAACACAGTTTCTGAAGTGGGTGTACCAAAAAAGAGCAATGAACTGTAGTCAAATATTCTAATGGTTTGTCCTGATTCTGTCACTGAACTTCTGTGAACTTGGGTAGGCCTCTCAATCTTTCTGGGCCACAAGTTGCTTGGAGTTTTGAAGCTTCCTGGAGGTGTCCATGGAGCCACTGGAGAAGGAAGAGCCCAGGTCTCCAAGCAGAGCTTCAACCAGAACAAGTCCATTTTCAACAGTTTTACACATTGGGGTTTCGTGGAAGCTTCACTGGAAGAGAGGTTTCACCACTTAAAAATAAAGTTTAAAACCCCCTGGGTAAAATGGTACCTAAATTTACTGTTTGCTCTCTGATTATGATTATAAATAAATGTTTAAATTTATTTCTGTGTCTTAAAAGGAAAAAGGTAATGGCATGTGTTTCCTGAGCTCTCTCAGCAAATAAGAACTATAGATTTGTAAGTTTTATTATTTCTTTACACCTCTTTGGATTGCCAAAATTCTATGTGGTGAGACCCCATTATTTAAATAATAAAGGGAAGGCATTTTTAAACCATGTAATCGAAAAGTTTAAGTCACGTTCGGTGACTGACAAAGCGCGAAGGAGCTGTTTCTAACACAGCAGAGTGCACAAGCAAGTGTGCTGCTGCCGGAAGCACCTTCCCAGCGCGTCGGGAACACACCGTGAGGACTGAACACTGGCTCACTCTCCCAGTTCAGCCCCGCAACCATGAGAAATAGGGGCCCAAACAGACAGTGCTACAAGAAAAACAAGTGATAACCTGTTTGTTTTTTTAATATAGAAAGCTCTTTTTAAATATCTGTCTCATAAGAGTTACTGTCCCAAATTTTGACATTTCTCCAGAAAAACTCCTTGATTCTGAATTTTCTCCTTTATTTAATTTCTTTCTCAGGTAAGTTTCAAGAACCTCTCCTTTCCAAACTAATACCCAGAATCTGAATACCACCAAAAGGGTAGCAATTGATTAATGTTATGTATTATTTCTCCTATCTAATTCCAAGTCTTTCCTAGTATTCTCTTTTCGTATATTTTCTATTATTTGTTCAGATTCAAGCAAATATTAATAATTTCCATATTCACCTCTACCTCTTTCCCTCCAATGGTCAAAAAGAATCCCACCTACATTCCACTGGGTATAATAGGTGGCCCAGGAATCGCACTGCAGTGCTTCCTACCACTCCCCACATCTTCGGAGACTCTGCTCAAGTTCCAGGCTACCCAGGCTTCAACTTGGGTCTACAGCATTACCCAGTGACTGAGGACAGTGTGAAGACCCTGGGCCTTGTTGTAGTTCAAATCCTGAGACAACTCTGAAAATTCTTGCTTCTCTCAGCTGACCTCTAAATTAACCTGGTTTTTAGGGATAGCTTAGATGAAATGGGATAGTCTGATCAGGACTTGATCAGACCTCCTCAGGGCACTGTCAATCAGGCAAGAACCTTTAGATTATTCTTGGTAAGATATGATTCCCCTAGGGGCTTTAGTCTGAACTCTGTCAGCTTTTAAACATAAGTATAGCCAAGTTTGGCTGTGTGTTCTTAATTTGCAATCAGGTTAAAAGAAAACTTATGTCCAAGAAGAAATAAATTCCCTGCTTTAAATAAACCTGTTTCTGCTGTGGAGACTTTTCTGGGGCTTATAAACTGTAAACTTCTCAGCCTAACTAGTTTCCTTGTCAAATTCAAAGTAGAAGCTGCCTTAGGCATCCTTATTTCCTTAGGATGGTAGTCCTGTAGGATAAGACTCTCGCTTCTCCCTATCTGACATGTGCAATGTAGAGACTGAATGCCTCACTAAAATACTCAGGAGTTCATAATGATACTGCCTCAGGCAAGCCAAAGAATTACTTCTACTGAAGGTGCAGACCACATTAAGTCTAGTAGGAACAATAAAAAGAAAATAGTGAACCAGGATACCCCGGAGGAATTTAAAATGATCCTGTGCTCTGAGTTCCTATAACCTGTAAGTCTGGTGTACTAAACAAGACAGGATCCCCCAATGCTGACATTACTTAGGATGGGCTAGGAAAATCACATTAAGAATGTGAATGTAAGGTCTTACAACAACCCTTCATTCATAAGCTGAAATATGCAAATCTACTACTTTCAGTACTTTTGTACCCCAGACAATCACAGGGAAAACAAAGAACTTAAGAATAACATCAATGCCATCTATCATAGAAAGAAATAGCAAAAAACAAGTACCCTGGTATCATCCATGTACCATCCATCATTCTAGGTCCCATCAGTAGAGAAGCAAGGGCACATTTAAGATGAAGTGCTCTTAGCAAAAGATTGGCACAGAATAAAAGAAATCTTTCTGCAGAGTCCTTTGACAAATATTTAAGAATCAACAGAAATAAAGAGCTCTCCTTGCTATTCTCCTTTCACTGAAACCCATAAACCATAAACATGCCTTTATATTCAACTCTAAAGCTATACACTCTATGAGGAGGTCTTCCACGGAGCACATAGGGGGAGATAGGTACCCCAGGGCAAAATAATATCAACGACTTAAATATATTCTCCTACATGTTCCTCAGGCCTAAATGCACAGTGGAAAATAGAGATAATCTATTAATTGTTCACAATTTTAGGAAATAAAATGCAGGGGTTCCATAAAAGCAAGATAAAACACATAATAGGTTTGGTAGATATTATGTGAAATGAGATGGCAAAGGATTTTACAATGCCTGTACCACCCACTTTAAATTCCAAATACCTCACCACAAAATATTAGCATCTATAATTAAAAATACAAAGTGATTAACTTGTAAGTTACCTCCTTGTCTTGCATACAGACTTCCTCCGAAGTAACCATTCACTGGAGACGTAGCAGCATAGACAAATATGGCTGTACTGAGCATTGATCCCCTCCTGAAAAAGGCAAAAAGTCGTATAAGATAAATTAAAACCAACAACTTAAAGAACATATCGTATAGTCTATCATATTAACATTAGCTTAACTTCAAAGATAAATTTAACAGGAACACACACACACACACACACACACACACACACACACAAATATTCTTTTAAAGACAAGTTACAAGAACATCGCCCTAATGTGTGCACTGGGAGGATGTACAATTTCCAAAAACTAACCTTCTGGGTAATAATTATTACTCCTCTGCCCAAACACCTATACTTAATTTCCTAAAAGTGGATGTGTAATAGTTGCCTTGCAACATTTGATTTCCATCAATATGTAGCTAAATATAAATGTGGTAGTAAATAAAAATGTATCATTCCCATCTTTAAAAGATCATGGGTCTCAGAGTCAATTTAAAAACCAAATTCATTTTTTCAAGAACCCATTTAAACAATTCAAGTGTTCACTTATTCCTTCCAGACTATCATTAACAATTTCAACCCATTTTCTATTTATAACCGGGGCTGTGAGGCTGACATAGGCCCAACAATGCTGAAAACTGAAAGGCTGCTTCGGTCTAAGACCAGTCCAATACCAGCCAGAAGTCTTCACATTAGCAGAGAGGGTTCAGAAAGGCTGCTCATGTGACTGAGAGTCCAAAATGAGCACCAGGAATTTACGTTTGCAGTCCCCAGAGACATTTCCACTAAACGGAAGTATATCAGTCACAGTTTTAAAAAATCAGACATACCCTCAACCTCTTCATTCATAAACATTCTATGGGCACTTCCTACCCAAAACAGACCATTTTCATCTACACTGAAAAATCTGCTGAGGTAGGACACTGTCCTCCTTGTTCATCTCTCCAAGACTAGAAGGAGAAACATCTGAGGAGGTGCTTTACATCCACTTGCCACGTCACCACTACACAGAAACCTTCCAAACAGTGGCCGTGGAGGAATTTTACCAACTTCCCCACACCTTTTCACACACTATGCCTTCTCGAGAGTTAGTATCACACTAATCGGCCTCACACTGATGCTCATCTTCTACCTAACAAAACATTTTTTCTTCTCTGATTGCTATGGTCATCACTGAGGCCAAGTAATTTTCTTTTACATAATCTACTTTTAATCCTTCAGAATCAATCCTACATTTTATATGCAAATTTTTCATTTTCTCACCACTCTGCATTCTTATTACTGGATCTCTATTTTCATTTCCATAGCATAGCAAATTAAGAGACAAATTCTAGAGTAATTTGTCTAGAATCAAACATCCCTTACAAATAGCTATGTAACCTCAAATTATTTAAGCTTTACGATATTTACTTTTCTCATCTGCAGAATAAAGACAATAGTAGTCTGTTCACAGGGCTCATGTGAAGATTAAAGGAGCTTACGTGCATAAAGAACTTGACGTGGAGCCCCAATAATGTCAGTTACTTTGACAGCATAATACACACAGCTTTCGTACTCATCACGTAAGTAATTGAGTACTTTCATATCAAATAAGCACAACATAGAACAACTGTCAATAGTAATAACAGGCTAATATACCGATGCATGTCTTTTCTGCTAATACCATCTATACAGAAGCAGTTTCTCATTTCTCTATAAGCAGAAGAGCTGCTGTATTAAAAAAATGAATTGCCAAAATGTAACACTAACAGCTGAGAAGAAACAAAGCAAAAACTCGGTTTCTGGGAGAGGTTACCCACTAGTAGGTCCTAAGATTGTGACTGTACAGTCAGTGTCAATTCAGCAGTGATGAATTTAATCCAGTGCTTAGTGTAAAGCGTGACTTCTTGGTAGATTTGAAATGCTTTTCTTGTATTTAGGATTTAGTTAATCTGAAATATTATATTCTAAAATATGAACTAACTAGAACACTGAAGTTTAGGTTTTGGTCAATTAGCTTAAAGTGCTTATATGGTAAATAAACTGCAACGGTTACATTAAAGAAATACAAGAGCAACTACTACGTAGAAATAGCTTTGTTCATTAATACATGTTTAGCACTTTAGTTCAATAAGCACTGATTGAGTACTTTCTACCTGCAAAGTTCTTCAAGTAGGTACTCTGAGAATTCAAAGATAAGTTAAAACCTGGTCATTGCTCTCAGAGAGCTTACTGTCTAGTGGGGAAAAATGGCTACTTAGTTAAATAATTAATATAGAATCAAAGAGCCATTCTGTGGATGACAATTTATGATCTGTCTACCAAATGCAGGCACACATAAGAAAGAATGCATTATGAACTGAAATAGAGGGATAAAATAGAGCCGGAGGCAAGTGTCATTCTGACTGAGGACTTCATGGGGCAGCATCCGAAACGCCTGCAGGCTAACCTCTGCGACCGGGCTCAGCGTGCCTGCGCCTGCCTCATTGGGGCCGTGGTGCTCTGAGCACACCGTTACGTGACGACTCTACAGAGACCTGAGATCTTTGTAAATGTACTTTTTCTTATAATCCAAAAACCCTGAATCAGAGTTTCTTGCAATTGGTTTTGTTCACAAAGGAAAAATGTACCAGAAACCATGTAAAAATAGGATGAGAAATTATCCACTTATTTTTCTAACCTCATGTGCCTTCTCCACCACTTTTAACTATTACGATGCTTTCTTCTGTTCGATAGTCTCCCAGTTTAAGGTAAAAATGAAGAAGTCAGTTAACCATGAAAGCCTTGTGCTTCTTATGAAGTCCTAATTGGATCTTCAGCTCTCAAAACAATGCCTATTCACTTTGTCAAAGAGTTCTAAACTATAAGTAACTCTCCTCATACTGCTAAGGGACATGACCTTCATAACCAACCAAAATGTTCACTAAGGTTACTAAGTTTTAGCATGTAACAAAAATACACATATACCTGAAGATTCTTGTTCATTATTTAATTTGTCTGCCATGCTGACATTTATGCTATTTAAATCCTACATATTGAAATAAGCAAATATTTCATTATGATTGACTTAAAAGGTTCAAATGATTTAAACTATTAAAAAACAACAAAAATATAATAAAGTACCAAGCACTTACTCTGTATATAAGTCTTCTATCATTGCAACAACAATAACAATGAGAGACACAGCAAATATCTGACATCCAGAACCAATGAGAGAGGAAAATATCAGTGGGTGACTTGATGGTCTAAACACATCTCCATGCACCTGCTTCCATCCATACTCATCTCCTAGGTCTCTATCCTATATACACAAATACGTAACGAGAAGAGAAAAATCATTCAGAAAAAAATTAAAGTACAGAAAGTAGGTGAACAATTATCATTATAATTTTACATTTCCTCTCTCCAAACATATAGCTATTTCAAAGTATTCAAAATGTCGAGAAAAGAAATTTCAAATTTAAAATAATCACTGCCTTAGTAACTTTTAACAAGGCCCAGGAAGTTGGTTCCCCATCATGCTCAGAAAATCTCTAAAGAATGAAAAAAGGAAATGGTCTACAAACAAAAAGAAATGGTCAAAGTGGGAGAATAGTGCACTGATACTCTTAACATACTTTCAGACACTATTCTTGCCATTTGACTACATCATGACTGTGGCTCACATAGGACCAGGGGCCAGGTGGAGAAGAAATGAGTATCAACAGCAGTACCAGAGGCCCTAACCATACAGAAAATGTCCTTTAGAGCCTGGAACCTAAGAAAACATATGGGGAAAATATCAGCCAGTTAAATAATAGTATTTTTAAATAAATAGTATTTTTTAAAAAGGATTGTTTTCCCTTTCCTTTTTTTTTTTTTTAAAGATTTTATTTCTTTATATTTTAGAGTGGGGAAAGTAGGGAGAAGGAGAAACATCAATGTGTGGTTGCTTCTTGTGCACCCCTCCACTGGAGACCATGCAGCAACCCAGGCATGTGCTCTAGACTGGGAATCAAACCCACAACCCTTTGCTTTGCAGGCCAGCACTCAAGCCACTGAGCCACACCAGCCACACAAGTTTTTCCTTTTCAATGTGAATAAACAAGTACCTAAAACAGTGTTTTTAAAGCATTATCAGTCCCTTGGGATAATCAGTCCTTTGGGATAACGTATTTTTTGGGGGGAGATCCTGGTCAGATATGTTTGAGATGCACCAGTTTACCTACCCTCTGATACTTCACAATGCACAACAGCATATTAAAATTTAAATCTATTTAACTGTTTCCCAGCTTTTTTAATGATGGAGCATATGTACATGAATAACCATTAACAATTCTAAAGAGTGCTTTTTCTCATTTACAACACTGTTCTACAATTTTGCAAAAAGAATTTAAAAAACAAGCCCCCATCCCAAACTATTAAACTAAATGTCAACTGACCCTTCTGCCCACTCCCTGAATTTTATGCAATATTTAACAATATTAGAAAGATGCCAACACAGGTCTACAAATTCCCAGCTGAAATTTTGAAATCAAAAGCTCTGAAAACTGAAAGTCTGTTTTTTTAAGTTTGACATATCCTTATTTTGTGGCAAACCTTGGACTAAACTAACAACAGCTTATTTAATATGTTTATCCCACTTGGGATGAACATTCACATGTTTTCTTGAAAAAATTAAGAATTGATTAGAGACCCCTCCGAGAGTTTTATGCCTTTTTAAAACCTGAAAATTCTGAATTCTGAAACTCATCTGACCTCAAGACTGTGGACCTATTATTCCAACATTCAAAATAATACTGACTTAAATTGTTTTTATAAATAAAATATAAATGTTTGCTCACCATGTCATCCATTTCTTCTTCTTTACTGTACCGGGCATAATCTTTTCTTAAAGTTCTCATTAAAATCATGGAAACTAAGCCCACCAAAAAGATAACCATCATGAAGGAGTTGAAAATTGAAAACCAATGAATCTAAAATAACAGAAAATAAAATATTACCTACATAAAATATCAGCCACAAAATTCATAGGTTCTATGATAACCATGGGATGTAAATGCAAAAAAAAAAATCTTTTAAAATTTTGCCATAAAAATCCAAATTTCAGACACACTGGGGATGAGTACTCACTATACAAAGTGATAGGCTTTCTTTACAGTAAGCTTCAGGTACCTAAAAACATGCTGTTTATAGACATTACAGGGAAAGAACATGGTGCTTTAAAGTCTTTCCAGTCAAACAGGCCTGGGTAGCACAGGCTCTGCCAATTTCTACCTATATAACCTCAATTTTCCTACATCATAAAGGAAATAATACTGTTGTATGTATGGTTCAATAACATACATAAAACGTACAGCTCCATGCTTGGCACAGAGCAGTAAATAATTAATTGTTAGCTCCCTTCCCTCTAACTGAGCAACAACCTGAAGATCTCCTTAGACTAAACCATCACCGTTGGCTGCCACGACGTAGGCCACCTTCTGGAATGATCTGCCTCACTTCCAGTTCGTCCACCTCCACTCTGTTGCCATCACCGTTCACTCCTTTCCAAGCTAGCCATCCATGTGCAGAGAAAACAGGTACCCCACAGTTTCATAATGTTCCCAAGGCTCCTGACTTTGATTTCACCCACACATGTCACAAAATCATGTCCAGATTCTGGTTCACATAATCACAAGGTACTACTGTATCCGAGTGTATCTCAGAACTGACTGCATCTGGCTTCAACTAAGTCCACAGCACTGTCCAGTAATTCCTTTGTCAAAAGTTCCTCAGGAATAGATCCAAACTTAATATTCTTTCTTCAAGGCACCAGGTTCACTTATTCTTCTGTATTTATCCTCCTATCTCCTAGAAGTTGTTTTTCCTCTTAAATCAATCCTACTAGCCTCTAATCTCTTCCACTCCTCAAGGTGTCTTCCCCCTCATTTTACACCCCTGAACTTACACACTTCTCCAGCATCAGCAATCTCCACAGGTCCCTACCTAAACAGTACCTACTCCCTGGGGCTGTTCTATGGTTTAAGCAAGATAATGAATCTAAAGCATATAGCATTTTGCCTGACATATAATAAAACACTAAAAAAAATTAAAACTTATTAGTCTTTCAGGTGTTCCCTTATCTCCTGTCCATTCACCCTTTAATCTTAACTCCTTCCTTTCAATGCCAACATTTTTCAGATGAGGAGACTACAGGTTCTACTTCCCTTCCTTATTCCTAAACACAATACCATCTCACCTTGCCCCACAAAACTTCTCTCAAAGGCCTGCAATGAACTTCTAAATGGATTCAGAAGTCAACTAGCTGCCCTCACTCTCCACTCTCCCTGTCATGTTTAACCTTGCTGACACTCCCCCATCTGACTTCACTGACTACTGCTTCTCCCCATTCATCCTTGCTGCCTGCTCCTCCCACCCCTTGTGAACCTTCCCAAAAGCTTCAGTCTTGGTACTCTGCAGAGACGTCCTCCGGCTCTCAGAACTTTTAACCAGCCTTCCAATGACGATGGTAACACCCTCTGCCACCTACCCCACTCTGGCCCAAATCTTTGTCCCTGTCTCTCATTCATGTGTCAGACTTTTGCTAACCATGATCACTGCCACCTGAACGTCTTTCTGGAATTTCAGACTGCCCTAAAGTAAACTATTACTCTTCTGCCTCACACATAACAACTCGCTTCTGATTTCCATGTTCACTAGGGTGAAGGACAGTCCTGGCTGTTACCCACTCTAAGGATTCAGGAAAGTGACAAAAGCTATGGCTCTCCCTGAAAAACAGGAGACAGTTGCCTCTGCCTCTTCATAAGATCACTGCTTTCTTCGGTCAACAATTTACCGAATACTTACTGATATTATAAAGAAAATAATAAATGCATTATATTTTGAATTGCAAAAAAGTTATATAAATTTATCACTAAAGTATCATTCAAAATTCAAAATCATTCAAAAGCAATTTATAATTGCAGGCTTTCCCCAGGATTTCATTTTGTTCCCACCTTGGGAAATTAATGATCCCAAAAAGAGAACGAGAGAAAAAATTATTTATGACTCATCTCTGCTTTCAGTTAACTTACCAAATTTTTTAAGAGAAAAAACATTTTATATAGTTACTATTTAGTAATAAGGAAGATTTTTTTATATCAACATGTTTAACAAAACTCTCTACTCTTTTCTACTCAAAGATATGAACTTTAAACTGATACCTACTATAATGTACTACCAAAAATCTGACATTTTATAATGTCCCTTTATTCAAAAATTTATTAACTGTGTGATTTTTTAATTATACCAAGGAAAATATTTTTTTAAAAAAAGATGCTAACTCATTTTTTTTCTTAAGGACATCATTTATTTATTTTTAGAAAGAGGGGAAGGGAGAGAGAGAGAGAGAGAAACATCAATGTGTGGGATATATCTTGCCTCTTGTAAGCTCCAACTGGGGACCTGACCTGCAACCCAGGCATGTGCCCAGTCTGGGAATCAAACCAGCAACCCTTCAGTTAGCAAGCTGGCACCTAATCCAGTAAGCCACATCAGTCAGGGCCAAGGAAAATATTTCTTAAAAATAATAAATCAGATGTCATAAAGGGGTTACTAACCACTGTTAGTAATCTTAAAGCAGCACCCCAGGTTTGTCAAGAATTTTAGAATACTGGAGTTAAATAGCGAACTACAGCACCTGTGCTACCTCTTCCTGAGCACCTACTGTGTCAAATGCTGAACTGGGTATTCTATACACACTATCAAATGGATTTTCACAGCAGCTCTGCAAGGCATTATAATTCTTGCTTCAATACTAAGGAGACAAGCTAAAGAACTGAGTAATTTGACCAGTTATAGTTAAGTGGCAGACACACACTGTATTCAGCTAGAGCTCCTAAACCTGTACTTGTAGTCATTGTATCAGAAATAATCCCTGCATATGTGCAATAGATCCTACCCCCTCCTTTTTTTTTAAGGAAAATCTGCAGTTATTCTCCCCCTGTTCTCCTTCATTGTCCATTTTCGACTCTCTACTAAACCCCATGCAACATATAAACAAGTTTTTCTGACCTCTCAAAAACACAATCTCCGGATTCCATCTTTTCCACTAGCTACTACACCATTCCTTTGCTCCCTTAGCAGCCAAGCTTGCTGTCTCCAATTCCTCTCCTCCCATTCTCTCTTACATCAGCTCTGTTCAGATTCTGCCCTACCACCACACCAAAAGCACTATGTCAGGTTCACCAATGACTCTAGATGAATTCAGCAGTCACTTTCAGAACACATCTTACCTGACCCATCAGCAGTAATTCAAAACTAATCTCTCTTTCTCTCCTTCATTATATACTTTCTTCTCTTGACTTCCAGAACCATATAATCTTTCCCCCCTACTTTACTGGTATCTTCTCAGAGCCCTTAGCTGGTATCTCTTTCCTCTGTTTCCCCCAAACTTTTATTATTACTGCCCCCACAGCTCAGTCCTTGGTCCTCTTCTATTTCTATATATTCTTCCTTGGAAACTGCACCCAGTCTCGTAGCTTTTAGTACTATCAGCATGCCAAGGGCTGCAAAATTTGTATCTCTAGCCCAGATCTCTCCCCTGAACTCCAGATTGATATGCTCAACTAGCTAGTTAGTAACACTATTTGGATGTCTTATACACACGGCAAACTAACACATCCTAAGCTGCATCTGACCTTCTCCTCCTCAAAGCTCCCCTCATCACCCTTATGATACTGAGGTCATTAGTTAAATCTTTGAAATCCACAGTCCTAACACAGTGTCCTACATATGGTAGATGCTTGTTAATGTTTGTTAAACTGATTGGAGCACATACTGAATATCTTAACACACACAATTTACCTACCCTATGTTGGAAAAAGGATGGATCAAGATATTTGTCGAATCGATCTTCAAATTTCACATCTGACTTTTTCCATTTTACCTGAAAAAAAGTTTTCTCTTGAAAATCAAGGCCAGTAAAGATATTAATAATCTCCCAACAAAATTCTGAGCAAAATTTGAAAAGATTGACACACAGAATAAGAAATTAGAGAAATGGTGGAAAATTACTACCAACTTCAGAAGTTGAAACATGTATAATAAACTAACCAACTTTCCTCTCTGTAATAACAAAACTTACAACTTTACTTAGAGAGACCCTTTAGTTTACAAGAATTATTAACTATTGCTGACTTATATACTCTACAAATGTGATAAGAACTCAATTAGACCAATTAAAATAAGAATCTGTACATCTTTATCTTTAGATTACAACAGTTTACTACAGTTATCAAATTTCTTCATTAGTTCAGTTGTATAAATATCATTTGCACTGCGTACGTATGTACACAGCTTGAAAAACTTTCAAAATTGTCTATTAGCTATTGACTCATTCCAGGTACCAGCAGAAAAAAAACAGGCAGAGAGAAGCTACCTACATTGGATTTCTCTTCTTTCCACTATTTTTAATCCTAATGGAACAGAATTAACTTGACAGTTGCAAAGGACTCTGACAAGCTCTTACTCTGCAGGAGTATCTTATTCCAACTGATAAATCAAAATATGGTAAACTATACCCATCCAGTACTTTTCAATACAACATCATCTCTATCTGCAACAGTAAAAAGGAAAAAGAACAACAAGGAATACTGCAATCTAAAAATGTAACCATGTTCAGGGTGAGGGGTGGGGTGGAGGTGGAAGAGGGTATAAGGAGGATAAAAGATAACGGAAAGAATACAATAAAAATAAACTATTAAAAATATATATTACCACTTGGTCTTTAACCCAGACTATTAGATCAGAAGCTACAGGGCTGGAGTCCACTAGACACTGGTAGTTTTTAAAAGCTCCCCAAGTGATTCTAATGTGTAGGCAGGACTGAAAACTAATGCCAATATCATAAAACTTATCAAGGGTGGTATCAGAAACAGGCATGGTCTCCTGTCTCCTAGAGAGATCACACTGGCACATCAGGATGATGCTTGGGAGACGGTGTCAGTGACAGCAAACAGTGACACCCAATGCGAGTAAGCATCAGGTGCAGCTGCTTGGGTAGGAAGTATGAGGCACCTCTTTGTTTAGTGCAGGGGTATCAAACTCATTTTCACCAGGGGCCACATCAGCCTCGCGGTTGCCTCTAAAGGGCCGCATGTAATTTCAACTCCTTAACAGTTAAGGAGTAGTTACATTTATTTAGTCCTAAAATTATTTCGGCCCTTTGAAGGCAACTGTGAGGCCGATGTGGCCCCCGGAGAAAATGAGTTTGACACCTCTGGTCTCGTGGCTCTGTCATTGTCTTATGCAGAACACAACCTAGTTTTTTGGCATTTCTTGCCTGACAACCAACCATTCCTGGTCTCAGAGCCCCACCAACATTCTTAAAACTAGTCGGTTGAAATGTTCACATTTACCAATATAACAAAAGCTCCTTTCATCAAGACATGACTGTGAATTCAGGAGTTATTCCAAGACAAGAAGAGGTAGAAGCAGTTTCTGTGGTAAATTTTAAAATAGGCTTTTAAATATTGTAAACTATTTTAATAAAGAAACTCAATGGGGTAGTTTCTTAAAAAAAGTAGCCATGTTAACTAGCGCCCAGTTATAGTGGTACGTGGTAGCAAATGGAAGGTCCTGCAAATGCGTAACTTGTATATAACACTACAGACCTGAAGCAAATCTTCTCCTTGCTTTTAAGAAGCTTACTTGCATACATCAAGGAAATTCAACTTTAATAATACTACTTGTCATCCCATTTCAAACTATATTTTCATTTACTAAAGCTATAAAACAATTAATTTTTGATATTAAGTCACAAACACTTCTCCCTGTATACAGTTATTTTAATACTTACTGAATATGACATCTGGATTTTAGTATTGGGAACCAATTTCACCTTTCCTTCACTAGTTAGATTAACATCAACAATTCGATTTCCATTAAACCCTATTTCAAGTTTTTTGTAGGTCCAAAGATAGTAATCTTCTCCATTTTCATCTGCTTCACCAACAATACCTACAAAAGGAATAACACTTTATATAAGGTAATTTCATTGGTCATGAAATGTTTTTATAAAAAAGTAAAATTATTATTCTGCAAGGTTAGAGTATGGCAAAAGTACAGGCTGGACTTCTACTGTTTGTTAACTACTTGGTAAACACAGATCATGGTCACACAATGGTTAAAAAAAAGTGATGACATAATCTGTCATTAATTTGATCCTCGAAGTTCATGCTTTATCATTAGTATCACCTTCATTGTAATATTTATCACCTTATATGTATATACTTCCTAATAATTCAAAATTTCAAGGAAGTGCTATATCACCATGTTGGCGAAGTTATCTTTCGATTTAGCAGTGGTAAAGTAAAATTAAAACTAAGGTCTCCAGAGGGCCACTCCAGTACTTTCTCTAATAACCTACGATTTACCTTTCCTAATAAGCTGCACATATGTGCATATTAGTCCAAAACTTAAAATGCTTCCTCCTTTATTCCTGAAGCTCTGGATCTATCCTTGGGAGGTTATAAAATGAAAGGAGACCTGAAACCATAAAAATCCTAGAAGAAAACATAGATAGTAAGCTTTTTTAATATCACTCTTACCAATATTTTTTTGGATATGTCTCCTCAGGCAAAGGCATCAAAAGCAAAAATAAACAAATGGAAATATACAAAATTAAAAAGTTTATGAAGAGCAAAGGAAACCATCAACAAAACAAAAAGGCAACCTACTGACCTGGAGAAGATATGTGCAAATGACTTATCCAGTAAGGGGTTACTATTCAAAGTACATAAAGAACTCATACAACCAGATATATAGAAATTCAAACAATCCAATTAAAAAATGGGCAGAGGACTTGAAGAGACATTTTCCCAAAGACACACAGATGACCAACAGGCACATGAAAAGATATTCAACATCACTAAGCATCAGAGAAATGCAAATCAAAACCACAAGATACCACCTCACACCTGTCAGAATGACTATTATCAAAAAGGTAAGGAAGTAAGTTTTGGTGAGGATGAAGACAAAAAGGAACCCTCATATGGTGCTGGAGGCAATGTATGTAAACTGGTGCAGCCACTATAAAAAACAGCATGAAGTTCCCTGAAAAAATTAAAAATAGAACTACCACAAAATCTAGCAATTCCACTTTCGGTATTTATTCAAAGAAAACAAAAACACTAACTCAAAGACATGCACTCCTATGTTCACTGTAGCAGTATTTACAATGGTCAAGACATGGAAACATCTGAAGTGTCCACTGATGGATGAATGGATAAAGAAGTGGTACATATCTACAATGGAATACTACTCAGCCATATACATAAAATGAAATCTTACTACTTGCAACAATATAAATGGAGTTGGAGAATATCATGCTAAGTGACATAAGTCAGACAGAAGATTTTACTTATATGAGGAATCTAAAAACATGACAAATGAACAAATAACACAGAAACAGACTCATTGATACACAGAACAAACTAGTAGTTACCAGAGGGACAAGGGGTGGGAACATGGGCAAAATAGGGGCAGGAAATTAAGGAATACAAACTTCGTCCAATTATAAAATAGTAAGTCATGGGAAATACACAGCATAGAGAAACTGTCAATAATACTATATAACTCTGCATGGTGACAGAAGATAACTGGGCTTATTATGGTGATCACTGAATAATTATATAAATATTGAATCATTACACTGTACACCTGAAATGAATATATTATAAGTCAATTATACTTCAATTAAAAAATTAAAGAAGTGTTTTGACAATAAAATGTAATGAGGCAATAGCTTAAAATAATCATTTTGATCACGACTTGTGATGATGGAAGGGGAAGACCAAACAGTGTGAGGGTGGTAGCGGAGGACCTTTCTCTTACACTCATATACTGTCAACTATTTGTCCAATGTTTCCTACCCAAGCCTGTATTCCTCCCAAAAGTCTTATGCTCTAACAGTTAATCCTTAAGGCCTTCCCTCTACGATCAACGCATTTCATTAAAGTATTACAGAGGGGAAAAAAGATTATTTCTTATTAAAGATTGTTTATTAACTAAACTTGTTCTCTCTAACTGGTACAAATTCAAAGAATATAGTTTTGTTTTATTTAGGGTTGCAGAGAGATAACGAAATCCTCCTAATAAATTTCATCAAGGTTTATTTAGCTACCTACTCTGAAAATTCTGGGGGTGGAGAGACAATTACACAAAGTAAGAACCTATTCTCAAAGGGGTTCTCAAGCCTTGGCCAGGTAGCTCAGTAGGTCAGAGCATCGTCCTGCTATGCCAAGATGTGGATTTGATCCCCAGTCAAAGCACATACAAGAAGCAACCAATGAAAGCATAAATGTGTGAAACAACAAATCAATGTTTCTCTCAAATCAATAAAATTTAAAAAAATTTTAAAAGCCCACTTTAAAAATGAATAAAAATAGGAAGTAAAATAAAAGATTCTCAAACCTTAGCCCAAGAAAAACCAAATAAAATTTTTTTTGACAAGGATTCCTATGGTTCAGACATTCTAGAACACCCAAAAGAATCTCCCTAAACATTGCAAACCCAATAATCCCAGAGCTAAAAAAGATTTAAGACAAGGAAGCACAACTCCCACATTTTAAGGAGGCCCACAGAAATGACTAAAAGAAACCTAAGGTCCCAGACAAGAAACCCATGAGCAACTGAAAACACCGGGAGAAGAGCCTGCTCTCTCATCAAAAACGGTAACAATAAAAATCCAAAAAAATGGAAGCCCAGGCTAATGGGTTCTCCTGAATTACAGGCTCAGAAATCACCAGCAAATGTTGAGCATATCTTCCTGCTACCCTCAGAGATGATCACAGAAATGTCTGTTAATGTAATACTAGTTATAGTCATTTATATGAAATGCTTACTATTTATCCTAATTAACATGCAACACAGTAACAATGATGCATGTATCTTGAGATGAACTTTCTTGTAAATTTCATCTTAGTACCACAGTAAACTCTGATCTTATGTGTTCAGTCTTTTAGTTTGCTGCTTATGAATATAGTAGTCTGCTAACAATTTTAAGAATCAAAGTATTAATTTTACGTAAGAACAGGTGTCCAACCCTCCACCCACCAAAAAAAAAGCTAACATAAAAACCACTAAAAAAAATGTAATCAAACATGCTGGGTATGATAGCTGGCTATGCTTTGCACTTGGAATAACTTAAGTCTACCAGAAATAATGTTTGGATTATGCACAAGGTTGTATCAACCATGCCATAGCTCTTCTCCATTAAAAGGGATAAACAAACTAAACATAAAAAGTTAAACATAAAAAACTAAAAATTAAAAAATATTTTAAGCACAGAGTTCTGTAAAATAACACAGAAACTAGCAAAACAAGTCATTTAAAACCTACCATATCGAAAACCCATCTACCACAGTTTTACATGAGAGAAAACCAGAATAAAACTTTAAAGTCCTATTTCATTCCTTTGATTGCACTTGATAACACAAGTCAAAATAAGGTATGAGAAAAATGGGGGAAGGGGGAATATTTCAGATCATTCAAAGCACCTTTTAATCCCTTAAATATTAAAATTTATACTATGTAAAAATTGCATCTTGAGGGAGTTTCATGTAAGGTGTGGCTATGTCAAAAACCTTTCAAGTAACAAGGGACCATAAAACTGGTATTAAAATCATTCTATGGAAAGTAATGAAAATACATTTACTGATTCAGTGTAAAATCACCTTAACAGAGTCATTACATAAATCTTGTTTATTATGCAAATATTCCCAAACTTGAAATATAACATACAATACTTACCCCATATTGGTAAGTCATCTATGTACATCTGGTACCAGTAATGATTTTTGATAGCATACACAAATGCATCTCTCTTTTCTTTATCTAAGTCAATTTCACAGTAAGTGGCTGGCATGACATCATCTGCATAAAATAAAAATTGCAAATTAACACACTGCTTTGCAAAATAGTTACAGGAAAAATAACAAGAAAAAAGTCAACATTTCCGAAGCTAAACTTTCTATTTATAATAATTGAATATGGGTGATAAATAGTGGGGGTTCGGTACACAGTTCTTTCTTTTAAGTGTGTATGTTTCAGACTGTTAGGAGGGACAAAGGGGGAAAAATTCGGACAACTGTAATAGCATAATCAATAAAATATTTTAAAAAGACTTTTTAAAATAAAATATTTTTAATCATTTTTATTTTCAAAGATTATCTAACCAAGTGAAGAAATCATTCCTTACATAGAGAAAATTATACAAAAATATTTGCAAAGCAACTTAAAATGAATAAATTGTTTTAAAGAAAAATTTAAAAGCTTAAATACACAGGGAAATTTTCATTTACATATACAAAAACCTAAGAACATGATCTCATAGAGAGTTAATGATTTCTAGCTATAAGAATGCTGACATAAATATTCATTTGAACATTCTTAGAAATGAAAGTCACTGGAAGCCACAAATTCTATGAGGAATCCCAGTGATTCTTCATAATTAGCAAGATTAAAAGGCAAACCTCTATCTAGCAGGCAGCACTGTTCATAAATTACCCGAAAGTTCCCTGGAGATGAGTCACTTCCACTCCCCAGTGCTTTAAAAAATACTGCTACCATAATACTGCTCGTATGGTCTAACATAAACGTTTCAAAAATGTGCTTATCATTGTTAGTTTCTAAAAAAACAAAATCTGAAAAAACCTCAAATACCCTAGATGTTCATCAAAAGGATTGAATTGGTTTTGTACATTATTTAAGCAATTAGGGAAAAAAAATCAATCTTAACAACAACAAAAAAGCACAGTTGTTTGTTAAGTTTTCTTGTACTGTTAACATTGGTAACTCAGAACTTGAAATGCAATTTCCCACAAGAAACTCGGCTAAATCAATCAATCTATCTTTCTTTCTTTCTTTCTTTCTTTCTTTCTTTCTTTCTTTCTTTCTTTCTTTCTTTCCTTTTCTTTTCTTTTTTCTTTTCTTTTCTTTTCTTTCTTTCTCTCTCTTTCTCTTTCTTTCTTTCCTTTCCTCCCTCCCTCCTTCCTTCCTTCCCTCCGTCCTTCCTTCTTTCTCTTATTTATTTAATATATTTTCAGAGACAGGAGAAGGGAGAGAGGGAGGAAAACATTGATATGCAAGAGAAACACCAATCAACCAGCTGCTTCTTGCACACCCCCAACTGGGGAACTGGCCTGCAACCCTGGCACATGCCCTGAGAGCGAGTTGAACCAGTGACCTTTCAGTTCACAGGCTGCCGTTCAATCCACCGAGCCACACCAGCTAGGGTGACAGTTAAATTTCTTAAATGTTGACTAAAACTTCTTACACATAAAGTGCAGCTGAACCATGATTAATAGCCACCTATAATATTATTTCTAAAAGAAATAGCAATCTGCACTTGAACTCCAGACATCAGCAACATGTCTCCCAGATCCTCAAAAGAGAACAGCTCCACCTTAATACAGCTCAGCCCAGAGAGGGCATGCCAAGACCACAACACAGAAGATGGCAGGAAACACTGAAGTCCCACGAAAAACAAACATGAAAATACTCTCATTCTCAAAGTGGGGGAAGAAAACTGCTTTGTCTCCAATAACAATGGGTCCCACACAGATTTTCTTTCTACTCAGGCCATCTTAGGCAGCAAGGAATTTAGGATTTTCATAATGGCAAAAACTGAGGGCAAGCAGAAATGGAAGGAAGAGTGAGGACACAGATTGCTACAGAGGGTTCCTACAGCAGGAGCTAGGAGAACTGGCAGCCAGAGGACCCCAAATGGGATTTCCATGAACTGTGAAAGGCACAAAGGGCACCAGACAACAACGGCTACAGCGGGGAGTGCGCAAATCAAAGGAAGGTCCAAGTTTGAGCAGTAACAAATACCCGCAGAGGCCGTGGGAAACCTCCTAGCCACCTCTCTGCAAAGCCACTGAATTCCTTGCAGTTACAAGCAGACACTCACTGATAACTGTCATTAACAATGACAATATGTAGTTTTACATACGAAATTCTGAAATCCACAATATGACATTTACCTATAAAGCCTTTAAAAGATTCCTCCCTCACAGGGTGAATTTAAATTCAACTCTCTTTTCCCAAATTTCTATCATCCCCTCTCTCCATATACTCTAGCTAAACTGGACTGCCTCAAATGCTCACACACCTTGTGCTCTCTTGGCCTCTGGACTTTTTTGCTTATGCTGTAAACTCCACCTCAAATGTCCAATCTTAAGATCTTTCCCATTCTCCACACTCTCCCCTCTACAGGGACTCCCTGTCGACTCCCCACCCTTCACCCCTCCCCAATCCCACAGCCTGCCCCCTTCTCTGAAGTCCCATGGCTTTCTCTCCACACCTCCCCACAGCAACTAGGCCTGCAGTACTTACCACCTCTTCCAGTATCTCTGCTCCTCAAAACCACCACCAGCTAGTGAGAGCTATGTTTACACTGATTATATCCTTTTTACCCCCAGCTACGCCTGTTGCAGTACCCTTCACAAAGCAGATACTAAAACAAAAAATTTTAACAAATTTTAAGAGCATGATTTTCTATTTATTTGGCAAAGGAAATCACTAAGCATATTAAAGTATGCACATTACATGCACCTGTGTGTGAATGGTGTCTGTGTGTATAAGGAGAAAATAAGCAGTGTATCACAAAAGGGCTGACAAAGAAGTCTCGAAGAGTCTCTCTCACTGATGTAAACCTAGAAATGCGGTGAAAGGAAAACCTATCATGATGCCAGGCTGTAAAAAGGGCCTTAGTTAGTCATGTTTTAATGAAATTCCTCTTGCAGGCATGCAGGCAAATACAAACACCAGAAATAATTGAAGAGGCTGGCTGCTCAAGGGAAACAGCACTGCTCTCAGGGGGCGGTCACTTACAGATAAGGAAGGCAACTGTCTGAATGCGCCAAATCATTATCCAGCAGCCTATGTAACTGAAAACAATCTGAAACATCTATCACCACAAATCAGTGCTTTAACATTGTAATAGGCTATACCTTTCTCAGATGAGATACACACCTATGAACTTTGAAGAGAATGCAATTAAGATTTTACTAAATACTTTTTATGTGGAAAAAAAACCAAAACCAAAGTTATAAAGTGGAAAATGTTAATACTGATTTTTTCAGAGAGGAAGGGTAGATTATGGAAGCTACATACCAGTAAGTCTGTTGTCAATTCCCAGCAACACTCCAGACTAACAGTTGAATTGATAGTGAAAACATTGAAAAAAGAATGTGATGATTATTTATGAGTACTCTAAGAACATATCATGCCTTACTTTGCTCTCTCGATGTCATTACTAAACTGGAAAATCACAAATACTCTACCTAAAATTCAGCAAAGTTTCTCTTAAAGTCATTATAGAGAAATTTACTAATTATGTGATTAAAAACAAGTCATTTTAACCTCAAAACAGAGATAACGTCTACAATATCTCTTTCCCATAGTAGTACTAAGAATTAAAAGTACCAATATATTAAGTTTCCTTGGGGCACACATTTCTTTAAGAATCCAAACAAAAGCATCATCTCCCTGGCCCCCACCCCAAAATTCACACAAAACTATGTGTACAATTTCAGAGGGCCCATGGACCCCTGAAGCCAGACCTTCTGATTCAACTTTATATACCCAGAGCCTTCCATGGTGCTGAAATGCGGTAAGCACTCAAAAACTGCTAAATGGATTTTTTAAAAGGGGAGAGGGGCCCTGGCCAGGGGCTCAGTTGCTTGGAGCATAGTCCTATACACCAAAACAGGTTACCAGTTTGATTCCTGGTCAGGGCACATACCTAGGTTGTGGGTTCAATCCCTGCTTGCGACCTGTACTAAAGGCAACTGATGGATGTTTCTCTCTCACATCAATGTTTCTGTCTCTGTGTCTCTGTCTCACTTTCTCTCCCTCTCCCTCTAAAATAATCAGTGAACATATCCCTAGATGAGGATTTAAAAAAAAAAAGGCAGGGAGGGACTAGAAAAACTAGTATATTCACAGTTGATTAAACAACCATATATAAAGAGTATTAATTAGGTTACTGACTAATTCTGAATGGTGGTATAAACTGTACAATTTTTTCTAGATGGCTATTCGGCAACATGTACCAATAACTGCCTTTCAAGGCTGTCCAACCCACAATCCGTGGGCCACATGTGGCCCAGGATAGCTACAAATGTGGTCCAACGCAAAATTGTAAATTTACTTAAAACCTTATGAGATATTTTTTGTGATTACATGTTGTAATATATTTAATGTGTGGCCCAGAGACACCAAAAGGTTGGACACTGCTGGTACGTTTTGATTCACTAATTCCACATCTAAGATTTCATCCTAATAAAAGATTCGAGATCCATTAAAATACTTATGTGCTAGGACAGCCAAAAGCATTATTTCTAATAGCAAAAAAGAAAAAGAAAACAAGAAAAAGAAGGGCATAAATAAATCAGATTATCTTGTAATCAGAAAATGAGGGAAATTATAATACTCAAGTTACAGAATACTACATAAACACATTTTTAAAAGAGTAATTAGCCCTGGCTGGTGTGGCTCAGTGGATTGAGTGCCAGTCTGCAAACCAAAGGGTCGCCGGTTCACTTAGCAGTCAGGGCACATGCCCAGATTACGAGCCAGGTCCCCAGTAAGGGGAGTGTAAGAAGCAACCACACACTGATGTTTCTCTCCCTTTCACCCTCCCCCTCTCTCCAAAAATAAAATAAATAAAATCTTTAAAAAAAAGTGATTAAAAAATATGAGGATAATCTCATAAGATGTTGAGAAAAGATTGTAGAAACTAATTTATATAGAACTTAAGTGAGTTAGTAAGGTGCTTAGATCAATATATAATCACATAATAAACACTATATAAGTGCTAAACAAAATTTTTAATAAACTATATATAACATAAACCCAATTTTTAAAGATTTTAAATAATGTGGATGAATATAAAGGATAAAAGAAATGTTAATGGTAATTATAACCAGGTGATTTTTTTAATTTTCTTCTTTATATTTCTCTGTAATTTCTAAATTTTGTATACTGATCCCTACATCATTGTTAAAACAGGAAAATATATATACACATATATTCCTTTGAAAACAACAAACAAAAAAAAGGCTGACCTCAATCTGGAAGAGAATAATGTTTTCCACAGTTTAAATATGAACTTACAAAAAGCCCATGCTATATAAATTTACAATTGGCACAAAGTTTAAGGAATTGCTAATACCAAAAATTCAAAATACCTAGACTCAGGATTCAATACAATATTCAAATTATATGGTGTGGCTAAAACACTTTGGTTGAAACCAACAGGGCAAAATATTGCTTCAAGTTCCCAGGCTTCCAATTAAACAAGGCAGATTAACCACAAATATGTCTTTTCCATCCTGAAACCCCATTAAAATGCCAGTAAAGGAATAAAAAGAAGAGAGTAAGAAAAGATTTCAACAAATTTTTGAAAAATGGGAAACAAACAGAAGATGGCAAATGACTAATAAAGCAGAGGAAACCATAACAGAAGGGAAACAATTAGTGTCACAGAACCCAAGAGACATTCGGGACTTGGGAGGCACCACAGATGTCGAAAGGTAGAGGACAGATGTAGGACTGAACACACGGGGGAATTGTATGAAAGTATGTTTACAGCAGGATTGAATGCCCGGGTCCCCTTTTCTGCCATCACACAGCTAAATGAATAACAGTAATAGCCTGTGACAGACCAGAGGCCCTTTCTAGAGGAAAAGTATTTCAAGATCATAGTGGCTCCAGAATCAGGGAGAATAGAATCTAGGGACTGAAAGCAGGGTAGGGGGATTACCTAAACTAAAAATCCTCAGGCTGAATGAAAAGGACCTGCCACCCTCCCAAGCCTTTTCCCCACCCGTTAGCAACTAGGCCTTTCCACCCAGGCAGAGAGCTGGAGGGAAATACCACACTGGTTAAAAGCTCAAACTCTAGTGTTGAGCTGCCTGGGTTCAAGTCCCACTCTGACACTTTCCCCTTCTGAGAATCCTTGGATACCTTACTTCACCTCTGGGCTGCAACTTCCTCATCTAAAAAATAGGGATAAAATACCTCATACATTTATTTTGAGAATGAAAACAGTCCAGATTGAGAATCACTGAACTAGAAACATATAAGACTCTAAGGAGCCCTTGGCATTTCTCTGTATCTGCAGTACTCTCAACTTAACCATTCCACTCTAGAGAAACAGAAGAAACAGTTGTAAAATAATTTCATCCTTCTGTTCAGTTGGGTTATTCACAGAAAATTCAAGGGAGGGGCAATAAAAAAATGGGAGGAAGGAATCCTCTAGAAGTCATAATTCATTATACAGCAAGAATTCTCAAATGAGGGAGAAGAGAAGTGGGCAGTGATCTCCCTTTGTACAAATTAGTATTTCAGAAAACTCTAATAATCATAATGAACCGATTATCATAAAAAAAGAAGTAGGCACAAACTGCCTAGGTGCTAGACAATTTATTGGGAGCTTACCATGTCTTAACAGCTAAGGATGCAACTGTGAACCCAAATGCCACTGTCCTGCCCTAGCAGAACTAAACCACCCAGAGAGCTACTGCAGTAGCTTAAGGATACATTAAATCTATAATCAATAAACTAATTTAACATAATTGCTTATACACAATCAAGTTGGAACTACAGACCCACACTATGCACTATTAGTATTCATATCAATGACCATTTTGTGAATGTAAACTATGTGTCAGGAACTTTCATAAATGTTCTATATTCATTACCTCATGTAAATCTGATGGTTCTATTAAGTGGATATTATTTCCCTCATTTCACAGAGAGGGAAAATGACATCAAAGAGCTGAGTAACTTGCTCAGGACTGCACGGGTAGGCAGAGGCAGAGCTTAGATGCACTGCATCTCTCTGACTCCAAAGCACAGTTCTTTCCACTCCACAATAGCAAGGTTCCCATGGGTACCCTCTAAAAAGAGGGTCATGAATTCAGGCCTGTTTCAAAGATACCAATTTAAGTCTGCCCTTCTCTTTTTAATTATCTCTAAAGGGCCTGAATTTAACACTTTGTCTAATCATAGTATATAAGATTAGGAAGAAAAAAGCAAAGTTGTGCACAAAATCTCAAGTGAGAGGCATCCTACATTACATTTAAAACTATTATTAAGTTCCCAAAATAGTCCATATAGTGACTACAATTTTATGAAATAATACCAATCCACTTAGCCTGAGGAAATCTACTAGGTTAAAAATGTGGGTATAATGTGTGTATGCACACTGAAGTGCGTATAGATACTACATATGTGTATAGAGAGAGAGTTTTTTCTAGTTTCTCGGTATTTCCAAAATTTTTTCTTTTTCAAAACTACTTTCAGAACCTTTAAAAATCAAATACTTGAGGGATAAAGGATTAACAATAACGTAAATATTTCTACAGTTCATACAAAGACAGAAAGTTCCTGTTTCCATGACTTTATTAGTATGCTGTGATGTACCTTAGACAAATCATTTCATCTCTGGGCCTCCCTAACAGGAAATCAAATGACACAATCTCTAAGGTGTAGCCTTAAATCATCAGGAAACCTTATAAAACATTTTTCAAAGAAGGACCAACTTTATGTTTGAATAGGTAAGCAAGGGACTACAGTAGAAAGAGAAATCTAATCAACGTTTACTACTTCAGCTGGACCACTCAATTCAGCAGCTCCCTGACTGCATATCCGTGCTGGAGGTGCAGCACTGACAAGACTCTAAGGAGCCGCCAACTCTCAGGGAATGACACCTGGCCCATTCTTGTTCTTTTAATCTAAAAGTGCTCAGTCTGAAAGGAAAATAAATCCCACTTTGACAGCCCATGAAAATGGGTCCCATCTATCTAAGTAATCTTTCCATCTCAGTCTCAAGGAACTAATGAAAGAAGAAAGGTTAAGACAGCTGAATGAGTACTCTTCTTCAGTAAATAAGGGTAAGGCTATCAAAAAGTGAAATTTGTCCATTGCAGCAAAGTAGGACTTGGGGTTTTTGCCTATTCTGTTTCCTCTTCAATAAACTAGAAATATGTGCCAAAATGGAAAAGGAGAAAGTATGTGAATAAATGCACAATTGAGTTTCTCAAAGATCACACATTCTAGTCTGTTTTCTCCGTATTTGTGATCAGACATTTAAGTTACCTGATTAAATTAAAACATAGGCCTCAGGGGATGCTATAATTCATGAAGTTACAGGATAGATGACTGTGGTTCTAATTTACAACTCAATTTTATAATTAAGCCCAAGAAATACAATGGAGGAATGCAAATATGTATATCTGTTTTCAACAATAAGTATTCTAAAGACAAAAATAAAATTTAACATATCAAAGTTAAACTATCTTTAAATTACTTTCTTAAAATATATCTCATTTAATATTATCCTCCCAAAAAATACTAAAAATACCAGAAGTCAGTTACTGTTCATTTCACAAATGCAGGCAAGACAGTCAAAATTAGAGTACAACTTTACTGAAATTAATACAGTAAAAGAAACAGGATTAAAATTCAAAGCTCCTAATTACAAGATCTATGCTCTATTCAAAAATCAAGACACCTAATCATATATCCTGCAAAAATTCAATTATTCAAGCTTCCACTCACTAGATTAAAAATGTCTGTGCTGCAAATATACTGACAAACTTCACAGAGAAAAATAAAAAGTATAAACACAAAGAACCTGACAAAATAAATACCTGCATTATAAATAAGGAGGATCTTTTTCCATTTTAATATCTTTGACTTATTTAAGACCACACTATCCTAGGCCCTGGCCAGGTAGCTCAGTTGGTTAGAGCATCGCTCCGCTATACCAAGGTTTAGAGTTTAATCCTCAGTCAGGGCACACACAAGAAGCAACCAATGAATGCATAAATAAGTGGAACAATGAATCGATGTTTCTCTCTCTCTCTCAAATTAATGTTTTTAAAAAGCACACTATCTTATAAGTACTGAAAGTAAATTTATACAACACTCTTCAATACATTCTAAGCCAATGGTACAAGTTTGAAACAGGATTTACACAAATATTTAAGTATCCATACACCCCATTACATCCCCACACCCTCAGAAATTACTCCATTATGAATCTGTGAAGGCCTTCCCCAAACACCTAAGCACCTACGTCCAATCACTAGAGGGTTTACTAGAAAACACTTTTGAAAGAGAAATATTCTAGGAAAATATAATTTTATTAACAATTATTTATTTTATTAGTTTAAAAATATTAAAAATAAATCTTTGTTGGTTACTAACATACTTTTCTAAACGCAATACACTTAAGTCATAGAATAAAACATTTCTTAGAATCTAGAGCAGTCGTACTCAACTAAGGACAATGAGCAACACATGAGGACTTTCTGGTTGTCACAACTGGAAAGTGCTACTGGCATCTAGTGGGTACAAGAAGCCAGGGACTCTGGTGACATTCCACAACATACAGGGCAGCCCCCACAAAAAGAATGATCCAGCCCCAATATCAACAGTTCCAAAAGTTGAGAAACCCTGGTCTACTATCTAACTTGTATTAGAAGGACTACTAAGGTTTACTTACCTTTGAATTTAATATCCAGCCCACTAAATTCCAATTCGACTCCTTGAAGTGCTTCTCCCAGAGTTTCATGGTAATGACTGATGCTTTTTTTTGACCCCACACAAAATGGAAGTGAAAAGTACTTATACGTCTCTTGGCGATTATGGTAGGGCCCAACCGTATTCATCCATAAAACAACTTCCTCTTTGTCTTGATACTGAAACAAAAAAAAAGCAAAAAATATATATTTTTTAAAATGTAATTCAAATTAAGGGAATATTTTTTATTTGTTCTAAAGAAAAATGTATTGCCTCTGTTTAGGAAGCTTTAAAATAAAATATTGGAAGTTTATTTTAATCTGATGATTAGTGACCATACCTTAAAAGTGAAACTTGGTGAATTTTAAAATTATATCCTTTGATTGTGGTCTCAGGCAGATTCACCTTTTCCAAACTTTGTTTTGCAGGTGGTATTGTTTAAACAGAGTCCACTAACTCATACAAGTATGTTTATAATTATTACTCATACTTTCAAATAATGGTAAACCTATGACCAACATGATGCACCAAGCCAACACTGACGAGGAAAGAGGAAACAAAATCAACAGCTTATGCAAACCTCGTGTTAATCATTAGAAACTCCAAAAACCTGCTGCCAGCAAATAAAGTTTCATCTCCTTTCTAATCTTTTCTGTGCCATTGGTCAAAGTACTGGAGAGGGGAAAATGTCTAAATCACCAGTCTATTCAAACCATCATTCTATCTTCCTCTTCATCAGCCTGAAAGACCCTGTATGATATTTATATTTCTTTGATTAAATAACTATGGCTCTACCCATCAGTGAATACCATACTGAAGTGTGGTCTAGTAACTCTGGGTAGATGACCTCACCTTTCCAGGGTTCAACTGGGGGATCTGCCAAAGATTTCTAAGATCTCCCATTTTAATGTCCAATGATTCTATGAAAAGCAACTAAGTAATTTAAAAACTAGTAACCCTAATTAGCAATATAAAGACAACATAGGATATAATTTAAGTCAGCTAACAGTTCACAAGTAAATTACTGAACAATTACTTACCAAGTGCCTACCATGGGTCAAACATGTGTTTGTAATTGAGGATACAGCTTTGAATGAGCAAGTTCCCTGCCCTATTGGAGCTTAGAGCCTAAAGGGAAAGATGAACATTGAACAAGCAACTATAATCAGGTAAGGTGTTACGAAGCATGTAACAGAGGAAGCTCTCCAACTAGCCCAACTACCAAATCCTTAGCTCTGATCCTCCATCTGAAATTAATAAACATTTTCAATCAAAACCCAACATTTCCAAAACTGAACTCATCCCAATACCCACTTTTGTTTTTCTAACGGTACCACCAATCTCTCAGATATGGAGCTTAAACACCAAGTCCCTCTGCTTTCCAAAAAACATTGACTTGTCTACCCTGAAGTCCAAATCATTTGCCTCTTCCTTTTAATTTACAGCATCATCATCCTAGAACTTAGATCTAATCCCCTCATCTTCAAAAACAATAAATTTCTCATTGCTCATCATGTAAGACATCATCCATGTCATCAAGGAAATAACCATCTCATCTCTTGGCTACATGAGATATGTACCAACACAGTGTTAGGTGTTAATGATACACTGTCCTTACTGTCCTAAGATAAATTAAATACTGTCCTTTCCTTCAAGATCACAATCCATAGAGAAGCCAGACAAGTAAATGATTAACAATGAAAAAAATAAGTGTTATAATTAAGATAATAAAGGGCTAATGTAGCAACAATAAAGGAATGATGTGACAGAGAAGGGTCAGGAGGAATAACAGTACGGAAAAATCATAAACTGTTTCAAGTGAATTCAGAAAAACAGCTGATAATCTTCACGTATGAAGAAATGAATCTCCATTCAGTTGATTAATATATGTATGCCTCCACTCTTCCATCAATTCTTATTATGGTCACACAGCACCAATCAATGAAGGTAATCCTTTCTGCTAAACACAGACACAGGCATTATATGGATATAGTGTCAGAATTCTCAAAACAGTGCTCTAAACCGATCACTATCAACTGGCTGAGTTGGTATTAGAACTGAAATCTGTTCAGTAGGCAGGGCACTCTCTCCATAGTAAAATGTATACAAAAAGTATTTAATAAATAGGATGGAAAAATGCCAAAATGTGAAGTTCCTTAACAACTTAATAAAAGAAGTTTGAAGAATGTGCACTGACTGACATGTGCAATGGCTACACTAGTACCCTTTTAGAAAAATAACAAAGGGGAGGTAACAAAATACATCCATTTAAGATTAGAATGCTGAACAAGAAGACCTATTAATGAGGACCTTGCCATTAATCCTGCTGAGTCTGCAAAAAGGTTTAAATGTAACTCAGAAGAATTAGCACAAAACACTTTCCATATAAATCCTAATAATATTTTTAAAAAGACAAATATTTGAACAATAAAGAAATGATTGCAAAAGTAGGGTGTCTAATTACGTTATTCAAACTGAAACACAGGATTGAAATAATTTAAGGGTCACAGTGTGTGTTTAACATTCTGAGATCACTCATTCTAAACATTCATAAAACCTATTAAGAGAGTAGAGTGGTGATGGCATGATGCAAACTGTAAGAGAATACATCCCACTTTGTAGTCTAGGATTCCATCTAGGAAGAGGACTGAAAATAATAATTTAAAATATGCGTATAGTACATATATACAACAGCAGGCCCTAATAAAATAGGAGTTTATCAGTAATTGTGCACTTATTCTTACATGTTTAAACTTCAGTCAACTTCAAAGTACTTTCCATTTCATGCAATACCTCATCAAGGTGCTTTTTCCACTGCTCAAAACAGTTTTTGAACTTATAAATTTTGATGCCTTTTAGCGTTTCTGCCATTTTTTGCTTCACCTCTTCCACGTCAGGAAAAATGTTTCCCTCTGAGGACTTTTTTCACCCAGGAAAATAAAAAAAAGTCACTTGGGTGCAAGAGCAGGTGATTAGAGAGAGTTGGGCACAGGGAAGGGGTGGTCATGCCATTTTTTGGTCAAAAACTGCTGAATCCTCAGTGCTTATAAATCACCCATCATGAAATGGGCAAACTCTAGTCTTAAAAAAAAAAAAAATCACTGAAGCCAAACGTAGACTCTCACAACAACGCCAGCTGGTACACTGATAAAGATGGGTTCCTAGAACACTCACCTGGGGGGGGGAAGCCTGTATTACAATGGGCCCACCCTCCAGAAGATAATTCTGGTTCTTTGGGGGGGTCCCTCCTCATATATGTAATATATTCACACATTCATACACATATAATACACATACACACACATACACAAAGGTTAGGGTAAATATTAAAGCAAAAGTATTTCTTTTACAATGCTCCTTATGCAGACCATGATCAGATATGAACTTAAAATGTTTACATTTCTTTGCAGTTCTTGATTGTCCCTAAGAATAAGCACTCTCAAGACAAGGTCAAAACAAGAATTCTTTTTCAAGAGAGAAAATGTATCTTAAAGTATCTTGAAATCAGAAAATACCACCCTGACTGGTGAGGCTCAGCTGGTTGGACATCATTCCACAAGGCGAAAGATTGCCGGTTTGATTCTGTCAGGGAACATGCCTGGGTTGCAGGTTCGGTCCCTGGAGGCAACCAATAAGTGTTTCTCTCTCACATCAATGTTTTTCTCCCTCTCTTCCCCTCTCTCTAAAAATAAATAAATAAAATCTTAAAAAAAAAAACACCAAAAGAAGACTTCACACAATTTTTTAAGGAGAAAAAAACCTTTCCTTTCCCCAGAACTGCTAAGGAAGCCCCTGAGCCCCACAATTCCGTGGGCAGAAAGCCACGGGTAGGACTCCTCCCTCCATACTGAGGAGTGTAACCAGGAGAAGGGGAGGAAGAAGTCACGGAGGCAGAGCGGTGGGATCAGGGGGACCCTAAGCACGTCTGTAATTCCTTCCAGGAGGCCTCGCTGGGAGTAGCCATGAGAGGCCAGTTCAGACCACCTGCATTCTTCATCTCACCGCTCTATTCATTTTCCATCCCTCAGAAGAGTTTCACTATTACACCCCACTTTTTGAGCTGTGCATTCCAACCACAAGGGTCTCTAATGCTATCTCTCCTTCCTTTCCTGCTCTACCTACCTTTTTTCTCATACCATTCCCCCAAATCTATAGTGCCCTCCCCTTCTTTCCACCTAGCCAACTTCTACTTATCCTTCAGAATTGCTCATATCCTTTCTCAAAGCCTCCAGTCCTGAGGCCAATCCCTAATTTGCATGATCTCATCATCTTTTCTAATACTATCATTCATTAACACTTAATAAGCGCATACCATGTGCTAGACATAGTTCTAAGGCTTTTACATGAACATGTAATCTTCTTAAAACTTTAAGATAGGTCCTATTATTTTCCCCATTTTACAGATGAAAACAAACCCAGGAACAGAGATGTTAAGTAATTTGTCCAAGATCATATAACTAGTACCTAGTTTACAACTTTAGGACTATACTTTTGCTAATCCCTGGTCAGCCTCATTAACTAAAGAGCAAAATCTAAATGAAGGGAATATGAACAACATACACTTGTACAAAGTAACTAAAGACATTTTAAATACTGAACAACTTTTTTATCTGAGCCTTTAATCTGCCCTAAAGAAAAAAAAGATCTTCCTAAGAAGCTACCTGTGCTCTCATCTCCAAAGGACTGACTTTGTTCTCCAGGCATCACCAATGTTGGGCCTTATTAAAATATTGCTTATGTGCTGGAAAAAGATATTGAAGTTTCCCTACTTGAAAGAGATCATGAATTAATTTTTCTCAGAAAGAACACTTTAGGAGAGATGTTACTGATGTACTTATGTAAAATCCGAACAATGATATCAGAATGTATATAGACAAAGAACTGAGGGCTCAGAATAAACACCCATACACCATCATTTTCATGGGATGAGTGTTGCTTTAAAATAGATATCTGAGGAAGAAAATCCAGTTCTGAAAACGTTTCAGAAATCATAATTTCAATGTTTTTAATTATTTATTTAAAACACATACATCAGAATTCAAATACAAATAAACCAGAAGGGTATTTTTAGATAGTCTCAAGATAACTGCTGCTCGCGCTCTCCACCCCCCAAACAGCTTTGTACCTAAATAAACTTTTAGTCTATCACATAGTACAGCTGAAAATAGGACAATGAATTATGGCATTTCCTAAAATTAGATCTATATTAGAGCACTCACAAATTCACTTGTAGTAAACAGTTTATTCTCTTTATAAAATCTTAACATAAGTTTTAAGAGTTGTCATACTCTCAACAAAGACAAAAACAAAAGGCTGCCATTTGCCAAAGTAAAGCCAACAAATGGTTTCTGAAAACACTCAATGGTACAGTAAGTGTTTATGGCAGAGGCTAAGAGCAGGCTATCCTAGACACAGATCAGGTCCTTCCAACATCACCTACCAGGAGTGTAATGGGCCACAAAGAAATGGGAGTTTAGTCTAGGTAAGGCCCCCAAAGCACAACAGGAATCCTCAAGACTATGAATCTTAAGTGAACAATGGTCTGGGTTAGTTCACTGTGCTTTAAGCAACAGGATTCCATGCTTCCAACATTGCATATTCTTGTCCCTAGTAGCCCCCTAATTACTTGGATCACTCACTAAGCCCTAATTAAATACCATTTCTTTGTGCTAAGCACAGAGTCTCTATATGTAAGAGAAAAATTTTAAAAATTGACTTTATGGTCTTCAGGAAACAGAACCCATGAAAACTCAAGACTACAGTACAAATCATAGAATGCTTTAACATTTCTCTGCCCTTGATTTTTTTTTGGGGGGAGGGGTTGCTGACATCTTTACATAGCATTACTGTGAAAGTTATACAGACAAGACAAGGACAACAGGGATCAGGAAGCTCAGATTCTTTCTGTGTCCTTGAGCCAGTTGCTGGGCCTTTTCACACCATTAGGAAAATGAGTGCATTGGATACAATGGTCTCAAGTCTTTCCAGTTCTAAAATTCTATGATTCTCAATTTGAAATATTTTTAATGGAGTACTCTGGAATCTTAGGAGACATGATAATCTAACTACATGATTCCAAGTGCCCTGAGTTTCAGAAAACCAAATAAGCATAAAACACATCCTATATAGCTTTGACTCATTCTAAAGAGTTCTTTTTATGACTCTTCAAGTCACATATTAAGAACCTGTCTTTCATCAAAGTGTTAATTTTTATTTCAAACAATGTCCTGTAATTCACATGATTCAACTTTCAAAAAATGAAGGGAACACATCTTTATATATTCTAGATGTACGTGTACTCTAGAAGTCAACACACATTTTCTTCTCATTACTCTTATGAGACTATTAATAAGCCCTACTACAGGGCTTTTGATAAATAAGCACATAAAAATACCACATAAATCTCAATGGTCTTCTTATAAGTCAAATCCTAATTAGTAGGTAAAGTAACAGAAATAAGGGACTTTGTGGAACTGAATAAAATAGGTATTCCTTCTTAAGACCAGCTACACAATTTGTGGAGGACAAAACAAATAAAAATGCAGGATTTTGTGCTCAAAAATTATCATGAATTCCAACACAGGGACAGCAGAGCATTACACCCAGCAGCGTTTACGTGCTGGCACATATCTTACGACTGCCCGGGTGACATGCCCATTTAGTTGGCACTACCCCTCTTTAAGGCTGACCCAAATATTTTCTCAGTAATGACCTATATGGATCTAGAATTATCCAAACATTTCTTTAAGCACTTAAAAATACTATCAATACAGAGAAGTATTCAATACCAGATGTCCTGTTTTTAGAATAAAGGACTGCAAGAAGCACATCCTTTGAGAGTGTGTAAGACTATTAATTCAAATTGCCTGAGTTCAAATCCTACCCTCTACCCCTACTGCCTGTGTGGCTTTGGGCAAGTAACAACCTCTCTGGCATTGGTTTCCTCGTTGATAAAAATAAAATAAAAAATAAAAAGGGCGTATCACCCTTTTTAATATGTTTATTAATGTATGTTCAAGGCTATTAATTTATGTGTAAAATATGAGTAAGTATATATAAAGTACTTAGAACAATGCCTAGCACATATTGCTTACAAAAGCCCTTTTAGTTATTATTCTAACTGGAAACTGTCTTAACACAAAGTTAATCTAAAGGGTAAACTTAAACTTTTGCAAACTGTTCTTTATAAATAATTCAATTCCACAAGAATTTTTAAACACCTACTCAGCAACCTTCCCTTGGCAATTTTTCTCTTCCTTTGGTTATCATTCTTTCTTCAATGGCTACGTTTCTTCTGCGTTCCTGATGGGAAAAAAATTCACTTGACCATAGCCTTTTCAGCAGTGATCTGGCTAGGATGAACCACCTCATTTACAAAAAATATTTTCAAGAAATTTGGAAGAAGTAAAATATTAGACAAAAAAAAAACATGTGAATGACACTTAAATTTTATACGTGCATCTTAATGCTAGTCTTCCTATAACTTTTTTTGCTTTTTTAAATAATAATTAACAGGTAACCAAATGAGAGCGGTCCAATGGAGACATGAATGAAATGTATTCCAAATTTTTTCTCTCAAAAATCTTTCAACAGCCCTCACTGGTGTGGCTGGAGATTGAGTGGTCTGAGTGCCAGCCTGAGAACCAAAGGGTTGCTGGTTTGATTCCCAGCCAGGGCACAAGCCTGGGTTGCAGGCCAGGTCCCCAGTTGGGGACCCATGAGAGGCAATCACACACTGATGTTTCTCTCCCTCTTTTTCCCTCCCTTCCCCTCTAAAAATAAATAAATAAAATCTTTGGTGGGGGGAACATTTCATCAAGTATTTTATATTCAAAATTAAAATGTTCCTGGCAATAAAATTTCAGTAAAATTAGCACTTACATTTTAATTATGTAAATTAATCTAAGGCCATTGTATAAACCTCCAATTTTTGAAATTTTAATTAACAGTTTTCCCAATTTATAGCAGTGCATTATAAGACACAAGCTAAAAAAAGCATAATACTACTCTTAAGCTTATAAGCCTGTATGATGGAACTACAGTTAAGAGTTCTTAGTTTTACATGGTAGCTTTCCTCAAGTGTTCAAAAAATTAGAAAAATATTTGTAACCATACCACTAAAAGATTGACCACTGGAAAGAAACAGTTCTTACACTTCCAAACAAGTTACCTGACAGAACAACAGGAAATCTTTTTTTTTTTTCATTTAACTATTTAACCTCTGAACAAAATTATCTTAAGGTAAGAAATCACAAATACAGCACAAAACCATCTCAGACATGGGATTTGTCTCTTAAAAAAAATAGATTTAAGAAGTTTCTGACTGTGATGCAAGGTAAAGTGGCCAAAAGTTCAGAGCTTTTATTAGCTAAAATATGAGCCTAGCTAACCCAGGGAGTGCAGAAACGAAATCTGGTTATTATAAATAAAACCTAAAGTAGGATGCATTGAATAAGCAAGAAGATTGCTTCATTCCCTCGCTTATCAGGTCAGAAGACACCACCAAATCTTTCAGATTTAGTACATACAAAACGTTCGTGCAACATCATACCAGTAATGAGTTAAGGTATAAAAAACAATTATTTGCCAAGCAACCTGTCCATTTATGACTTTCTTGTCTTGCTCACGTATACCATCCGAGTTATGGCCCAAAGTGAGTCACCTGAAAGAGTCGTTAATATCTATGACAACTAAACAGCCAACGAACTTCAGTATAAATGCAAAAGGGACAGCTCCCAACACACAAGACTGGAAAACTCAAGATCCCTTAGTCAGTCAGAAGCTGCCCTAGTTAGAGACCACTGGGATGGGAGCTTCATCTAGAGGCTGGCTGAAAACGGTACGGAGAAAGTTACCAAAAAAAGGTTCAGAAGTGAGTGAGTGTAGGCTAACAGCATGTACACATGTAAACCGCTCTTCACCCCAAGTTCATCAATGCTGTCGCCACGCCAGCGTTTTCGTCCTGTTTGGGGGGGGGGGGGCAGTAGGAATATAGGCCAGTGCGGACCGTACAGTGGTGGATATTTCCTGGTTGGGTATGACGGGTAACCGTGCCGCATCCATCTTCCGCCGCGTCGTAGCCCCCAGTAGCCAGAGCGCAGCTCCCTTCCCACGGGCCCACTAATCCCGAACTTAGCTTTCCTACAGCCCCCACGCCACGACGAAGTGAGCCCCGGCCCGGACACACTCCTTCCCGGGACTCGAGGGCCCCCAGATCCAGGGGTGGGGTGCCATTTAGGTCCGGCTTGGGGAAAGAGGCCCAGGCACTGGGGGCGCGCAGTCCTGTCCCAGGAGCGCAAGCAAATGCCTCCTCCCAGTTCCCGGGGTTCCTGCTCCGCCAGGCCCAACCGGAAGGCGCCTCCGAGGACCGCGCGGCTCCACTGGGCCGCCAGACTTTCCAGGCCGCGCTGGGCCTGCGGGGGCCGAGAGCCGGAAAGAGGGCTGGGGACTGCCGGGTCCAACCGGAACGCCCCTCACCGTGTGCTCGTGCTCGTCCGCCCGGGCCCGAGGCAGCAGTAGCAGCAACAGCGCGGCGGCCGCCGCCACGCCGGGAGCGCCCGGCAGCGGCCTCATCCTCCGCGCTCCCACCAACTCCTCCGCCGCCGCAGCCGATTCGCATCCACCGGGCGCGGACAGACGCACGGAGCCCGGGCCCAGCCGCTGGCTCCTCGGCGCCGCCGCCGACACCGCCCGCTCCGTAGCCTCCCCCGCCCCCCGGCACCTCCTCGGCCTCTTCCTCTGACTCAGCCACGTCATCCGGCCACCCCAGCACACGCCGGAAGTGCCTCGCGACGCGGGGCCGCAACCGCCGCCGGGCGCCCCGCCCGAGACGCGCGAGTTTACGCCGCCGAGGGTCAGGCTCCAGCGGGCTGCGCTCCGCAGCCTCCTCTGGCAAGTTCTGCCAGCAGCTCCTGGGAGTCCAGAGGCTCTGGCGCGCAGACACCGCACTACTACGGCGTGGGTGACTAAGCCCGAACCTCGGGGCCGAAGCCGTCTCCCGGCAGAGCTCGGAATTTTGAGACCTTGGCCAAAACGCTTAACTTTTTCTGGCCTCGTTTTCCTAGACTATAAAATGGGGTCTGACGTGCCGCCTCTCGAGCTTGGAAAATCAGATCAAATAACCCTTTCCAGGCATCTGTCGCTGTGAACGAGTCACGAGATCGTATAGTCATCATTATGGAAGATTGTTAAATTTGTGCAGAGTTGAATAAATATTTTAAAATAACCAACTACTTATTGGGCCGCTGGTATTCAACCTTGTTCAAATTCTTGTTCATTTATTTGTTTATTATGTGCTGGTCTCCTGTCCACAAACATAAATACCCGCTGGAATCTGAACTCCTCCCCTAAGCAGAAGTCCTGTCCTCTGCCATATTTCCTGTGCCTAGAGCAGTGCCAGTCTCAGAATAGGAACTCAGAAAATGTTCCTATTCTAATAAATACATTAATATAGCACCTCCATCTACACCGTCCTCTAAACCAAAAATCTGCAACTTGTAGACAGATTGCCAGTATCTCTTAGCCATCAGCAGTTAACAGTTCCAGCACTAGGTCTCTTAGAAACATTTCAAGAGTTTACTTTTCTTTATTCTGCCAAGAGCAGCCAGTCTCTACCTCCGTATATATTGTAACGGTCTCCAGCAAGATCCCTGCCACCAGTCTCTCCCTGTTTATTCTCTCCAACATAAGCCAGAGTGATTTACTAAAAAGAAACCTGATGATAACACTTTTGCTTAAAACACCCCTTGACTATTGTTTAAATGTCGTGGGATCACAACTAAGATTTTCATCTTCCAGGCACTATGCTCAGCCCTTTACATGTATTGACTCATTTAATCCTCATAAAAACCTTGGGACAGTACTATCAGTATGTTCATTTTACAGATATGATAACTGAATCACAGAGTGATTAAGTGGCGTGCTGATAGACGAAACCCAAGCTGTCAGTTTCCAGAATCCATCTTACTACTAATGGCTTATCATCAATACAGCCGTTTTAAAAAATGAAATAACCCTGTGTGTCATGGCATGGAATGATACCTGATACTTTTAAATGGAAAAAGTTAAAAAAATAGAGCATCAGTCCATTCTAGTTTACCCATAGAAAACAATCTGAAAGATTATGACTCAACTCTCAACTTTGTATATGCCTAGGAATATTTTGATGTTTTTTACAATGAGCATGTGTTACATATGTAATGTGAAAAAAATCCTTGCTAAAGGACAGTCCTGTTAGCATGCAGCTGCACAAGCAGATCCTGATTTATCTGCCCAACTTTACATCCCACTGGTCTCCATCCTATATTCTCCAAATACACCATGTTCTTTTATACCTCTGTGGCTTTGTGCTCAATGTTCCCTCTGCCTAAAATGCAAATAAATGGACAGCCATTAGATGGTCTCTTTCCAGGCCTAACTGAATCACCACCTCTCAGTGAAACCTTGCATGATATCCTCAGGAAGTTGAGCATCTCTTCTTCAGGATTCCAATAGCATTTGGCATGTTACGTTATAATTACCATCTAGTCCCATTTCCTCTTCTGTACTACATCCTGACCTTTTTTGAGGGCATGCATGTACCATCATTTGTTTATATCTGTCCCAGCTGCAGGGACAGTGCTTGTCACATCATAAACATTCCATAACTATTTGGAGAATGAATGAAAACAGTAAGTGAAAGTCAAATAGCATACATGTATTTAAAGAACACTTTCTAGCTAGTCTAAGAGATATTACAAGGCAGTACATGATCAATTGCTGAATGAATCATACACCAGTAATTGCTATAGAAATCAGAGGAGTCTTCTTATACATCTTTGTATACCCCCCTGAGCACCTCACGTGGTGACTTGCTCATGGTGGAAGTTCAGTCAATGCTCTGTGAATGAATAATCACTGCTTTTGAATCAAGTGATGATGGGCATTTGAAGAACAAGCGATGTAGCTGCTGATTAAGATAGATGAGTCGTTTCTCCCTTAAACATCCATCACCACCCCGACACACTCAAGCCAGTAAGCTCTGCTAGGTGTGGGAAGCACTGGATTGGTAATTGCTTGGGGATGGGGAGGACACAAGAAAAGCTATATTCATTTAACTTAAAACCAGGAAACATTACATATACAGCCCAAAACAGGCATAACAGTATACCAAGAAAAACGAACTGCACAAAATGTGACGAACTGTGCAAATGTTCCACTGGGAAAAGAGCAATGGGCAAGGAGAAAAGAGGAAACCCTGTTTTGGTGGATAGATGGGAAAGTTTAAAGGTGGGAAGAGCATGTAGGGCCATTAATTCAATGACTATTTAATAAGCATCTACTCTATGCCAGGAACTCTGGTAGGTACCAGTAAATGATCATGATAAATGAATTTAAATGATAAAAGTCTGAAAACAGTAGGTGTGAAAAGGGGGAATGGGAGATAACGTAATTGATTAGAGGAAAAGGAATGTTGCTTCAAAGATCCTGGGTATCTGATGATTTCATGACTCAAAAAATAGGACTCAGGAGGACCATCAACATCAGGGCTGTTCCTTCAAACTGAGGAGTGGAAAACATTGATATATCTTATTTCACCAGTTTCTTCATCTAACAAGGTCACCCCTAATACCAAAAAGGGTGGAGGGAAATGCCCATGAAACCCACACCCCAGCTGCACAGCTTTTTTTATGGTAGTTATGATATAGAGCTTATTACCAGCAAATGATCCAAAAACCCACAGTTTTAATCTGTTCTTCTCATTCTTGATGAACAAGATCATCAAAATCTTGGCCTGTAGATGACAATATAGCTTCTGATTTCCATCCTGCACTACCTTTTCTTGGAAATTCTATTCCTTCTTCTTACTTTATGTTCATCTTGCTGGTTACTTATCTCTGGGGTGAGCGATCCTTCTATTGCTATTACCACCTTTCACCTCTACCTTTTTTGCTCTAGCTGAAATGTCGTAAGCACCAAAGAACATTGTCATTGGGCTGAGCTCTTTTCTTTAGGAAGCAACCACTTAAAACATTGGGTTCTTAGACTGAAGAGCAACTAAGACTATGAATTTCTTTGTACAGTTCCCAGTTCACTGTTTCTCACACATTTTTAAAAACTGATCTTTTCCAACAATTATACAGGGCAAGGAACAGCAGCTGCCTCCCACATAATAAGTTCCCTTGCCAATTAGGTGCTGACTCCAGTAAGGCTGCCTCCCTGCTTCTTCAGTTTGAGGGATTCCCCACCCCTTGCCTTAAACTTGGACTTAGAGAGTTGAAGGGACCTGGAATATTACTGAACACAAAACTCTTCATAGATGTTGAAGAGAACCAGGGTAGTCAATTTATGTGAACTCCAGGTTTCCTGACTTCCAAGTCAATGTTTTCTTGCTACACCAGGCAAATTCTTACCGCATAGCTAGCTGAGACATTTTCTCCTACATTGTGTGTGTGTGTGTGCTTGTGTGTGGGGGGGGGGGCGGTGAAATGGGCTTTGATGAGCTAGCCTGGGAACCTACTATTTATCACAGTGTCTCTGAGAAAACAAATTCTGACTTGTGCCTCAGATTCAGAACACATCTTCCAACCTCCTACTCTTCTCTTCACCACCCTGGTGAACACAGTATCTGGCCATTAGGAATAAATGAAGAAAGCCACGTTATATTCTTAACTCATGTGGAAATAAACAGAACACAATTTAGTTATAAAACTGAAGAAAATATTTCTATAGGCAGAGTCCTCAAAATTGAGGCTTGATTGATTGTTAGGACAAAACTTTTAGAGTTGTCCGAACTAGTCACTTGTCTTTCTTAGAAAGAAATCTGTTACTAATGCTTCCTCAGCCAACCAGCTGCAAAACCACACATTATTCTTTGAAAGAGGAGCACAGAAAACCAACTTCTCAGGGCCCATGGAGGAGGAATCTAAAAATCCCAGCTATTGCAGTGAGACAGGACAGACCAGGACTCTCAATATTAATAACAAAGCAACATAAAAGGGTGGGGCAAGGGTAGATAATTGAGATTGACTTGGAAAAATACTCATTGATGTCATTTACACTTTGCCTAATTATGGCAAAGCTTTGGGGATTACTCACATCATTAAATATGTCAAGTAAAATTATTTGAATGCAACACCAACCTCCTCTTCATAGGCTCTCAGTCTTCACACTTTGTTGCTTATATAGTTGGGTTACGTGCTCACAGGTTTTAACGTAAGATAAGGAAACAGTGCTTGCCTAGAAACCGGAAGACAATGTACTTCGTACAGTTAGAAGCAAAGGCAATGAACGGCAGTACATGTGACTAACAATTCACTTTCTATTGAGCCAGCTTGTAAAATCTTGGGGAAAGATGTTGATAGCAGAGCTGTCTCCCAAAGCAACGTACAGAAAACTTTTTAGTGGCCTCTTTGGACAACTTGTTACAATTTAGTTTCTGAGCCTCATGTATTGATATCCATGGTTTTGTTCATAATGTATTCCTTAAAATGTATAAAAAAGTTGAGTATGTGGAAGTTGAATAAATTTGTTATAATGGGTGGTTCTGCGTCTACAAAATGAATTTTTTTTTACCTCATCATTAGAGACATTTGATAACATAATACCAGTGTTTCATTCAAATTTTTTCATTTTGTTCTTTTACTTTTACACATGACCAAGCATTTGGGATGTTCGATGAGTACCTAATGAGGGTTTGAGACTTGTCACCTTTGACTTGACACTTTGGGTCATTTCCATCCATGTCTCAAGTGTATCACATTAATGAGTCCCAGGTTTTTTGCCACTTTCAATTTTATGTTTTCCAATATTTTCACATATGAATAAAATGCAATAAGATATTCCAACGTGGCACTGATGTTCATACAAAGACACTAACACTATTGACTGGCAGTAGGTTTCACCATGGTATTGATCTAAATGTCAACCAGGGAATGTACAAAAATATAAATCTGGCATCTCAAATGGGGATTAGAGGTATTGAATATTTTAAAAGTGTAGCTTTTATCAAAACCAAGTGTGCACAATATGGGGACTGTCTATAAAGAACAGGAAGAATAGCCATATCAACATTATAATTTCTTGCTCTCTTTTATCTCACATTGCTCCATTTCTTCCAAGTAAGTGACAAGGAGAATAAGGGGGCCACTGCAGAATGGCTACTATGTGCCAGGCATTGTGGTAGAGAATTTGCATAAACACTCCCTTGTTGGCCATGGCCAATAGTGTATTTTATGTCAGAAAAAAAGCCCAATATCTCAGAAGCTATTAACTTCAGTAAGAGTTCTGGATCACTGGACTGAGGAATGAGATTGCAAAGGCACTTTTAATCATTAGGAAAGGACCCAATAAAACTGTATGTAAATGATCATTAATAGTGTGGCTTTCACATACCTGTGTGGGATGGAGAATAATTTCCTGGAAAACCATAAGATTTCTGATATTTTTTAAAGAAATAGGTCCAATACTAATTTTATCGTGTGTTTATTTTTTAAATTATTTATTTATTTAAAGAGAGGAAAAGAAACATCGATGTGAGAAAGAAACACAGATTCATTGCCTCTCGCACATGCCCTAACTGGGGGACCAGGACTGCAACCCAGGCATGTACCCCGACCAGGAATCGAACCAGCGACCTTTAGCTTCATGGGACAAAGCCCAACCAACTGAGCCACACTGGCCCGAGCTTATTAGACGTTTAAACATCAAATTAAGGACTTGTGTTCTGAAGGTAGATTTATGTGCCAGTGAGTCAAAATTAATGACATACATTAGGCTCTATGTTCTCTGCACAAACAGATTTCCCAAGCTCAGTGGTAGTAATAGGTCTATAAGGAAATAGATAAATATTTCTATTTTAGGTTTTTCTTCCTTTTCTGAGCCCTTAGCAGAGAAAATGTCAAGGATTCTCCTCTCTTTTTATAGCCAGAACTAAAATCTATGAAGACTGCAGAGCAATAAATAGGGTCCCTGGCATCCCAAGCTTCTGGTTCCAACCATTTATAGATGTTCTTTGGCAGCATCACTGTTTTGAAAGCATTCTAAAGTACTGATGCCCAAATTGGAAAAAAAAAACAAAACCAAAATGCCAGCATGGTACTGTAGTTCCATATCTGGGAGATAAAGGAAGAAGGAAATTTCCAGAAGGCCAATGGTCAGTCAGTGATGGAATTTCTCCACCTGGGCATTTCTTGAAGAGGAGAGCTTGGCTACTTGTAGCTGGAAAGTGTGGAATCAGCAGGCCCAGATTCCAAACCCGCCTCTTCCTCTAAGCAACCAAATACTCTCAGTTCCAGACTTCCACGGAACCTCAGGTGTGACTTCCTTATAAGGGGAGTTAGGACTAATCTCTTTTTAAAGTCTTGCTCAGACTGTGGCCTGTGACCAGCCCTGGCATTTAAACAACCTCCTGCATTTGACTGCGACACTAACCTCCTATTCACAGTCTCTCAGTCTTCACACTTTGCTGCTTACATACTTGTGTTACCTGCTCACAGGCTTTAATATAAGATGAAGGAACAGTGTTGGCCCGTTCAGCAGAAAAGTTGAAGAAACATTTAAAAATTAGGATGTGTCTTCTTACTTGAATACTGTATGTAAATACTAAATCATAACCACTTGTAGAAATTAGTCTGGACGAACAAATAAGTAAGGCCTAATATAAGTGCATTTTAGTAAAAATCTCTTGTAAAGTACATTTCTAATCAATCTTTCAGGCTTCTGACATGTTAAATTAGAGGTAAGTTATTTCAGTTAAGTCTTCACCTTTTTGGCAAACAAGGATAGGGATCAAGGTGCTTGGCGATGGGGAATAAAGTCCTTAGTTTTTCACTTCTTCATGCCTTAATAATCTCTTCTTCAAGGAAAGCCCAAACCAGCAGGGCCACAACAATATCAGCAGTAACAGTAGGTCTTAATGCCAGCATCCACACCATAAAACGCACCATGAAGACATCATTGCCAGGCTGAAAACTGCTAGTCTCTAAGGCCTGAAGTAGGCAGCGTGTAGGAGGTGGAATCAACGACCCCTGCGTGGAACAGGTGGAGGAGGAGGGAAGGTCCCCCTAGTCGGAGGCCTGAAATGAAAGACAAAGCAAGAACATGACCTTACAGATCAATATGTCAACAGGCTTTCCTGTGTCAAACACTGTGGACAGGAAAGTACTTGTTGTTCCAATTTGCAAATGCACTATATTTCCTGTGATATTTATTGGAGTCATTCTCACAAGGTTCTCCGTTATGTGTGTAATTATAACAGCTATTTTTATTTGAGATGGAAGAGTCTTTAACCTTTTTAATTACTGCATAACAAATGGTTTAAAAAGAAAGCTAAAGCAACTATTTTATAATGAATCTGATTAACTAGGTCTCAGTCATCCATGATTTGTTGCAAATGTGGTCTACTATATAAAGGATATATCCCTCAGTTAATGAAACTGGCCACACACAGGGACCTCTGAGTGACAGCCACATTGGCTGTGGCTCACAGCCTTCCCTGCACATCAGAATCACCAATCGAGCTTTGAAAAATACCAATCCCGAGGCTCTATCCCAGATGCATTCCATCATAATTTCTAGACAATGGGGCTCAAGCCTCACAACTTTTTAACAGTATCCGTCCTCCAACCAGTTGTATTAATAAATCTTTTCTGATGCTTTGACATCCGGAGCCTTGCTGATCTTGGCCTAGAGAGGCCGCTCCTCCCAGGGTAAGCTAATTCCTAGGGATATCAAACAACGTGCCTGTGAGCATACCTTCCATGTGCAAACCAACCAACCCAGAGCCCACATCCCAACCACCTTCTTTATGGGGCTGCCTCACACACACACACACACACACACACACACACACACACGTACATGCACACTCGGGGTGGGAGGGACTATCCATTGGCTCTAATCACCTCGGGGCCATGAGACAAACAAGTCCAGCCAGCCCCTTTGCTCCTGGCCTGCTGAAATTATTCAAAATAGTCCATTCTACATCTGCTACCCCTGCCTCACTTGTTCCTTCCTGTGGAAACCCCTACAAAGGCTCTTGCCCACGTTTTCTCCTCCTCTTTCTCCTGACTAAACCCGAGTGCCCCGTCCTCTTGGGATCTAAGGGTACAACAAACTGTCTTTTCAATGGCAGTCATCTTCTGTTCTGGGGACCTCAACGTACCTGAATAATGATAAAACCTGTATTTTAAAACACCCAGGATTCAAACGTGCAGCCAGGCATGAGACAGACACACTGCAGCAGGAAGGCCCCTTGAGAGAGGAATTGAGAATCTCTGCTCTGTTCTCACAGCTACTTCCTCAAGGGAATCACCAAGCGATCACACCTGAGGAAGGGATCCCATCAGGGGGACAAATCCCTCAGGGGATTCCCAACTCCATGTTTGCTTTTCTAAGAAGCCCCCACCACCACCACTCCATGTTATCTGGATGGTTTTTGAATTGTCCTAAATGACACCCAGATAGACTTGGGTGAGTCTATTTAAAGACAGGTTCAACAGCTGCAGGTGGTAGTTCCCCACGTGTGCTGTAAAACCAATATTAATTCCCTCGGAAGCAAGCCAGTAAGTCAAGAAAGAGAGTTTTGTCAGGTGCTGTAATCTAATTGTGTTACCCTGGAGCTGTGTACTTGAGGATTAAATGAATCAATGAGTAAATGTTTACTAAATGTGTCTTGAATGTAAGCTTTGTATAGGTCAAGGAAATGACAAAAATGGTAAAGGAGGGGCTGTCTCAGGAACAAGAGAGGGAGGCAGAAGCAGGAAAGAATAACCACAGGGATTCTCAGGAGGTCCCGCTATGGCCCCTGGAGGAAATGGTTTATGTGCTTGTCTCTTTATCCAGAGAAAACAAATGGACAGTTTCCTTCATCTCCCCACTCTGCCCTGTGAACTGTGGCCTTATAGGAGAAAGCCAGAGGTCAGGCAGATGCTACAACTTCCTCTCTCTCTCCCTCCCTTCCTTCCTTCCTTCCTTCCTTCCTTCCTTCCTTCCTTCCTTCCTTCCTTCCTTCCTCCCTTCCCAGACAAACATTTATCTATTATCTGGCTACTCCTGGGTGTAGGATGAAATAACAGCAAGTAAAATGGGCAGAGACCCACCCTCAAGATGCTGAGGACATAGTGGATGACAGTCAATAGGGAAAATCAGTCAACTGTACTGAGTGTTTTCACCAGGGAAGTCATAACCAATGGGAACATATAGTGCAGACATTTACGCACAAGTCTAAAGGCAAGTTCAACTTCTCTGAACCTACTGAAGAGAGGTAATGATACTCACATTTTGTGAGGCTTAGAGATGACTGTTGGAAAGTGGCTATCTGGCTTAGAGTAGGTAGGCACTCAAGAAGTAAAGGTAATAATTTCATCAATATAATTAAAGATCTATCCTTAGACTTTTTTCCTACCTATGCCCTACGAGCCTTACATTTTATCTTGCACCACAAAGATCATCATGATTCCCTCCGGGCCCCTCTTCCTCCCTCTGCTGCCCCACACCGTGGCTGGGGTGGGTTTACAAACAAACCATCTCCAAATTTCATTCTGATGAACAACCACAGCTTAGGACTGGAAGTCCCATCTTGAGGAAATGGATTTGTGATTATAGACACCTCAGAACCATGGCAAGAAAGGGTAATACACCAGAACCAAAGGGTAGCCTGTGGGAGACAGCCTCTGCAGGACACTGGGGTGTGGGGGCTGGAGACACGATTGTCCCGAGACATCTGGGCACTGGCTGCTTTCTCCTCCCTGTTGAGGGTGAGGTCTTGCTGATGATGAGTTTAGTTCAAGAACCCAGCAATTGGATGTGGTTAATGGTCTTTTAAAACAGGACTGTTGTTTAGCTGGTAGGCTTTTGTGTAGTCATAAAATTGGTTTTAAGAAATCTTATTAAGCTTCTCTATTAGTTAGTAAATAGCCTCAGTCCCAAGTCCCCTCACTTCTGGCCACTCCAGCCCCTCCTAGAAATACCACAGACTTCTTTACTAGTCAGTGGCTGAAGGATTAACCCTGGGACGGCAGGAGGCTTCCAGAAGCCTGTTCTGCTTAGGCTATACCTAGGCTACACCTTAAAGGGGAGTATGTAGATTGTTAGTGGTTGGCAAATCATTAGTAAATGGCAAAATAAGTTCAAAAACAAAAGGGCGATGGCTGGGCAAGAATTGGCTCCCCCCCCCCTTAACCCGCAGACCTTACCTGTGAAGAGGATGACATTGCCAGATGCCCACTCTCCAGGGACTAAGGAACAAGAGAAATGCTATGCAAAGATAGTGCATCTGCTCCTGTTCTTGTCACCACCTGCCTTCCCTGGGAACTTATAACAGGAGGGAAGGTGAAGCCCCTTTCCTAACCTATAACCCACCTGCACGGTGGTAGATGACTTGATAGCTAACTGTTTAATAGGTAGGTAGGCCAAGCCGAGCAGTACCAATCCACCATCCATTCATGCATTTACATGGTAAATATAAATATTTGCTAAATTGCTAATATGTTCCAGTTATAGTGCTAAGCACTGGGGATAGTAGCAAAAAAATATTTTTTCTTTTTAAAAAATTTATTTATTTATTTTTAGAGAGGGGAAGGGAGAGAGAAAGAGAGGGACAGAATCATCAATGTGTGGTTGCCTCTCACATGCCCCCTACTGGGGACCTGGCCTGCAGTCCACTCATGTGCCCCAACTGGGAATCAAACCCGAAAACTTTTGGTTTGCAGGCCAGCACCCAATCCACTGAGCCACATCAGCTAGGGCAAATAAAATTTTTTTAATTGAAAACAGTTTCTATTCTATTGAGGCTCACTATCCACTTGAGGAGTCATATATAAACAAGAGCCACAGTGTGGAATAGATTATAACAGAGGTGTCTGGGGAGTTAAAAGAAGATTCATCCAAGAACATCAGGGAAGGCTTCACAGAGGAGGTGATATTTGGACTGAGTCCTAAAGGTTGTGTAGGAGTTTTCTAAGCAGAGATTGAAAGGGAATAGGAAGACAGCATTTCGTGCAAAAGGAACAGATTGAACAAAGACACGGTACAAACTGACACAGCTCCCTGGGAATTCTTAAGAGGTGGAGCATTGGTGCATATAGGAGAGGGGTGAGACCTGAGGCTTGATGGTGCCAGGGCATGCTAAAAATACAGAATTAAATTCAAAGGCTTTTATTTCAGGAAGTGACATCATCAGGCATTTCTACACTCTGGTTGCAGTGTGGAGGAGGGACCGAGTGGAGGCAGGAGGTAAATATGGGCCTGTGTGGATGAACTTGGGTACTGGCAGATGGAGACGGTGGGTGCATGTGAGAGCTGAAAGGGCAGCAGGATGGACAGGGCCTGGAGACACACTGGGTGTGGGAGCTGTGAGGAAGGCAGGGGCGGAGTTAAACTCAGCTGAGGCACATGAATGTTAAATAATTCATCCACGTTCACAAGTGACTGCCAGTGACTTGTCCCCAGGTAGCGTGGTGCCAGAGTCATGTTCCTCTCTCACTACTATATCACCTTAATTTTCATTCCCAATTCCTTCTTGTCTCCTGGTCCCCAAAGGCACTGTCTCCACAATACAGTCAAGGGAATTAGTTAGTAGGGAGCCAGGTTCTAACCAAAAAGATAAAAATTATTCAAAAAGTTGATGCTTGCCAATCTATTTCATTGATGAAATATTTCATTTGTTATTAAGAGTATATGTAACTGAATAAAGTATCACTTAAATGAATGAAGAGTCCCTACTGAAATACGTCAAAAGTAGGCATTTTAGTTAGCGCTGCATGCATCCTTAGGTCATCTTAGATGTCCCCAAACCCTACTCTCCCCTGAAATTTAGAGAGTGAGGAAAATTTTCCAATTAGTGTCAATGTTACCTCTGTGAGGCAGCTCGGGGAGGCACCCTGGGGGGCCTCTCAATGGGTGGCGGGGGTGCTGCGTCCACTTGCGGGGGGGCTGGACTCCGACTTCGGGTAACCTCAGGGACTTCATTATCCTACAGCAACACACATGAGCAGGACAGGTGAAAATCACGTCGACCAACCAGCACAGATGGACACCACCTTCCCCAGAGCCCCTCAGTCCTCCTCAGGCTTTGGCTGAAGGTTTTATTCATGAACTGATCACTAACCAAGCAAAACCAGGGCAGCTCTCCATTGGCTCCTGGAGCCTCGAAGGAGACAATCAGGCCATGTTATCGTTAATGGTCCTTGCTACTCAGAGCGTGGTCTGTGGCCGTCAAGGTCGGCGTTACCTGTGAGCTTGTGAAAAACACAGGCTCTCAGGTTCCTCCTCAGACCTGCTCAGTCAAAACCTGCATTTCAACAAGATCCTAGGTAATCCTGATTAAAGTCTGAGAAGTACTGCTCTATGAAACTAGATAGAGCTGGAGAAAGTTTAGTTTTAAACAAAAGTCCCTTTTGGGGACAACAGAACTGTGAGTGGTCGTCAGTCATAGGGCACTATAAAGTGCGAGCTGGAGCGGCGGCCCACCCCTAGGGCTCTTTCCCAGGGATTCTCCTGGGTGATCCCCTCCCATGTGCCCCCTCCCACTCCTCCCTGCCCCTGGTCCCTAGGTCAGGGTAGAACCATAATCCAAATTGGGCCTCAGCCTGAGGCAGCCAGCCACCCTCTGCTGGGAGGCCTTGTGGCTCTCAGAGGACTATCTGCCACGATACACGTGGAGAGGCAGAAAAGGCCAGGGTAGTTTGAGAGCAGAGAGCAGATATGCACCGAGAAGCACAGACGAAGGAGCTTGTTGCCCCAAGAAACTAGACCAGGGCATCGGCTCTGGCATGTCTCCCCACTCCCGATCCAGGCCCCGAACTGTGATCGCTGTCCCCGGGCCTCCCTGAGAGTCACCCAGCTCCTTCTCATAGATGCCCCTTCGGCTAAAACTAGCCGGAGTGGATTTCTATTCCTCCCTCCTCCCCTCCCTTCCTCCCTAACTCCGTCCCTCTTTTTATTGAGATAAAATTCATGTGGCATCAATGTAACCAGTATAAAGCTGACGGCTCAGCGGCACTCACAATATAGTGCAACCACTAACTGCCTCTACCCAGTCCCAAATCATTTTCATTGCCCCAAAAAGAAACACTGTACCCATTGAGCCGTCTCTCCGCATTTTCTCCTCTCCCCATCCAGCCCCTGGCAACCACCAATTTGCTTTCTGTCTCCATGTATCTACCTATTCTGGACATTTCATGTGAATGGAATCCTACAGTGTGTGACCTTTTGCACCTGGCTTCTATCACCTGGATTTCTGTTTCTTGCAATGAAATGACCTCTAGGACAGGACTGATGGGGGCAGGGTCCCGGCTCTCACCTCATTGTCCCCCTCCATCCCGCTGCTCACGCTGAGGAGGCTCCGGGTGCTGGATCGGTTACTCGCGCTGCCTGAAAGGTACAAGGAAAATCAGCAAGACCAGAGATTCTCTCAGGCTAAAATACAATGCACAATTCTAGCTCTTATTTTCACCAATAGAACTGACGCATAAGCTGTGAATCTGGGAGTCTTCAAAATGCTGCTGTCTTACACCATTTTATTAGAGACCAGTTTTTCTTCCAGTATGAAACAAAATGGTTCACCTTTTTATTATATATTTTTCTTTACAGCTGCTATTTACTGAGGGCTTTCCCACTATGTGCTTTAAAAACATGACCATCCAACCCCTTTGAAAATTCTGTCTATTAGTGCTCTGATTTGACAGACAGGCAAGAAGAGATGCTTTGTTTCTCACTTGTTCAGGCCTGTTTCTAAGGGCCACAAACAAGGTGCCTCGTTAGCACAGTAGGGAGTCCACCAATCTTGCAAAAGCTGCAAATTTTGAGGCTGAAGTTTTTTATTTATTTAGAAATTATATCAAATATGTGCATGTATCACACACGTATATACACCTCCTAATAAGGGGCCAGTTTGACACAAAACAAAATGCAAAGCACAAGTTCAAAAATATACTTTACGCTCATGGTAGCAACTGTGGCTGTGCATTTAGGTGCTCGAGGCTTTTGAACTGGGGATTTATCACCTATATCGTCGGAGCAGCACTATCCGACGGAACTTTCTGGAAATGTTCTATTGTGTGCTGTCCAATATGGGAGTTAGTGTGAAATATGGCTAGGGCAACGGAGGAACTAAATTTGGCCTTTTCCTAATTTTTGATTAACTTAAATGTAAATAGCCACATGTAGCCAGTGGCTGCCGTATCGGACAGCACAGCGTGGCACAGGCTTAAGCATATGGTGATCTAGCAGTGAAGAGGGAGGAATAGCTGTTAACCCAATCACACAAGGACATTTTAACTTTAATTTACCAATATTGCCATTAACACTATTGCCAGGTGTTTGCTAAATCAGGTTTGCCAAATTTCCATTTAAGCAGCTCCTCATCAAATTAGTTTATAGGTAAATAGTCTTAGTTTTGACTTCAATATGGTATCAACTTTGATGTAATTAATTTAGATGTTCACTTAAATCGAGCACATTAAGATTCTAATTTTGGATTATTTCTCAGGGGCAGATTTTACAAGTTAAAAATAATATGTCAAAATGTTTCTAGAAACCAGGGGATGCAGAGTTTGTTTATTAAGGAGCATGTGACCCTGTCCCTTCCTATGCAGTTACCTGCATATAATACTGTCCACTCTGCCAGAAGGCCCCCAGCCCACCCCCATCCACAAGTCTAAAGCTTCCTCAGTCTCCAGTACTCAGGACAAATGTTAGCAAAACCTTTCCAGATTCCCCCAGATGGAGGTAACCCCGCCAGCCATGGGCTCCCATCCCTGCGCGGCCAAGCCTCCCATGTCATTCATCGTTGCTCATCCCACTTCCTCACCATGAACCAGCTTTGTGCTGAAGGTTACCCACTAGGAGGAAGCAAAAAGCTGCCCAGGCACTGGCTCCAGACCCTGAGAATTCACACCCCACAGCTCCCATTGTCCCTCCCCTTGGTGTTCTAAAATCTTTACCCCCAGTGTTTGGTGTCAAACCTTGGCTCCCCGGATTGGCTGCCCTGGCCTTTCCCCGCTGACCACTTGCACCCCCTCTGGATTGCACAGTTGGTAGAGGCCTCAGCCTCCCTCATCTTTAGTCTTGCCAGTGAGGAAAAGGGCAATGCCCACCCTTACCAGGCTTCTGTCACCAGGGAAGAAGGATCAGACAAGCATCTAACTCATGCTGTTTTTGTACTTTCTCTCCTCCATTACTATCACCCTGAAGACAGGACCCATTTCTTCTTCATTGTTATGTCTCCAGTATACAGTCTAGCTCAGTATGCACAGAGTGGTCCTCAGTGTTTGGTGGGGGAATGAACGATAGCTGAAAATGACAAGTATATGATCCTTAAGAAGCTTGGATCAGCCCTGGCTAGTGTAGCTCAGTGGATTGAGTGCCAGCATGTGAACCAAAGGGTCACCAGTTTGATTCCCAGTCAGGGTACATGTCTGGGTTGTGGGCCAGGTCCCCAGTAGGGGGTGCTTGAGAGGCAACCACACATTGATGTTTCCCTCTATTCTTCCCTTCCCCTCTCTCTAAAAATAAATGAAATCTTTTGAGGAAAAAAAAAGAAAAGAAAAGAAATTTGGATCACACAATCTAGAAAAAAGTCAACAGTCTTTCTGTAATGCAATTTCTGTTCTCTTAAGCATAACATTACTATTCTGGAGCTTAAAATTTTAGCTATAACCAGATTTTACCTACAATTATTTTTCTGTGGTTCCCAAGACATGTCAGCTACATTATTATAGAAATAGTGCTGTTTTCAGGAGTGACTTCGAGTGTTAAAAGGGAGTGGGTACCAGAGCCAGGCCATTCTCACTCTCCCTTCTTGCTCAATAAGCACTTGTACATTGGGGCTTCTCCTTCAGGAATGTTCCCTTTATGAATCTGGTTGCTTTATATGAAGTTTAGGCTACGGATAGAGGCCATACATAGAGAGGCTCTGAAGGATGACAGGCCATTTGGATGTTACTGCTGAACACAGTACCTTGAGTGACCCCGGCAAACCCACATGGGGTGGAGAAAAACCATCCCCAGTAAGTTCACAATCAGGCATAGATAACTGAAACTGTGTAACAGGGACCAGATGCAGTCTACAGCCACAGGGCAGGGTAAAACTCACTGGTCTGCCATGTAATAACATTTTCTAACCAGAGGAGCTAGGCATCCCTAGGCAATAAACCACCGCACAAGGTGAGAGGCACAGTTCGTGCTTTCCATTCAATTCTCACCCCAAGCTAACGGTAAAGTACAGCGTACGCACAAAGCCTTTGAAATCAACCCGCTCTGAAATGAGGACTTTGCATTTGCTTTGTTAAAATCCCCCTCCAAACCTGGAACGCACTGCCCGCACCCTCAGAGGGTGTATACCACTCCTCTCCTCCACACAACATCTGAGAGACGGCCACGAGTCCCTTGCCTCCTCAGTCACTTGGGATCGCTGGAAAAACCTTTCTCATTTTTTAACATGTCAGAATTCTCTAAATTGCCTCAAGGGGATTTTTAGATATTCATTATCACCCCCATCAGGTAAGTGGGAGTTTTCTCCTCTGTCCAGTCTAGACTTCCCATGTGGCCGCGTCGCATGCTTTGGGTCTGTTTTGACAGGTAATAGTGGCTGGAATGTTATAACCTGAGAGGTGCTGGATTCTACTCCCATTTTGCCACTCACTGGCTGTGCAACCTTGAGCAAAACACCTTCCCTTTCCAGGTTACAAATACTCTCTGTATAAAGTGAGGAGGGAGACTGTTCAGAGGTCCTTGGCCTAAGTCCACAGATGAGCCAAAGTGTGTGTGCCTATGTACACACACGTGCATGTGCATTGTTTCAGGAAAGTGCATCCAGCACATATATGAGATTCTCAAAGGTTGGTCTGGGATGCAGAAAAGACTAAGAATCCTTGGGTTGGATGCCCTCCCTGTTCTGACATCCAAAGCCTGACATTTAAGGAGACGAGTCCTGAAATTCAGCTTGTCTCTTGCTCTTTTATGGCACTCTGAGCTGTTTTGATAACAGTAAAATGTATGACAGGGAGGAAACTCAATCAACGTGGGTGGTGCAGCCAGCTAACGCGGCCGTGGATGCGGAAACAGAGTCCCCAGCTCCTGCCTGCACATCAGCGTGTATTGTCTGCTGCAATCAGATTCCTATTCAAGCCTTCAAGCCAAAAGGAAGACATCCCCTAATTAAATCCTCAACCTACATTGTTGGAATTCTCAAATTTGAGTCCATTGTTTTCTAAGGCTTCTGACTTCATGACCTTTCCCTCTCCTTAACACAGCTGAGGAAGCAAAAAGAATAATGGCCAAAGTCTTGGCCCTGGATCCAGTCTGCCTGAGTTCAAATCCCAGGTCTACCACTTACGAGCTATTTAGTGAGGGCAAGGCACTTAGTCTCCAGTCTCCTTCCATAGAGTCACTGTGACAATTAAATCAGAGGATCTGTAGGAGAGACTTAGCATGTAGGAAATGCTCAATAAATGTTAACCAGTATTATGACTAGGTTTTTCTACTTATAAAAGAGATAGAGTAATAATTATCAAGCGATCTGCCTTCAAGGGATGTTTGTGTAATGGATCTTTGGTCCCTGAAAAAAGGCAAAACTCACAGGTTAAATGTTCCCCATTTCTTACATCTCCCAAACCCAAATCAGGTTCCAGCTGAGATGGGCTGGACTCATAACAGCATGTTTCCAAGGCCCAAAGGCTCAGCCAGCTGGAGTCCAGCTGGGATGGTGCTGCACGCCCCGGCCCATCAGCCTGCTCACTCGCTGTGCTGGAGGTACTGTCTGTCTTCCAGTCTCCTCGTCTTAGCTCAGTCCTTGGGGGGAAGACGCTTTTCCTGGGGCCACTCTCATAGACTCCAAACTCCACTTTCCCAGGCAGGTGCTGTGAGTGCCGAATTGGCACGGTGATCTCCAAGGCTGGAATTAGAAGAAAAAGAGATAAGCTTCAAGGTACTAGGGACCTCCATCCACCAAACTGCTTTGCTGCTCCCTCTCCACCTGCCTCCCTCGCCAGAACCTGGAGGGTACCTGGAGGAAAGGCAAGGGCAAGAGAAGGGGAGAGGAGAGAGAAAAGAGGAGGGAAAGAGGAGGGGGAAGGGACAGGGGCTGCCCAAGTCAGCACTGGAATGCCCCAGAATCCTCTGAGACAAGTGTTGGGGGACAGAAAAGAGGGATGGGGGAGGTCAGAAAGAGCAGGGAAATGTTTCCCTACCAGAAAGAACATTGGATTAGGGAAAGGTCTGGGGCTCCAGCTACCGCACGGGAGGCATTCAGTCAACCTCTCTGAATCGCGTCCCTTTCTGAGGAGGCAGTGTGAGCATCACTGATTCTAACAATAGGTTATCTGGTGAAGCAGGCAGAATTCTAAGAGCAGCCTTATTTTTACCTTCCTGAAAGCTCCCAACATCATGAAACAAATACTATTGTCATCATTCCCAATAGAAACTAAGGTGCAGAGAAGTGACACAGCATGCCTTGATTATACACCTGGTAAGCGGGACAGCTGGGATTCGAACCAGGCTCCAAAGTCCAGGCTCTTCACCACCACTCACACTAACCTTGAGTCCCTTAATAAATGATGGATGGTGGGTGGGTGATCCACAACTGACAACAACGACCCAGAGGGTCACAAAAGGAGGTCCATCGGGCCGGTGAAAGATTTTCTGACTTGCAAAACTGATGGGTGGCTTTAGACCCCACAGATTCAGAAAGACAGATTATTTGTTTGCCTTGCAAAGCACTGACCTGATCTCTTTGTTGACTTAGCCCTGCCCAGTGGTTGGTCTTTTCCCTCCCTGCATTTCCACCCCTGGGTTCTACGGCCAGAAAACTCCTGCTCTAAGAACAGAATAACATATCTGTGGATGGCACATCAGCTTCCTCCCCAGGGAAGTGTGAAAGACAGATGAGGTCCCTTAGCTGCCCTGAGACAGGGCCTCTGGCAAGAGGTATCAGCTCTAGTATATGTGGCCTTTATCTTCAAGGTACCACTTTCTCCTCCACCCTGCTCTTCCATGGGATAGGCATAGCAGGAAGTTCAGGGAGTCCAGGGTAGACGTAGCTCTGCTTAAGGAAGCCAGAAGACTGCCAATAAGGGTAAATATAAAAGCTAGGAGGGTTTGAAGGAGCAGGGGCGAGAACAGCATACACCAGGTGTATGGTAAACATTCTGCACAGAGAATGATAAAAGGGTGCATCGCTGGCTTGTGCAGACGCCAGATCTCCTCATTTTAGAGACTCCACTTCCAAGTGCAGCGCATGGTCCCAGCGCTAAACCGGCTTTCCAGGCCTCTGTGTAACATCGGTGTTTTTCCCATCCTTGGGCTCTCTCAGTTACAACTGAGTGGTGGGAGCACCTACTCGCTCTTGGAGCTACAGGGGCAGAGACTAGCAGGTGTACCTGCACATGCATGTGAGCCCATAGGTTCTCAGAGCCCCAAAAGCTGTCATAGTTTTTTACTCCTCAGCTTTGACCTAGCATGTTTTTTTAAACAACATTTTAAAGAGAAGTTCCTGTCTGCTTCACTCACTTCAGGGAGGCAATAGTCTACTCTCAACCAGTTCAAGGAGGAAGAAAAGTAAAATACAAAGGGAGAAAAGAGAGTCAAAGGTTCAAGAAAATCAAGTAGAGCCAGTCTAAATGTCTACAAAATCCTGATAGTCTTTGAATAAAGGAGCAATTCCAGGAATAATAGTTATCATTACTGGATTGTGTAGGACTTTTCCCAAAGCGTGTTCATCCGTGTTGTTGTGTCTCCTTTGAACTTTGCTACTTCTCCGTTAAGTAAATAAGTCAGGTGTAACCATGGATGAGGAAACTGAGGCACAGAGTGGCTCAAGGAATTGCTCTGCATTATAAAGTGACTCAGTGACAAAGCAGGAGATCAGAAATGAGGTTTCTGGGGACCCAGCCTGCTGCTCTTGGTCCTGCCCCAGACTGGCCACAGACACACCCAGAACACAAATATTGATTGTGTTTTCTGTGGGGCCAACATGTTGGACAGGGCAGGAGTGGCACCAGCCCTCCTCTGAGTTCCTACACGGTGTCAACACTCTGCACTATCCCGGTAAGAGCAAAACAGCTCCCTACATCTGAAGAAAGACTGGCAAGTTATATGAATAGATTTTTATTTTTTAATTATCCTTAGTGTGTGAACCCAAATTAAAGAAAAAGAATCGTTGTTTTTCTTTTCTAAAGTAAAGGAGGTTTCTAAATGAATAGAAGTGATCCTCGTGTTAGAGTGAGTTCCATTTCTCGAAAATGTCCTCTAAAGAGAAATGCCATCCATCAACTCTAATTTTCCCATAGATCAATATCATCCTATGCCAGTGGTTTTCAAATGTTTTGTTTTGCTGTGAAGCAGGATTCTTTCCTCTAGTGAAAGCAGAAGCTCAGTGTACAAAACAGATTCTTTTAAAGGAGCTGTGATGGCTAACACAGAGAGTAAATGGCCTCAAACCCTGTCCCAATCCTAATCCACTCCCCCGTGCCCCACCTCACCTCGCAGTTCCAACCCCCTCCCCCCACAAGCATGCACACAGCAGTTCTGCTGCACCCCAGTGTGAAAATCCCCAGAACAGTCAATTACAAGTTAGTATGTCACTAAATATACATACAATTAAGTTCTATGGAATTAACTAATAGATCATATTTACTCAAGAATACATAATGCCTTCTCCTTGGCAGGTGCTCTGAAGCCCTTGGGCCATGCTGTCTAGTACAGGGTCCAACTTCCAACTGCTGAGGCTTTCTCCGAGAGCCAGATTACAAGCACCCCTCCCCGGCAGGCTCAACCAAAGACCTGGGAGCTAGTATCTAAATGCCCAGCTCTCTTATCCCTCCTGCATCACAATGTGCATCACCAAATTGCAGCTTTCCGGGAGCTGCCTATATTTAAACGCTTGAATGTTTTATTTAATTAAGGCTTCTTTCTTTGGGTCCATGTGCTCAGGTTTTAAAAAGCACTTCAGTCTTTTTATTACCTGCAGCCCTATTGTCCAATCCAAGGATGACTTGCAGATCTTAAACCTGTTTTCCGCCTCTTCTCCCTTCTCTTCCTCTCAAGCAGGAGGGCAGACAAGTGTGAACTTGACTACGGGCAGCATACATTTAAAATCTAGTCACTCACGCAAACATCTACGGATGCCCTCTCTGACCTGCTGCCTCTTTGCCCTTCTCCCAAACAGTCAAAATCATTAACAGTCACTGATATATTAGTAGATGCAAAACACTATATGCAAAACAATGTGCTAGGCATTGTGGGATAGGCTCTAGTTGGGGAAAATGGACCTTCACAAATAAAAGACTAACTTGTAAGCTACCAGATGGTGAAGATCGCATCTTAGGGATCTCTGTATTTGGCAGGGTGCCTGGTGCTTAATAAGTATTTGTGGAATGAATAAATGATGTCACCAAACATTTCCTTGAAATCAGCTGTTCCCACAAAGATTTCTTGAGCTCCAACAATGTCCTGCTCTTCACGCACGGGATTCAGCTGACTGCAGTCTGTGATGTGTGGAAAGTGGGGTAAGCAGTGGCACAGGAGGCTACTCTGGAGGAGGCTTCTCTGAGGAGGAGAGAGAACTTACAAGAAGCACTAAAGGATGAAAAGAGCCAGCCAGTGAAAATGTGGGAAAAGGAGCAGAGCGGGGGCAGCAAGCGCAAAGGCCCTGGGGAGAATGCTCTTGGCTTTGTAGAGCAACGAAAAAGAGTTCATTGCGACTAGAGAGCACAAAGTGGAGGGAAAAGCAGGGGAAAGCTCAGGGGTCAGACCACGTGGGACCTTGCAGGCCACAGTGAGGAGTGTGATTTTCCTCTAGGTGGGACAAGAGGCCCTGGAGGGTTTTGAGCAAGGGTTTCAAACAAGAGCCCCTGGAGGGATTGTTTATTTTTTAAAGGGCTTTGGCTGTAGTATGTAGAATTGACTGTAGAAGAGTACGAATGGACATTGGGAGGGACTGAAGAGGGTCCTGCATTAATCCAGGGAAAGGTGATGGCTGGTTGGCTGCGGCTGCAGTGTGAGAGATGGTCAGGGATGAGCAGATTTCAGATGCATTCGGGAGCTGCTGATGGTTTGAATGAAGGAAAGAAGTAACAGCAATCAGATGCAGCCAGAAAAAGAAGCATCAGATGAACGGAGAGATAGTAGATCTATAGATGCTCAAAGGAGGGAGGAACACAATGGCCTGGAGTGGTCCAGGAGGGCTCCACTGGGGAGGGGCTGCCAGGCTGGGTTTGCAGCCCAGTCGTTTTCATACAGGTGAGAAGGGAGAGGCATGAGCAAGGTGTCTGGCAGGAAGATGTCCTGTTTGAAGACTAGGGTGTTACCAGTCTGACCAGGTTCATAGAAAGTTGGGCTGTTGATGGCAGTTGGAGACAGACTATGGAACTTATGCACAAATTTAACTCTTTATGTGATGAGGCTCCATTCCAGATCTGAAAGCCTTTTTTTCTAGTTCCTCTTGGTATAAGGCTGACCAGTGTAAACCACGAAGATCCACCATGCCACAGCTTCTCACTGGGAATATGCAGGGTGAGCAAATGTCCCCTCCTTGCTTAGGGATGACAGTGCCACATGGGTAGCAGCTGAGGGCAGATGGGTCAAGGGGGATGGAGGGACACAACTGGAATTCATGGCCCTGCTATTGAACCCCCACAACATAGGACAGGAGCCCTGCTAGGCCTAGGTCCTGGGCTTCTGAAGTAGTATATGGTGTGGATACGGAAGACACAGTTCCCTGCTTGAATCAAAATAGATCTCTGCACATGGATTTTCTCCTTTCTCTGCTCAAAAAACATATCTTCCTAAATGCCCCAGGGAGAGCTGGTGCCTGGAGAGAAAGTATTACCATCCTCTCTGAGTGGGAGGGTAGAAGGATGCAGAGTTCAAGCCATTCATTCATTCACTTGCTGATATGTCTTATGTTCTAGGTACAAGACATATGGAATTAACAAGACAAGGCTGTGGCCCAAAAGGACCTCAGAGTCTGGTAGGGGACCCAGATATGTAAACAGGGTGACAGGTGCTGGACAAGCAGTCTGCCCACTCAGGCCCCAGCAGCAAGGAGAGTCAAGGACAACAGCTGACAGCAAAGTCCCTCACAAGGTAGCACCCCCAGGGAGCCACATACCTGTCTGCTTTCCTGATTTTTGCTTCTCTCTCTGTCTTCGGGTAATGCTATCTCTTAGCCGCTTAAGATTTTCCTGGAAAAAAATTAGTTTGTTTTTAAAGTATGCATCAGAATTATACCCTCTAGGCATTAGAGTATCTTTCTGGTTTTATGCTGTTTGTAAAACACATCACAATGCAATAACACCTCCAACATGCAAATGAGGCTGAGTGCATTTGCATTTGACTCCCAGAGAAACCCAAATACTTTTAGAAGTTGTGCCTGAAGAAAAGATAAGAGACACCTTGTCCACAACAAAGTGCTTCACCTCCCTGCTGGGTTCCAGCTCCTTGCCAGCCTTATACTCACCGCCCTCCTCGTATGCCCCTTAGCCAAGCTAGTCTGCTACCTGCTCACAAACATTCCTTGCACATTCCTGCCTTTGAGATTGTGTTCTCACACAATTTCCCTAACCTTGAAGGACACTGATTGCGCTCCATAAATCTGTTGCAGGCCTGGGTCAAGGTTCGCCTTCTCCCTAAAGCCTCCCCATGCTGCCCCAGTCCTTAGTGCTGCCCATGCCATCTGGCACTGGGCTATGCTGCCTCTCTCTCTCTCTCTTTCTATGTGTTTGTGCACATGCTCTTCAGAGGTACTGTGAACCCTTGAAGGACAAGAGACCAGGTCCTGCATCTGTCTGTAATCCTGCAGTCTTGCCTGTCATAGTCATTTGATAAAATGTTGAACAGACAGGTGAGGGTTGAAATTTGTTGCTATTTTAGTCCATGAACAACAACCACCTGGAAGTGAAGTGCCTGAGCATTCTAAGGAAAATGCCCCTGGAACTCACATCCAGACAAGCAGAAGGTTCACCTGAGAGAGCCCAGACTGGAGAGGCTGATTGGGTTGTGACTGTAACTGAGAGATTGAGCTTGGCCCAGGAAGCAGTAGGGAAACACTGGGAGCACTGTGTGTGTTTTTTAAATTGGGTGGTTTTATATCTATGACTTGTTTCGTTCATCTAATCATATTTCTTGGGAGCTTTCCAAGTTCTGTTTGAGCTCTGAAGTATGATAGTTCTGTGGGAGTCTTGCCACTAGGAGTACAGAGAGGGACTCTGAAAAGAAAAAAGCTAGAAAGCAAAAGTACACAGCTGCAGAATTTGGGCTTACAGTTGAGTCTTTGTTCCTGACCTCTAGCCTCGCAATAACCAGCAAAGCCGTCCAGCTCTCAGCCAGAGAGCCATGATGGTTACAGACTACAGGTGACAGATACACACGCGCACTAACTCACAGTAACACACAGATTAACGTTCGCAGTCCCAGCCACTGCTCAGTTACAGCCATGCAGAAAACAGCTGTGGACCCAGCTCTCTGCTCCTGTCTGGGAGAAACAGACATGAAACAAATCCATCCCCAGCCAGTTACCTGCTGGAAGCGAAAAGATTCAGACCGCCTCTTCTGGTTGAGCTGCCACTCTTTGAAGTGGAGCACAGCTTCGTCCACATTCACAATGCCCAGCTTCACCTGCTCCTGGAGAGTAATAAGCTGCCGCTGGCCTGGTGTTTTCATCCCAGCGAAAGGGTCATATATACTTGACTGGGGCCTGTCTCTCCACGGTCTGACGGCAGGCTCTGGAAAAAATGGCAAGATTCATTTTGACAGCTCCCCCACCGGGAGGCGACTGGATGAGTGGGGTTGACAAGGCTGGTCATGGGCTCAAGAGGACATGTCTCAAAAGAACAATTACATGGGAACCAAGAATGGGGGCGGATGACATGGAACCAGAGAGAGGGAAGCAGCTAATAATTTCAAAGTGCATTACACTACAGTAGACAAGGCCACAACACTTTGGGAGGTCAGAAATCTGCTGATGAGTAAATAAAATCTTTGAAGCCTGAATCACAGAGAGGCCTTTAGACCGGCATCTCTCAACCTGGGACTACTGACATTTAGGACTGGATAATTCTTTGTTGTTGGGGGACGGTCTTGTGCACTGCAGGATGTTTAGCATCGTCCCTGGCCCCTACCTACTACATGCCAATAACACCCCCTTCCTCAGCTGTGACAACCAAAAATGTCCCAGACATTGCCAAATGTCCTGGGTAGGTGGAGGAGGAGAAATCACCCCCAAATGAGAACCACTGCTTTAGGCTGAAATCCACTCCAGGAGAGACTAAACAGGAAAGTCTCACCAAGATGCTTCTCTCACCCTCCCAGCTCCCCCCACCCCCCTGCCTCCGAGCAGCGTGGAGCACAATGATGGTGGACCCATGGGCATGAAATGCCTGAGGAGACTAGAATGCCCATGGAATTATGACCCAGGTCCGACATCACCAGGTGTAAATTAGGCGCTGGGTCCCAACTGGCTCTCCTTGGTCTGTGCCAAGTTCTCCTCCACATTTACAAATTCATAGTTCTCTGCTTTGGAGGTTGGAGGGAAATAGGAAGCCCACTCCTCTTTCTCCCCAGGCTGTGACTCCACTAAATTCTGTGGGGAAAAAACTATGTGCAGAGCTGATTGGGCCCCTGGAACATGGGAAGGCAACTTGACATTTCACTGCTCAAAATCATGCAGGGCTATCTTTGAGTCTGTATTTCTCCAGTAGGACCCAACTTGGGCATGATGATTCAGGGAGATGGCAAGAAGGAGAAAGAGAGGTGGCTTCCCCAGTGGGCATTGAAAAAGACTCAAAGAAGCTTATCTATCAGTCTTCCCAACTATTCACTCATCTGTCTGCCCACACTTGCATGCTTTACGCCCAGGTTTGCTTTCTTGATGAAGTGTATTGGGAGATGAGGTGTAGGGAGAAAAGAAAACACCCAAGCCAACCAATTCCCATCTACAACCAAAGTCTTTTGGGAGGCCTCCCAGTGCCTAAATGGTATTATCGCTATTTTTTCAAAAGAATCATCAATGGGATGATACTGAACACCTCTGTTTAGCACAAGGAAATTAACCAAGAAAAGAGCACTCATCTTCTCAAACTTCCTTAAAAAATCTTTTGGAAATTAAAGAAAAATGTTACCCCATGCCCAGCAAAGTGTCTTTTAAATAAGAGTAGAATTCATGTACAGTTTAGTGAGAAAAGAGAGGGTAAGCAGGAAGTACGGTGGCACTGTGTCATTGGGTAAAGACTGGTGCTGGGCTGCCCACGTTCGTCCTGCTCAGCGTTCAGACTGTATTGTGTCTGTGGTGACAGACATTTTCTAGTGTATTAATATCCTTGGTATGATCAATTTGTACAATAGTGACAGGCACCCTGATCTCTTCTCCTTTTCCTTTCCCGTCAGCACAGGATTCTCCGACAGCTCCACACAGGTGCCTCCTGGACCTCTCTGTTTTTCTGTGCCAGCTGAGGAGTTGCTGTGACACCTGGAAATCACTGAAACGTGAACACTGCTACCCCCGGAAATTCAGGTCATGCAAAGGGAAGCTGAGGACATCTGGCTTACCTTTCCTGATGCTCTCAGAGGAAACATAGAAATTCCCAGGACGCTCTTGGCTTTTTTCTGCAAAAACTGTGAGATAAAGAGTCTTTTAGGTAAAAGCCAAATCAGATCTCTTTCTAAAGGGCTTTAGAATATCCTGCACATTTCCCCCAAATTACCAAAACTTTGTACAAAAGTAATAATGATAATGACCGCACACTTTGGAGCACCGTATACAAACTCTCATAGGGGCAGCTCACAGGCAGAAGCTGCAGGGATTATAAAATGAAGACAGACCAAACAGACAACGCCAGCCAGAGGACGTGATGGGCGTGCTTTAGATCATCACGGAGAAGGGAGATGTGAACTATGATGTGCACTGGATCCCGAATGCCTGAAGCCAGCTGTGGAACACCTTAAAGCTCGAAAATAAAAGGAAGTGCCACGTAAGATGTCAACAAGCACCATAAGACAGAACTCGGAGTGGTGGGGCAGGTACAATGTGTGCACAGCTCCAAGGGAATTCAGATACAGTCGCTTATGAGTGGCAGACCCTTCAAGGCTAACAAGGAAAACTGAGAAGCGACCAGTGTCCAGGTAGTGGTAGGACTGAATAGTGGTTAAAGCTCCCTGGGCTCTGCACAAGACTCCCTGGATTCAAATTCCAGCTCTGCCACTTGTGAGCAAGAGGCTTGGCCCCTCCTGGACTCAGTTTTCCTAACTGTGTGGTGAAGATGATGATAGCAGCTTCCTCTTGAGTTGTTGTGGGGATAGCATGAGTTAGAAAGTAGAAATTACTTAGAAAAGTGTCTGGCATGTGTAAGCTCACAATTGCACCTTTGATTATCATTATTGACATCCAAACCAATAGGACAGCAATACCTTGGCATGCTAGTTACCACAAGTTTTGTCAGTACAGTGCTTTAGAGTTTATAAAGTAGCTCCCTGTGTATTATTTCAGCTGACTCTCGCAATAAGGCTATGGGAGAGTATTATTATGTATTAGTATGATGCAGGTATCAATGCACACATATATTATTATGATACCCATTTTATAGATGAGGAAGCTAAAGAGGAGGAAATGACTTACCCAACATTCCATGCTGTACAGCCGGAAAGCATAAAAGCTAGGGCATGAACCCAGGTTTTTTGGCTTCCAAACCACTGCCCTTTTTGTCACCTCCTGCCTCTCTCCCTTCCTTTGCTTCCCACAGTTTCTTAGCAAGTCCATCAAGGCTCTTTAGGAGCCACCTGTCCCAAGTACCTCCCCACAATGAGCTGTGCCATCAACACCCCCTCCTTCACCCTCTACATTTAGGCATATTTGCATGCCTCTTCATTGGGGTTCCCTTAGAAGCATCCCAGGGACAAGGACCCAAGTGTAGGTAGTGTACGTGGGAGGTGACAGAGGTGAGACAGGGAAGTAGACAAAGCAGTAAATCGTAAGTTACCACGGTGGGCAAGCCGGGGAGTTCTGGAGAGCAACATTGAGGATGCACCTTACAGCTCTCCCAGGAGAAGGGCAAGTAAGTTGGGGTACTCATCCACCAACCCGCATCAGGCATTGGTTGAAGGCTGTATCTAGGGCTGTTAACCCCCCAACTCTTCCAGTCTGTCCTGCAAGGGATCAGGAGGCTGTGGCTGCCAAAGAAAGCCATCAAGCTAGAACACAGGTCCTGACAGGCAGGGTCCAGCCAGTGGACACAGAAATGTAAAGAGCTAGGAGGATGTGGGAAGAGCACCAACAGTGTTCGCTGTGCACACCAAAGAAGGTGTTTCCCAAGGGGATGGCAAACCAGGCGCACTGACAGTGCTTGGCACGCAGAGCACCCCTCAGCTGCATTTCTACCCAATTTAGGGTTGCCTGATTAACAAACCAAAACCAAAGCCAAAAACCGAGCGCAATATTTGGGACATTCTTATAGTGAAAATTATTTGCTGTTTTTCTAAAGTTTATACTTAACTGGACATCCTGTACTTTATCTGACAACCCCAGCCAATGACCTGTGGTGAAGGGCCACCTCCCCCAGTATGTGACCTCCTTCGGCCACACCTTCCACACCCTGCCTATACTATTAAAAATGGAATGAAGACCAGGTGCATAGATCCGGTCATTCTTGTATTCCCACAGTACTTGTAATCATATTAATACCATCAAGTCCCAAAAGAAAGAGAAACTGACAATGCTATAAGCATCTGATGTCCCAAGGACCATTATGAAGAAGTCAAAACCCAACTCTCACCAATTTTTACTAATGAAGGTAGGTAGACAGCCTAGCATAATGGCTGAAAGTCTGTGAAGACAGCCTTCTTGCATTTAAATCCTGGCTCTGCCAAATGGTAATCAAGTGACCTCTGTAAGCCTCTATTTTCCTCATCCATAAAATGGGGAAGATAATGGTCCTTACCTAATAGATTATTGTAAAGACTAAATGACATATTCTGGATACGGCACTCTTGGTGTATTGCAATAAGTGTTATCTATTAAAAATTAAAAATAATAACAAGAAGAGTTTTAGGAGACAAAAATTTAGCAGCATTCTTGTAATGTGGAGTAGAGGGAAATCTTGTATCCCTCTGTCTTCATACTATGTATAAATGCCTCCAGGAAGGTCAGAACTGAATTTGATCATTGTCCATAGCCTAGTGCTTGAATCTGCCCCGACCTCTGACCCTGTCTCTTGGGGCTGGTTGGAGACCACTCAGACCATTCTCAATGATGGTTCAGAAGCTGAAGGATCCTGGGAATTCCTCCTGAGAAGCTCTGAATACCCCACTAGGCATCGTTCACTACCATACTTGCCTTTAGAAATGTACGGTTCGTTGTCAGGCAGATGGTGAGCACCAGAAGCACTGGCTTCAGGCCTGGGCACTGGGACAGGGGGCCTGTTGGCCGGGTCCATGGAAAAGGCCTCGTCATCATCCACTGTGTGATAAACATCTTCCGAACCATGATGGTACAGCTCCCTCTCCAAACTGGCCATTTCCGCATTGTTGCCTGGAAACATGGGACAAGGTAACTGAAAGCAGTGGCTGAGAACCCCACACAAAGCAACTGAGACAACACGATGTCACCTTCATTTGCCCCCATCAGCACAGCCAAAGGAAGTGTTAGGCTCTATCTTCTCAGTTTTACTGCTGAGATTCAGTTATTCAGTCCATTAGAACTAGGGGAAAGAGGGTACAGCCCCAAAAGCCCAGGGACACTTTAGAACCTACCCCTGGGCCTGCGCAGCACTGTGAGGGTGGCCCAGAGTCCTCACCACCAACAGCTCCAGCACCCTCGTCCTCAGCATCAAAAGGACTATAGCAAATCCTTCCTGAGGACTTTCTCTGTGCCCAGCACTGTTCCAAGTATTTTACCTACACTATTTCCTTTGATTGTGTAATGACACTGTGGAGTAACTACAATCATTATTCTTATTTTGCAAATAAACTGGGGCCTTGGGGATCTAAATAACTTGCTCAGAGTCACTCAGAGCCAGATCGGGGCCCAGGAAAGCTGGTTCCACAGCGTCTGTTCCTAGCCAGCACACTCTACTGCTCCCCTTGCAACCTTTGCCACCACTCTGCTCCCCATGGACCAAAAGATTTGGGCTGAGGCTTGCCTCCCATCCTCTGTCCCTGGAGTCTCATAGTCCTCAGATTTTCTCTGCTTCCTTCCTGGTGACAGACTGAAATGTTCTGTGCAGGGACCCACACACAAGGTCCTCTTGGCTTTGGGAATCTCAGCAGACCTATGCCTCTCATACACGAGAGCCGTGTGACCTTGAACATGCTCTATAACCTCTCTGAGCCTCATCTCCCTCTGAGAGCTCAGCTCACAGGAGCGCTGTGAGGACAAAAATGAGATAAGAAAGGAAAAGCACCCAGCCCAGTGTATACACATAGTAGGTGCTTTCCTCTACCTTCCCTCTTCTCCCTAGCATCATTCAGCCAACGAATCTTTATTAAACTCCTGCCTGAGATACAGAAAAGAATAAAGCTTAGGCCTTCTTTCTATGGGATTTCTAATCCAGTATTTACTAGGAATTTTTCATTGCATCTGCTAAGCTGGAGGGAGACTGCTCTTGGTGCCCTACCGCTTGTCCCTGTGATTTGTCCACTACTGCTTACAACTTTTCTTTGCTCTTTACTGTCAAAACTACTTTTCCCATCCTGAGTCATATCCTCTTAGCAGCCCTCTTTCTGTACCTATTTGCTCAATAGACCCCACCATAAATTGTAAATGATCGAACAGAGTTAAAGAATTACTCATATAACACCTTCCACTTTTGACATTTCCAATAATGGTGAGAAGAAGAACAATAGCAATAATTATAAACTCTATTACTTGTTCTATGTCTGGCCCTGCTCTGAGGCCTAATGTACAATTACTCATTTAATTCTCACACCACTTATCTCAGTTTACAACTAGGGAAACTGAGATCCAGCGGAGCTGAGTAACTTGCCCAAGGTTTTCCAGCTAACCAAAGGAGGCATTGAGTCTGCATCCTTCGCCACTATGCAGTACAGCCTCGACTTAGTAACAGTGGTATGTATTCCCCTATACTCTCCCCCTCCCCCAGAAAGCAAAGTCTCTTGAAGCACTAATCTGATCTCATTTTTCTTTGTGTCCCCAGCCCAACATCCACAATAGTGCTTTGCTCATCATAGGCACTCAGTGAACTTTGGTTAAAAATAAACAAATGTGTGCATTTAAAAAAAGGTCCGCCCAAATGAGTGGCTGCAGTGGTGGGAACTTCCGGCCCCTCTGTCGCAGGCTGCTGGGGCAGCTTGTGGGGATGAGCGCCTCCAGTCACCCACATGTCATGTACCTGGCAGCCCACTCGCTGCGTGGCACAGCCTCCACGTGGCACCAGGCAACGTCTTACATTTGTTTCTCATTCTCTCTTTTGCTTCCCTGCTCACAGCTGCAACTTACCTTCTAAAAACTTGCGGATCATAGAGTCCTTAGTGGCCTGAGAGAAACCCTGTGCAGCGATTGGGTTGGATGTGCTGGCCTGAAGCATTTCGACATCTGGAAGGAAAAGGAGACTGAGAGGTTAAAAGTTGTTCTTCCACACAAGCAAGGAGACTTTTCAGATGGCTATATAAGGCTTAACAAATCAAGACATCTTGAACCAAGCAATGCAAGAATTCATCCATCTATCCATCCACCCACTCAGTAAGAACACAGAGTAAGTGTGGAGTATAAAGGAAAGCACCATTCACAACCCTCAGGCCCTTTCCTGGACCACAGAAATCCAAAGGTATGAATGTGGTTTGAAGTTAAACAGTATATAATCTGACGAGTTTATATTCTTGGGAAATGTGATATAAAAAGTTGCAAAGAATTCCCCATACAAATTCACTAGATTGTATTTAACTGGTCCCCAAAGATCAAAGTAGTAAGGAAATAGTATACCTGTGTATAATAATTAAATTCAAACCATTTTTTTCTCAAAGTATACTATTCAACTTCAAACTACGTATTTTGCTTAAATGAGTCCCCAGTAATTGTGTGATATGACATAGTGAGTACAACCTCTTAATAATATCAAAGCTCTACTTTCAACACAAGGCTGAAATTCTGCTCCAAAAACACTTACTTCAGAGTCACAAAAAAACACACTCACTCAAGAGTCATAAAGTAAGAGGGCACCTCTGGTTACTCGGGTCTGAGCAGACTCTGCCGTGGTAACCGGATGGTTTTTGTACACAGTTTTAACCTCCATGGGTTTATGCTTAACAGTAAAAGCCAAAGGTCAAATGTGCTCCCTCCTAATAAGTGACCAATTACATGGGTGACCTAAAATCGAGTTCTTGTTGCATTTTTGAGGTGGTGTTATGATTTTGTGGTGGTACCATATTGACAGAAGTGGCTCTAACACATTCTTTCCGACTGTTGCATAATGTTCTATTGTTTAAATAAACCACAATTTATCTACTCTTTGTTGTTCCTGATCCCATTTTTTTACTGTTAAAACAATGCCATGGTTATATGTTTTAAAATCAAGCCCATTCTTTCAAATGTAAATGCCTTTTGAGTCTTGTGGTCCAGAAAGGGGCTGAGGGTTGTGAATGAGGCATGGACTTGGGTATCCTGGAGAGCGAGGTTCAAGCCCTGGCTCTGACTCCCATTAGCTCTGTATCCTTGGGCAAATTACCTGATATCACTGACCTTCTATATCTCCGTCTGTACAGTGGGGATAAATAATGGTACCCTCCTCATAGGGAGAATATGTGTGCCAATTGAGATGGTGCCTATAAATGCTTAGCAACAGTGCCAGACACTAATTATGAGTGGTCATCAGGATCGTTATATTGAGATAACCTTGATGGTGTATTGGTTTCTTGCTACTTTAACAAATTAGCACAAACACAGTGGTTTAAAACAACATCATAAGTATATTATTTTATAGTTCTACAGTTCAGAAGTCTGAAATGGGTCTCACTGGGCCAAAATCAAGGTTTTGGCCAGGTTATTCTTCTTTGTAGGAATGCTAACATCTGTCTTGTTGACCTTTCCAGGTTCTAGAGGCTGCCTTCCTTCCTTGGCACCAGGCCCTCTTCCTCCATCCTTAAAGCAGGTAGTGTTGGGTGGAAAGCTTAGCTGAGCTGAGTCCTTCTCATGGTGCCATCTCTGATTTCTTCTACTTGTCAGGACCCTTGTGATTATACTGGACCCACCCAATAATCCAGGACATTCACTTTATCTTAAGGCCACCTGATTAGCCAACTCAATTCCATCTGCAGTTTCATGTGTTATTTTTACCCTCACTCAAGGATACTTTTTCATTGCTTTCAGAGGGAGACAAAGGGGGAAGGAGGGAGAGGCGGGGGTAGAGAGAGAGATCAACGAGAGAAAAACATTGACTGGTTGCCTCCCATTCACTCCCTGACCAGAGATATAACCTGTAACTTAGGAATTTGCCCTGACTGAGAATCAAACCAGCAACCTTTTGGTGTACAGGAGGATGTTCCAACTGAGAGAGCCACACTAGCCAGGGCTCCACCTGCAACTTTAATTCCCTATTTGCCATGTAATCTAGCATGTTCATAGACTCAGGGACGTTATTCTGCTTGCCACACGAGACCAATATTGGCAGAGTCAGCCTGGGAGCTGGGCCCAGGGATGAGGGCGCACTGAAGTCCAGCGAGGCTGCTGTGTCAACGAGGAACTCAGCAGCCCTGGCTGGACGTGGGCGCTGGCGTCTGCTGAGTCTCTGGATGCGCACTGCCTTAAATGGAGTTGCCTAAAAGTGATTTCATTTACATTTGTATTTTAAACAAAATGATTCTTTTTGTGCTGAACTGAACATAAATATCTTTGAAGTAGACCAAGAACAGCAAACACGTACATTGGCCTCCACATCCCTATTCAGTACTCAAGGCAAACATTATTAATCAATCAAAGCATTGTTCCTGGCCTCAGAATTCTCCTCAAGCACAGCTCCCCAGGTACTGGAGGCCAGCTGACATGAAATAATTTTTAAAAAAAATTTTAATCCTCAACACAGGATAGGTTTATTAATTTTAGAGGGACAGGAAGAGAGGGAGGGCTGGGGTAAAGAGAGAAAGAGAGAGACAGAGACAGACAGACAGACAAATATTGATGAGAGAGGAAAACATTGATCAGTTGTTTCCCGTATACACCCCAACCTGGGATTGAACCCACAACCTTTTGGTGTACAGGATGATGCTCCCAACAACCGAGCCATCCAGCCGGGGCTGAAATTATTTTAAAAACACTATTGTTATACCTACCTCAGTCAGTAAGTCCTAATAGTAGCAGATACTACCTTTGTACAAACGTGACAGCCCCTCACGCACACATGGCCAAGGCGCACAGTGAGTAACACGAGTGACTGAAACACAGAACACTCCAGAGGTAAAGGAACAAGGATATTTTGTAAAGGAAAGCAGAATAATAAATCCCTGCATTCCTGGATGCTCAGGGTTTGTACTTCAGGTTCCAAGCACTTAACCTTCACCACTTGTCAGTTAAAGCTGAACTGAAATGCGCTGAAACCTGCTATCAGTCTAAGAAGAAAGTGCAAAGTCCTTTGACTGCAGCAGAGAAAAAAAAAAACAGAGAGAATCTGGGAGCACAGTCTCCTCTGGGAAGAGGCAGCTGCAGAGTTATGTTACATTTTTTTAGGGAGTCAATCAGAAATAACCCATTCCTGGGAAGAAAGAAGCTTGAACAGAGGAGAGGAGGCTGAGCAGGCACTTACTTAGGGAATCAGTGGAGAGCGATAATGAATTCGCAGAGAAGTCCATACGACACTCCCCATGGGACATAAATCTAGATTACTTAGGGGCGGTAGAAACTCCATCCAGATTACGTGTTGTTAATTTAATATAAAACCTAATCTGAGTACATAATACAGTAAAATGTCAAATACTGAGAAACTATTCTTCTGGAAAGGCTCTCAAACCCTGGAAGCAAGCCAAAAGAATTTTTTCCCCCAGCTAAGTATTTTTGTGGCCAAAAAAAAGGGCCTCCAGTCAGGAGCAGCATGCTCCCGCCTTTGAAGGTAACCTGAAACCTGATTGGTTCCACTTGCACCCAGAGGGGATAGATGCTTTGACTGACTGAGTCGATGAGAAAGTCCAACCTCCTCACACCCGAGCAGAGAAGTAATGAGAAGGAGACAGAGAGGGAGAGAGTCACACACATACAGAAGAGAGAAAGTGGCAGAGGGCGTGGGGAGTCGGAGTGGGAAGACACAGAGACACAGACAGACAGAAAGAAACAGAGAGAGAGAGGGAAGAATGGCAGTCTGAAATTAGAGGGGCTAAGGGGTGAATGGTAATGAAAAAGAAGGGGCTAAGAATGAGAAGGCTAGGAGAAGCAACAAGTAAAGATTTCTTATGCAGATAAGCACTTCAATACAGCTCTCCTGGGAAGCACAGATTCTTGGCTGTGCAGGAATCAGCCTAGGGAAGGAGTTCACGGTGGGGTGCAGTGGGTACCCTGACTTATTAAGTCACCGTCTCCTTAGCTGGCCTCTCAGGGTACTATGTCACAGTTTGTAGTTACACATTCAGTTACGTGGTATTTTCGTTTAACATCCAGCCCTCCCGCTGCAAGGGAAGCTGTGGAAAGCAGGGATCACTCAGCCTGTGTACTGACTCCTCATCACCTGGCCAGGGGCTGAAACACGGGAAGGGTTCAATAAATGCTGTTGAATGAATGAATGAATGTGTGAATGCACAAACTGATGAGGAGTAAACAAACAAAGACCTGCACAGGGGCTTTGTGAAGGAATCTGGGCTCTCCAAGCTGAGAAAAGAGAAGGGCACCTCAGACCGCAGGAACAGCACAAGCGAAAGTACAGAGACACGAAAGAGAAGGCCGCCTGGAGCGGCCGAGAAGCTGGCGCCACCCTGAGACGTCCCACACTCGGGGACATCTCACAGATGTCTCACTACCAACTTTTGGGAAAGTGAAGTGTTTGTACTGTAATGTCTACAAAGTATTCCACCCCACAGAGTCTAGGATTTGGTACTCTCAAATTCGAGAAACAGCTGAGCACCTACTATGTACGGCACTGCGGATAACACTCAACTTGCTCATGAGGTAGGAGCAGGTGACCAGAGAGGCAGGCACAGAAGCTCAGTGCGTGGCGATTAGCACGCAGTGCCCCGAGGGAGCAAGACCCACAGCTGTGCAGGGCCAGAGGGGAGCAAGTTCCCTGCTGCTGGTGGGCATTTTATCGTATTAACTTTAAAACATGCAATCCAGTATGCTTTCATGTCCCTATGTCCCCAACCCAATTCTTTGTACATTTGGAGGCTCAGAAAGCAACAGAAGTCAGGAAGTGCCCTGATCCTCCCTTTGCCTCTCTGGGTCAGTTTCAGCCCTGGACAGGGACAGGAACAATGAGTTCCTTGCTGGTAAAAATTCACACATTGCACTTAACCCTACTGCCCATGAAACATTTCTTGGCTCTACTAGCCAGAGTCTTCCCAAGACGGGAAGCAGGAGGATGACAGAGCCTCAGCGGCCAACGGAAGGAAGACTCCTGGGAGGAAAGGGTGCAGACAGGGAAGGTAGCATGTCACTTAACAATCTCACTTATAAATGCTCCTTCAGCTGCGCTTAGAACCTGACATGGCTGGCCTGCGAAGCCCTTTACTGTGCTTAACTGTGCCCCCAGCTCCAAGGGGCCCCAGCTCACAAACAGGCTCTGTAATCAGAGAGCTCAGGTAAACAAAACACTGCTGGAGATGATGTGTTACAAAGATGCCAGTTACCAAGGAGGCTGTTAAGGGCTTAGTCAGCTCTCTGCCACACACAAGTTTGAGCTATAGAACTGGGGGGAGGGAGCAAAGGTACAAAAATAAAAGTTCAAGGTGAGTGGAAGAAAGGAAGGGAAGGGAGGAAGGGAGGAAGGAAGGAAGGAAGGAAGGAAGGAAGGAAGGAAGGAAGGAAGGAAGGAAGGAAGGAAGTTAGTTCACGGCAGGAGTCACAGGAAGCAGAACACCCTCAGGGATGGGTTAGACTGGCTCCTGTGACTTTACAGTTTCTAGCAGTGGGTATTACACATTTCATCCTTTGTTCCTTTCTCCTTTGGGAGGAAGACAAGCCTCTGAGATATTTAAGCAAGGCTAAACCCACAAGCAGATTACCTTAGAAGCAGCTGGATAGGGCCTCCCTGAAATGCCTCCCAAGGTATTAGTACCCAGAGCCTCAGGGAAGGGACCATTGGGTGAGACTTCCCACACGAAATGTGTTACCTAAGTCAAAGGGTCACCAGGACCAATGTGCTGTTCTCTGAAGGCAAGGACAGGGGCACAAGAACTAAATTGAAAAAAATATATATAGAGAGATAGTGAAAACACCCAAAGAGATGTGTGCCTTGATTTTTAGTAGTGTTTGCATAAGCCTAACCTTAATAAAGACATTTATTTCTTATACAGTTAAGTGAGGACATTTATGATTTAAATCTGTGGGATGTTGAACAGAAAATTCTCAAGGGAATTGGGAGCAAAGTTGAAGATTTGACAACAGAGATGTGTAGTTGCCACCTGGTGGCAGCATATCTAAACTAAAGACCCTGAGTGTGAGTGTGTGTGTGCACGCGCGCGCGCGCGCGCGTGCACACACACAAGTTCAGGGGGAAGGAAAGATTAGAGTGGAATCATAAAATCTCAGAGTCAGAACCCAACCTTGCTCCTCAGCCCCTGCTTCACTCAATGGGGTGAGTTTCCCTGGCAACCTTCGTACTTAGTGGTTGTTTTGAATTCCCTTTGGAGAAGAGGGGCTTGTTACTGTCCCCTTTCCAAAACTCAAGCCAGAAGGGGCAGATTGAAGCAGCCAGTGGTAAGGAGCTGGCCTGAAGCCGGCACTCCGTGGTTCCCCAGAGAGCAAGTGAGTGAATGAATGAGCGAACGAACACCACATTCCTTACTCTTCCTTCCAGTCCCTGGGGGTTGAATGCTAACAAAGGTGGCACTGATAAACTCGGCTACTTAGACATTTAGAGATAGCTCCTGTCTAAGTGTTTGCCCCAGAGCTGGTAAATGCAGACCCCAGAAGGACAGGCCAGGAGGGTCCTCTGTTCCAGAAGGGGAACGGACAGATTTGTTCCCTGGGAATCTGCAGACCCCGATTCCTAACCCAGTTCTCCTGCAATGAGATGTGAGTTACTGAATCTTGGACCCCTCATTTTCTCCCCAGTAAAAATGAAGATAATCCTATCCGCCAAGCTCAAGGACAGTCAGGTGAAATAACAGAGATGAAAACTGTCTGTTGACTTGACAGCTGGCAGGTATTTCAAGTTATTAATGTGCTGGGTCACGCTGAAAATATGGATCTTATGTTTATCAGTTTGTCCTCCTTACTTATGAACTAAACTACTTTCTCCCCTAGAGAGTCACTGGTAGTAAAATGAATGTTGTCCTTCTCTGGGTTACAAGTTGCTGCTTCCTACGGGCCCGTGGGTGAGTGGTCATTCTCAAGGCTAACCCACAGAGACAGAACACAAACCAAATCATGTTGGGAAACAGAAAATCCAGAGTTTATGTGATCAGGCAAGTGAAAAATGCAGTGTGTTTCCTGTCCCCATGCCCAAAGCTGCCAAATTCTACAGCCTGCCCATGAGTGGCCTCCTTCCGGTTCTATGGCAACCAGAATCACCCTGACCCTAGGCAACTTTACAAACTGCCAGCTGGGCACAAACCAGGCCAGCTCTGTGGCACTCTGCCACCTTGGGAAGCACAGGAGAGACTCACTGTTCCCGCAGCGAGGAGTAATGGAATGGCTGCCCTTTGCACTCCCCACAGTTTCCACTCACATGGTGGGGGAATTTCCCACAGCGACGCACCCAGGGAATCACAGCTGCGAAGTCTCTGTCCACACTAATCTGCCAGTAAAGTGGGGGATTCTTCCATTGTTCAAGTGCCTCCCAGTAAGGACAGAGGGCAGAGTTATATATGGGCATGGTCTTTGGCTTCCCAAGTGGGTAGCACTTGTTCTCCAAATGTTCTTTTGTGAAGGGGTCTCCGTCCCAGATTGGGAAAGACTGTGTCTTGGCCCCCTTGTCTCCAACGCTTGCCGGGTAACAGAGCTGGGTGGACGTGCAAGGGCAGGGGCTCCAGATGCTGTTATGTGAGCTCAGGTTTGGGCCACGGAAAGAGAGAGCAGGGCTCCAGCAATGACATGTGTTTTCTAAGAGAAACCAGCACTGAAATTTGTGGTGTTAGATGGAAATTTCTGGCACAGAATAAAGAATATGGCCCTAGAGACAGAGAGACCTGGGTTCAAACCTGAGCTCTATCATATATTAACTGTGAGACTTTGGGAAATTTGTATAACCTCTCTGTGCATCGGTTTCCTCATTTGTAAGCTACAGGTTAACAAAAGCATCTTTGTCCAGCTGCTTTAAGGATTTGGTGGAGTAGGGGATTTGGACAGTGGGGATGCCACTCTCTCTCCTCACCTCCCTGCCAGGTCACAGCTCTTTCGGAAAGAGCGCCCACCAGGTCTCCCAGTTAGGTGCTGGAAGGGAGCTCCTACCATCCTTTCCCTCTCCCCTCACTCGCTCAGAGGAGCAGCCAATATCCGACGGGCAAGCTCTTAACAACCAGGGAGCCACACCTTCCAGGTACAGGGCTGGCAAGGCCGAAGGGCTGCTAGTGTCAGGGTCTGCCTCTGGCCCTCTTACTGCCACACCTCTGTTCCGACGCACCCTCCTGGTGACTGCCTTCTTGTTCATGGATGGGAAACCAGGCCCACCGCCCTGAAGGCCCAGGGTCTTACTGTCTTCTTCTCAGGCTGCAAGTTGGAAATACACAACCTAGCCTATTCAGAAAACTTCTCATCAATAAAGCCGATATGCTGATGGGCATTTTGTCTTACCTTAGTTAAATCTATTAAGTAGACCAGAGGGAAGGAGAGTTAAATCTTAGGCAGTATTTCGGAGTGTTTAGCACTGGAGAGCAAACGGTGGAAACACACCGAGAGGGCCCTTAGCCAGCTGGCAGCACAGCCCTGCTGCTTCAGCCCTGGCACACGCAGGGGATCTACCTGCCTCAACCCAGTGGGTCTCAAGGGGAGCAGCACTGCCCTCTAGAGGGGGCTTGGAAAAATCCACAAGAGTGTTTGGGTTGTCACCAGGGTTGAGGGACACTACTGGCATTTAGCAGCACAAGGGAGAAAGATACCGTACACCTTGCGGTGTGTGGGACAGCCCTGCGCAAGGAAGTGTTTCATGTCCCTTGTGGCTTTTAAATATTTCCCCACACATACAGATAGGTTAAAAAGTGCTTACAATACATATTTATATACATGTATATGTTTGTACATATCTTTGTGTACATATGTGTATGTTTTTAATATTGGAATGCACAAGGAAAAGCATGAAAAAATGGACAAATATACACCAAGTTATTACGAGTGCTGTACTGGTTGGTTGGGAGGAGTCATGTGGACTTTTTAATAACAACTCGGTTATATATTTCTATTCTGTTTCCAGTTTTTGCAAGGATGTATTACTTTTACTAAGGAGAAAAACAAATAATATAACAAAAAATAGGCAAAATTTGTTAAGCAGTTTACAAAAAAATAGTCATGTCCTGGAGATATATTTTGAAAATAAGTTTATTAAATAATATTAAGCCAATAAAATCAGGTTACCATAAAAAACACCTGCTCATAATTTTCTGAGTCCTGAAACCAAACTACTTTGTATATAAATATGATTTGTGTTTTTGCAGAGTATTAACATGCACTGAATTTTCTAGGAGTTTAATTATTATGACATGGAGAGAGGAGAGTGAAGAATTGTTCACCATTTAGGAAAATTCAGGCTCTGAGGCCAATGCCACTAGCAGCACCCGAGTCCCTGATACAACAGATGTGTGTTGGTCGGCATTTGCAGCCATGACATTGGCAGTGATTCTGATCACAGGTGTCTAGGTCTAACTATTTCATTACATCCTCCTGTGCAGGCACACCTGGAAATTTCCTCTCCTTTTTTAATATTAGTTCTATTTCATATTTATAGTTCTCTTTTATATTTCAATTAGGGTGTATATTTGATCTCTAAAAGTTTCATATGTACATAGGTTACATTCTAGAGGAAGCTCACATCAGGGCAGTTCACTGCCAATCATTTGCTATAAAGAGGGCCCATGGGCACAGGCAGGGGTGAAAACCACTGATCTCGCTTCTAGGGTCACAAGGCAATGACTGCCTCAGCTCCGACTTCCAGGCCCTTGCTTAAACTTTCCAGTCACACAGCAGTCACAGCACAGGAAGTCTGGAGAAGGATCCTGCTTGTCTCAACACATGATGACAGCTCTAAGTTTGTGTAAAACAGGATCTTCTTCTCTCTGGGGCAAGGTGGCAGTAAGCAGGGACTTCCCCCTCCATCCCCCACCATCAGAAAGAAGAAAGCCGCTGGTGAGCATAACCATGGAAGCAGAAGTGGGCCGTGTTACTTACAGAGGTCTTCAGTGGCAGCGGGGACGAAGGCAGCCATGGACTCGTACAGATCATCGTCACAGCCGGGGTTGAGGGAGCACTTCATGAGCAGGTCTGTGGAAAGGTGGGCCATGGACTCATACACGTCGTCAGCCTCCTCCCCTTGCATCAGTTCCTCTTTAATGTGGCTCTTCAGCATGTCCACAGTTTCCTGAAAGAGAACACGGGACCCAGAGCACACTGAGACACCCTGAGTGGGCTTGCGACCCGCAAAGGAAAGGCTCCCATGGGTCAGGGTGGCCTCTGTGTGTGTGCCTCTCTATTTCCCAACAGACTGAAAGCTCCCTGAGGCCGGGCTGCAAAGCTATTTTTTGGTTTGTTTTGTGTTTTTTGTTCTAATCTTTGTTTCTTCCCCCAGTACTAAGCACAGAGTCACACACACAGGAGACACTCATTAAACGTCCAATGACTAGACGATGAAAATTCATGACTTCATCATGAGTACCTCCGATGTGTTGGGTACAACGCTAGGCATCTGACTGTACGTTATATGCCATTTTTTTCACCACTGCTTGAGAAAGATGTACCACCCCCCTAGTTCACAGATGAGAAAACCAAAGCTCAGAAAAATCCAACACCTTACCTTATACAAGGGCCTGGAAACCTGGCCTCTGACTTTTCCCCTACATCCTAGTGGATCCTCAGAAGGGAACCAGCGACATGCAAGGATGTGACCCTTACTGACCAGCCACAAGGAAGTTCAAATGGGATCAGCAGGGCTGTGGCTATGGTGTGCTTGCCTTGTGTACAGGCAGAGGAGCCTCATTCGCTAGCCCCCGTTCCTTCTAGCAGGCTGCTGCAGGGTCCTGACAGTGCACTTCTCCAAAGTGCCCCCCTCTGCTTTGTATCCCATGTGCTGAAGAGGAGAGACCGTCTTGGATGAAGTGCCCCAAAGTCAGGCCAGCTGCCCTCCGTCATTCTGCCTCCAGGTGACGGTGAAGCCGGAGAGCTGGCTTCTCTGAAACCTCTGCACAACTTTCCTGGTAAGAAATTTCGCTGTTTCACAATCCTTATTTCATCATCAACCCACAGAAAAATACTCCTTTTCATCATCACTGCCCCAAGAGAGCTAATCTGCTCTCAATGCTCCTGTTGGTTTAATTATGAGACCCAAGGAGGAGACCAGGTGGCAAGTGAAGTGCTGGAGACTCAAGGTCTGGCATTTGTTTTTTTGAGGTGGTGGAAAGAGGAAATGGGACATTTCTTAGAGGTCCTCAACAACACGTAGGGACGATGCTAAAGATGCACTGGTTGAAGGGGATTACAGTCAGAGAACAAAGATGATGTGAGAAATGTGAGCCAAGTTAACTTCAGGGCAAGCTGGAAGTGCATCTTCAAACCTCCCTGTTACATACAGTGAGTGGGATAACAAGCCCCAGCTTTAGCAGCAAACTGGATCCAAATCCCATGTCCACCCTTACTAGTGTGTGACTCAAGATACAGTTACTCCACCTTTCTAAGCCTTTTTCCTCATCTGTTAAAGGGAGATAACAATACCATCAACTTCAAAGGATTGTGGGGAGGATCAAATGAGATGATGCATTTGGCAATCAAATAAATTCAATAGATAGTAGTGATTGCTATGAACACAGTATTGTCCTTAATAAAAACTCCTGGCATGGAAATGAAACACTGCATCATATACATTTGTGACTTCAAAGTAAAGCTGAGTAAATACTCCCAGACGGGGAGCACCTTGAGCCTCATTTATGTCAATGACACCCAAAACAGGCACTCAAGCCATTCTATTCATTCGACATACTTAACCACCCCCTGAACTTTGGGAAGGCCCCCTCTACATGTAACAGTGAGTCAAATACAGAACAGAGAGTTAAGTTGCTGGGCCAGTATCAGGCTCACTCCTTTCTGGACGTAGAGAACAAGACAGGATTGCATTTATTGTTCCTTTTGAGGTCAGTGCCCTGTTCCAGAGGCTGAGCTATTCCTGCATCCCCACTGTGAATAGTGCAGATGGAGGAAAACCAAAAGCAGGTAGAGCAGAGTTTGGAAGAGCTGCTGCCTCCAAGACAATGGAAGCAGTACTGGGGCGTGGAATAAAGCCTGGCCAGGGGTCAGATCACACTCAAAGAAGGACCGGAAGTCATGATGAAATAGAATGTAGAGCCCAAAACCAGATGAGCAGATAAACTGGGGATATCTACATTAAGACAGGCAAAGTCTCTGAAAGAGACAGGCTGTCAGCAGGTGGGACTTCACAGTCGGGCTCCCTGAAACCTCAGGTGCAGAGCTTTATGGTGTCCTCTGCTAAGGGAGGAACCATTCCTAACACAGTTTGCCTGGGCCTGATGGCGGGCGAGGCAGCTGGAAGCATCCCACTGAGGTGCCTTAGAAGTGGGTGGGAAGGTGACTGAGAAGAGGAATCAGCATCAAACCTGCAGCAGATTCATTCCATAAACACCTCTTTAAATTCTTTGCGGGTGGACCTTAGTGTTTGACCTACATTGTTTCCTTTCATCCTCAAAAGAGCCTATAGGTAGAACTATTATTATCTGCCTTCGGGATATCAGGAAACTGAGAGAGAGGACACACAATTTGCTCAAAGTCATGTGGCTGACAGGTATCGGTGCAGGAACTTGGACCCAGGTCCCTGTGACTCCAGGGTTCAGTTCTTTAGTCCATACATCCAGGCACCACCGGAAGAGGCACACAAGGACATGCTAGAGATGAAATTTGCCCACATCTTTAGTGAAAAGTCTGCCCTAGGACCACACAACACATTTCCAGTCCTGGGGCCTCTCCTGCCTTGGCCTTACCACATACTCGTCGATGAACTGCCTCAGGTCCCTGAAGCCATGCTTCTCGGCAATGGTGTTGGGGTAGTGGCCATGCTTGTTGGCCACACTGTATGCTTGTAGGGCTCCCGGGCAGGTGAGCAGCAAGGCAGTGAGGTTCTTCAGTCCATACTTCGCAGCAAAATGCAACAAGGTGGGCAGCTCTTCACTCCTCTGATCTGAAAAATCATCAAGGAAAACTTAATGGACAGATGACAGTGAAGGCAGAGGGCAGCCTTGTCCCGGGAGACAAAGCTGGCAAGCCTCACATGGCATCCAGCAGGCACTCCATCAGCACCTCTTGGTCAATTGACCCAACATCTGACAGCTTCCTTCAGGGCATCACTGAAGATTATGCCCTCAGATGACAGAAGAAATGATATGCTAATTAGCAAATCTAGTAATAATATCCTACCTTCTTTCTCTTAAAGGACCACAGATTCCTGAGAAATAATACTAATTCACAATGTGATGATTTTTCTAAAGACTTAAATAGCAGCCACGAAGTACAACATGTTTTGACCTTCTCTGCAAATTTCAGTGTACTTTAAAGCAATTGCTTTGCTCTGATTAAAAGAAAGAAGTCCATCTTCATAGCTCTTATTCCCAATTTCATAAAGTATGTCAGATAATCCTGAGTATGTTACTTAGCCTTTCTGCAGGTCTTAGTTTTGAACCAGAAAGTATTTCTAGACAATCTCAAAAGGACTTGGGAGGATTAATATGATGGTATTCAGTAAGTGCCTTGTTTAAAACAGGCCTTAACGTTGGTGTTGATGCATGTGAACCCTAGGAGGCACATTAACTTCTGGTTTGTGAAAGACAAGGTACTCTTGAGAATCACTGGTTCCCTATGACCTGCTCTGCCTACTAACATCTGCATGCAGCAAGTTAAATTTGACTAAGAAAATAGACATGTTTGTTGTACAGTGGAGGCAAATTTTTTTTGTCTTGCTTTCATAAAAGTTGATTTCTAAACCCAAGAGTGATATATATACATATAGAAAGATAAATACATATATGTATCTATATATACATGTATATGTTTCTATACAAACATTTTATATATGTGCATATACATATATGTTTGTGTATAAATATATGTTAATGTATATTTTATAAAATATTTAATATTTCACATTATATTTTATAATATATTTATGTATAAATATATATATTTTTAATAAGACAAACCTAGCTCCTTGGGAAGAAGGGTCTGAAAATACCCGCAGGACCCCACACCATCAGGCTGTGACAGACTCCTCCTGAGCCCCAAATTGAAGGATAGAGAATATTAACACCTGCTGAAAGTGACGCAAGAACATTCCACAGCAGGAAAATGGGGACAGGCAACAGGAGGCTGGCCCCAAGAGAAGGATTTGAAGGTAGTGTAACGTCATCCTATGGTTCCCTTAGGCTATGAGAGGATGGAACACAGGCAGAGGGAACCGGGAAGTGGGTGTCACCATGCGGTGTAACTACAGCACGAAGGAAGAGTCGTGTCCACAGAAGCAAATAACAAGCATCCTGTCCAGCATGCCAAGCACCATCCCCACAAATAGTTCTCCTAGGTCCAGCCATGTCGCATGCACACACGAGTCTGCTCCTCCCTCATCAAATATTTGCTTCAAGCCTACAGTGAACCACTGAGCTACAGTCTCAGCCCTCACTGAGCTGGCAAAGAAGACAGACACAGCTGAGGAGCCCTAGGGCAGTGGGTACCCAATATGCTGGGGGAGCCCGCAGCACACGGACGGAACCAACTGAAGGTTTGAGATGGTCTTCCAAACAAAGTGCAACCGGAGCTGCTGCAGGGGGCACAAAGAGAAGTTAGCCAGGTTCATGGCAACCAAGAAAGGGAGGCAGAACTGTACTCCCATGAGTCCAGGTGGCAGGAGGCAGGGAGGAATGTCCATTAGGTGAAAGGAGTCCATACCTGCTGTACAGCAGAACACAGAAGCCAAGGGAGGAGTGGAGACAGACGAGAGCAGAACTGCAGCAGGAGCCCTTGGGAAGCACTCTGCAAACAGCTCAAGGAGTTTGGACTTTACAAAGGGTTTTTAGTAAGGGGTGAGGTACTCAGATTTATAATTGAGAAAAATCTCTGGCTAGCCAGTGAAGAATGATTCCTTCTCAAAGGAAGGGCTGTGGAGCGGAAACCAGGAGCAGGATGTACGGGTTGCCTGGATGCTGAAGCGGCAACCTGGAATCAACCCACGGACGGCCTCCTGAGGTTGGGCTGCTGACTCACTTGCCATCATGTCTTCTTCTTCCAGCTGGTTGATTCCAAAGAGGTGCAGTCCACTTGCAGGGATGTTGTTCTTCAGGGACTCAGTCAGCAGTTTATCAAGGGTTTCTGTGTTGTAGGGCACAATTTTAAAGGCCTAAACACAAAAGTGAAGACAGTCAGATTTTTAAAACCAACCTATCTCCAACCCGGCAGATCAACCATGAGCAGAAATTCCATGCCCAGAACACTCAGGTTTCCTTTCAACATCCTCACCTGACACATGAACTCCACAGGATTCGCCGCACTGGACAATAAATTCCCGATTTCTTCCATGTCGGTGTAATAGCTCACAGTAGTTTCGCACACCACTAAATCCCCGGAATATATTTTCAGAAAGACATTCCCAGAGGAAAGGTCTGGAAGAACAAGGGTCCAGGGAAAAGTGTTTATGGGCTAATCTTAATGGTGAAGAAATTAATTGAGGGCTGGAAGAAAGGTCTTGAAGGTGAGCTGGCAATAGGGAAGGGAGGGAAAGGGCAGAAACAGAAGGTGAGCAGACTAAGCAGCACGTGGCAGAGCTCTGAGTCAGAGGGCTTGTTCTCATTGGGTCTGAAATTTAAGTTTTGAATATTTTTCATGTTTTGTTTGGGACTATAGGACCAGGGCTGCCATAAACAGGAAGCAGAGTCAAATTTAAAGCCCTTTATACAGAGGCCAGTGGCTGCCAGAAGGTGGACCCTGGGAGGTGCAACTCCACACTCCCAGCACATCTGGCCAGGAGCATCGATTCACTGCTCTGCTGTTATTATGACGTGCTCTCCCTGCATGCTCTCTTCTGCACCACAGGAAGGGGTTTTAAGGGGAAAAGAAAAAATTAAAAATACACCAACCACAAAGATTTGATTCACAAAAGAGGAAATGCAACAAGTAGAGAACATGGAAAAATATTCAACCTCACTAGTAATCAAAGAAATGCAAATTAAAACAATGGGTTACTTTTAAAAACATCAAATGAGCAAAACGATTTAAAATGCTAACACCTAGTGCTGGCCTAGTGTTGGTGATGGAATAGCAAATAAACTTGACAGTACCAGTATTGCAGAAAGCAATTAAGCACTATTTTCCAGGATCCTTAAAAATACCCATTGTTTCAAGGATTCCATCTTGAGGAAATAATCCTAAATACAAAAGGGGGAAAAAAAAAACCCTGCTAGCATAAGGATGCTCAATATATCATGATTTAAAATAATAAGAAGACAATAAGAAATCAGACATTACATAAATATGCAACAATGAGGAAATGAAAAATTAAAAGATAAGACTTCAACTGAATATCATGCAGTTTTAAAAACTGTAAGATAAAAGTGATAAGAGTTATAAAAGTTACAAGATGCAAGTCCAACACAAGGAACTGGTTTTATGAACTGTGGTACATCTATACAATGGATAACCTTGCAACCATTAAGCATCATGCTGTAAAAGACTATTTATTAATGTGAGAAAACACTCAGAGGTATATTTTCTAGGCAATGAAAGTGGGCTATGAGGCAGTATGAAACCATGTACATAGATGTGGAAAAATACAGAAACCAGTGATTTCTCATGGGGTGGGCATATGGGTAACCTTCTATTTACTTTCATTTATGGTTATTCTATTCTTTAAAATTTCTGTACTGAACATACATTACTTTTGTAATGTAATGTATGTAAACAGAAAAAAATGTGTTATAAAAAATGAAAAGAAAAAATATGTTATAAAATGCAAAGTTACAAAGCCCATGTAATGGGGGTAGAGGTGTGGAGAGAGAATAAATATAAGATTGCACAGAGAGAAACAGACTATAGATAGTCTGTGACAGAGAGAAACAAACATAGATAGTCTATGACTTGACAGACTAAACATAGATAGAACTATGTTTTAAAAAATTGTTAACAAAGGCCCAAAAGACTGAATGGTAGTCTCACGATGTTTTTCCTGGCTTTCCTCTAATTTCCAAAAATTTTTAACATATCAACTTTATAATAATATAGCCATTTTCCCCCATTACACATAGATGCTTCTACCATTCCTTTCCAAATCCAAATGGTGCTGTCACTTTGCTCATTGCTGAGCGAAGGCAGCATAAGTAAAAGAAAGCAAGAGGGGCCTCCACCCTAACGTGAGGCCTGATTTCTGGAGGCACCTGGGGCTACTTACTGGGCGCCTTCACGGACACGGTGTACTCATTCTCCAGCTTGGCTTCCACCCTTATTGAGGGAGAATCCTCTGGAAAAAACTCTGCTTCCGTCGTCACTCTCTCATCCAGCTTACATCTTACAATGACGTAGACCGTGGTTTCCACCTGGAAAGGACACCAGTCATCATCCCCGCCCCCTGCTGCGCCCCTACCAGGGTGCTGAGCCACAGAGTTTCCAGCTCCCTTAGCCCCCGTCTTAACTTAGGGAGGCCGTTCTAGAACAGGGCTGGGGGTGGGCAGAGGGGGCTCCGTAGTCCAGGGCTGGGCAGCCACTGTTTGCTGTGGGTCCCAATGACACAAGTTACAAAAACCAAGAGTAAACATTTATAAGCCTTTATCATAATTTGATGGAGTAATCTTATATATGTTGAACCTTATAATGATAATTTTTAAAATTAGGTCTTATATTTTACATGCCTATCATTTCATTTTTGTAGCATTTCTTTTTTATTGTATTTGATAAAAGCATCAGTCCATCAGGTCCCACCTGGACCCACTGAACCAGAATCTGCATTTCACTGAGGCCCCAGGTGACCTATGCACCTTACAGTGTGAGAGACACCAGCCTAGAGAAGCCCTCTTGTTCTGTAGCTGAATGCTGTTCTCGAAAGGACAAAAATAACTTTCTGGAGGGTTAATTTTCCAAAGGCACTGAGCAACCTGCATAGCTCCTTTGCCTTGCTTTAAGATCTCTTGCCAAGTCAGCCAAATGGAATTATCTTGTTTTACTGTGCTGGGGAATGGTCCTCCAAGACAATGCACTGGTAAAGATATAGGCCTCCTCCAAAAAATGTGAAAAGGAGATGTTTCTGGCCAAAGCTAAGCCCCATATGTTCATCCTAAGATTCTGCTATAAAGTCCTCATACTGCCCTTCACGACAGTGGCTGTGATTTCATAGCAGGTGAGGGAGGGGCATGATCCTGGCTCCTGGGGGCTCTGAGGCTGAATGTGAATGTTTGTGGTTAACCTGACTCTTGCTGCAGGCCCAACCCTGTCCCACCTGCTCCTTCTCGCAGGGAGCGTGGGGAGCCAGACAGAACGAGTGTGTCTCTTCAATGGACAGTCAGGATCCATTCCCAGCCCCACTGCCCCAGGTCCCAGAGACCTCAAGTAGACAACACAGAGTATCCTGGGTGAGTAGAAGCCAGGACGGGAGAAGGAACAAAAGCCTGGAGAATCAGGGAGGCATGTGAAAGGCATCATTCTTTAGTTCCATCCCTCCCCCCACCCCCACCCCTACCCCGACAGGCACCCACCAGCCCCATCTCAGGACGAGAGGCAGGAAGGAGTATGGAGCGGACTGGGGGATGCATGCTCCATCTAAAGGGCTGCTCAGCCCAGCCAGCATCTCAGGCTAAGCCTGCATCTCAGGCTTGGTATTACCAGATTCTGATTCAAAGAAAGTTGGAAACGCAGATTCTCAGGCCTAACTTTTAGAACACTGAGTGGTCCAAAACAAACGTGTCTGGGTTCAAGCCAGCCTGAAGCAGCAGTGTGCAGCCCTCATGTAGGGAGCCCTTGCCTTGACTTCAGGCTGCATGAGAAACCACTCAATAGGTCAGAGAAACTAGTCATTCCCACTGCCACAGCTCTCCCACCCTCTTGTCCAAGGGGCCCGGAGTGACAAACTTAGCAAAGGGCTTGTGTCTGTAGGGAAGCATTTTGCTGCTCTAAACTAATATCACACATTCATCACGTTATTTATAAGAAACTATGGGAGAATTTAAATGACAGTGGCCCTCCACAGGCAAGTCACCTGTTAACTTAAGTCTCACTGCAATATGAATATTATTTATAATGATATAAATGAATATTATGAATATTCATAATATGAATATTATGCTTAGGCATTAATCTTATTCCTTTAGCAAGAAATGTTTGCCAGCAAGTTGAAGCCATCAAACTCCAGAGCACTCCTTTGGGCCATGCCAGTTCCCAGTGGACAGAAAAGCAAGCTCTCAAAACACCACGCATTTCCTTCCCCCGAGCACTACGCAGGAATAGAGCTGGGAACTCCATGGGTGGCGTGAGTGAATAGTAATGCTCATGTCTGCTGGTCTCCCACATGTCTTAAATTTTGGACCCATGAACTAAATGTCTTATATTGATAGCACATACATTCCTGGGCTTGTCTCCCTTTGATGAAAAGAAGTGAGGTGTGCCCGAGACCCAGATAGTGGGATTCCCAGGACAGCTACTGCACAGCGGAAACTCCACAGGAAGGCTGGGATCACACTGAGGTGCCACAGGAGAACCCGGCTCCCTTTACTCCGACAAATGCATCTACTGAGAAGCCTGAAAGCCCTTATTCTGGCATTGGTCCACCAGCCCCAGAAGTGCCTACCCCACAGCGAATGCGGTCTGGCTGCACCACCATCAGGTTCCCCGGTGAAGTCTCCAGTGGCAGGCTCTGCTGCTTCGAGTAGGGCAGGACCTTCTCGTCCTCAGTCTCAGTGTCGGTGACCGAGTCACAGCCAGAATCTATGAAGCAGAGAACACCGTTGAATGGGACAGAAGGAAGGAGAACTGATGGGTATGTACCACACCATGAAAACCCCAAATATTACCAAATAGGAAATGGCTGTGAATGTTAAACAAATACAAACTGACGGGAATGACTCAGGAAATCATGAAAGAGGACCTAATGGGGAAAAGCCAACCACCATGTGGGCCACAGGGTAGGGTGACAGTAAGAGGGTGATGTGGAGGAAAGTCTGAGGCAGGCTGCTGTCTGAGGCTGGCACATCTAGTCTCAGCCAAATGGCTTCTGGCGGCCTCACCTCTGCACTTCTGGCTGAGGCTCACCTCTGCACTTCTTGCAGGGCTGGCTTTGGTGGTTGTGAGGAAAGGAGGTGCTTTCTTCTTAGGCAGGGCCAAGAACGGGCTGTCCACTTAAAGGTCATCTTTTGAACATCGAGTAAAACCTGTGCTGTTCTGAAAGCCATGATTCCTCAGGGTCATGGTTAGCTGATATACCCCCTCCAGAGCATCAATGAAAAGCAATCGTTGTCAGCAAATCTGAGATCAGTGTAACTAAGTTCCAGATCAGTACCACAGCCAACACCTCTATTGTAGAAAGGCTAGAGCATGCACAGCTTCAGAATAGGTGAGCAGGGTGTGTAGGTGTGTGGACCGTGGCACACACGAGGCGATGCTGAGACGGTGTAAATGGAACCTGCCAGAACTGTAAGGTAGGAGCTCTTCACCAGGATCCATCCACTGATAGGCTACCTGTGTGCAAGATTCTGTGTGTGCATGTGTGTGTGTTTGCCTAGACTTCTCTGGAAATAGTTCAAAGACTTAATCAGATCCTCAAAGAGAGACAAATGGTCAAGAATGGTTAAGAGGAGAGGGGAGGTTCATCATCCCTTTCTTGGGCTTGTTCTTCTGCATTCCTAAACCACTTAGAGAGCCAGCCAAATGTGTTAGGCACTGATTGGAAATGTGGATGAGTCAGACATCACTCCTGCCTTCATAGAGCCCACAATCTTAAAGTGTGGCAGGGTAAGAGGTCAGGGCTGGCGTGGCTGATTCCTATAGTGTAGCCTCCCAGGGAAGGAGCTGGCTTCCTACAGAGCTCATGGTGATCAGTCCCGGTAGAAGGCTAGAATGGCTGGTGGATCAGGCCACTGAAATGTCCCCACAGAAAGCTGTAACCACAGCCTTACACCCTAGACCCCAGTTCATGCCAGCAGAGAGGCTGTGCTCCCACAGTCTTGAAGGCTGAGTTGGTGGGAAGCAGAGCTATGGACAAGGTCCTAGGCAAGGACCCCCAAGACCTGCTTAGGCTGGGGGAGAGGTTGAGGATTCCCATTCCTGTCCTAAGAAAAAAAGGTATGCTGACAGATATCTACTCACGACCCCAGAGCATCATGGGCACTGACACGCAGTCCTGCTTTTCTTCCTTCTCTGTGTTTTCTCCCAAGATGCATTATTCCAGAAGGCCAGGCTGAGTGAGTCCAGGTCTCTGATCTTATTGTGCAACAATAATCCAGGTAGAATTCAGGGCTAAGAGATGGGGCAAAGGACCTTGGGAGTTCCAAGGAGGGTAATACTGTTTTTTCGCTGGGTATCAGAGACATCATTCTCCTATATCTCCTTTCCTTGCCATTCCTACTGGCTCTCCTCACTCAGTGCTAGCAGCCCCTGCAAAGGCTAAATGCAGACCTCTCCTACCTCCCTGCTCTCCAAGCCAAGTCAACTGAAGGCTGCCATTCTCTCTGCTGCATCTGCCCTTTCCCACACCCTTCTCTCCTTGATCAGTTACTTTTAAAACATTTAGGGCCCATCCCCAGGGACTGAGCTACACACGCTGCCCAAGCAACCCCCACCCACCACGAAGCCTGTGAATGAACGTGCCAAAAGATCAGGGATAATGAATATCCTCCTTCATGATAATTACATACTATCACATCAAGCTTCAATTTTTTATTATTAGATGCCTGAACATCCCATTTTTTCCTTTCTGAGGTTCTTCCTGAATGAGAAAATAACCCCACTGATTTAAAACATTCAATCAGTTACTTTAAAACTGCAAAAAAAGCTGCCCAAATTATTTATTGGTCCAGAATTATTAACTCACTCTCTTGCCAATTACCTACTCTAATTTATCATACAGGCATAATCTACCATTGCTTCAAAAAAGAAAAACCTCTTCATTTCTTCCAAATTGCTGACCCATTCATCTGCTGGCCGCAGAGTGAAAGCTCTAGTAATATAATTAATAAAAGAATAGAGAGAACATAAATAAGCCAAATGAGAAAAAGATGAAAATGACAGATATGATGAATTTTTAGAAACACACTGAGGTGAAACCTCTGTGCTAAGAATTTTGAAAATTTCAACATAATTTTTATAGATAAATATAAATTACTAATATTATCTCAAAATACATAGAAAACCTAACTAAATCAACAATCATGGAAAAAAACTTCCTCAGTTTTCAAATAAAGCTACACATCCCTCCTTGCATTGTTTTTTAAAATTGTCATTGCAAACACGATCTTCTTTATAATATTCAATTTTCCTATCTAAGGAAATTCTATTTATATAGGTATTATGCCTCCAACTAAATTTTAAAAAGCAATCAAGGTAATCCTATTTTATATTGAAGTCATAAAAACTTAAATAGAGCAGCTAAATACAATGAACAGCCCCAAAACCAAGCTTCATTCTCATAAAAAGATAGTGTGTGATGAGGAAAGCATTAAAAATCAGCACAGAATGAAGAAAATGTTTGGTGAGAAGGACAACTCAGCAGACGGTACTGGAGAAACTGTAGTTACTTGGGTTGGGAGTGGAGGGGGTGGAGGGACTATTTAGAGTCTTCCTAAATCTCATAAACTCCAAAATTAAATTGAGATGTATTATAGACTAACATAAAAATAAAATAAAACACATTTTAAAAATTAAAAAGATGAAAATGTAGATGAAGCTTTTATCATTGGTTTGGGAAAAGATTTGTTAATCTTAAACAAATGAAGAAATACAACCCAAACAAGCAATAGAGTTGATGACGTGAATTTAAAACTTCAGTAAATAAAAACTTAAAAACATAGACACTAAATCGTAATGTTTATAGAAGCATTAGGCATAACCATCAAAAGGTGGGAACAACCCAGATGACCATCAACTAATGAAATTTATTATTCAGCCATAAAAAGGAAGAAAATATTGAAACATGCTACAACATAGGGGACCACTGTAAACACGGTGCTGAGTGAAAGAAGCCAACCACAGAAAAACACATCATATGATCCTGAATACATGAAATGTCTGGATCAGGCAAATCCATAGGAGCAGAAGGTAGGTTAGCGGCTGCTGAGGGCTGGGGGGGACTCGGTGGGGTGGGGAGAGGTCAGGGAGTGAGAGCTGAGGGATACGGAGTTTCTTTCTGAGGTGATGAAAATATTCTAGATTTCATGTAGCAATAGTTGCACAAGCCTGTGACTGTACAAAAAAAAATCATTGAACTGTATACTTTCAATGGACAAATTGTATGTTATGTAAATTATACCTCAATAAAGCTGTTACCAAAAAAAAAAAATCCAATGGCAAATCAGAAACTGGATAACATTTGACATAAATATACCAAAGGGCTACTCTCCTTTATATATATTAAAGAGTCAGAGAAATTTCTGTAAAAACACCCAAAGTCCAATATGTAGATAATTCACAAGGAAGAAATACAATCACCTCCTCATCAAGAAAATATACATATATCATTCATCATCACCAACCACCATGGGATTACAAGTAAATAAAAATAACATATTGTTATTTTACCTTTTCAAATAGGAAATGTTTGAAGCCGAGGGAGGACAGATACTCTCATTTGCTGCTGAGGAAAGTATAAACTCACATGACCTTGCTGGAAAGCCATGTGTCCATATACTAAGAAAGAGAAAGCCTTTAAAATGTTCACACCTTTGGCCACATAATTCAACTTCTAAAAATCTCTCTTAAGGACAAAAATAAATGTTCAAAATATAGACAAAGGTAATGAACCAAGATGTCTGCTAAATCATTCTTTGCATCAATGAAAATCAGAAAATAACCTAACTGATGAAAAAATATTAAATATGTTATTTTCAAAGAGTTTTAGGAAAAAGCTTATGACATTAATGTTAAGCAAAAAACTAGGATATAAAATCACACATCTTAGAGCATAGGATCTCAATTATATAAAGAAAACTTGCATTTTAGAAGGCCAGAAGAAAATGTGCGGTTGGATTTTGCACGGCCCTTCCCTCCCTCCCTCCCTCTGTTCTCCCTTCCTTCCACCCTTCCATGTATTTTCATATTTTCCCCAGTGAGAAAGCACTTTGATAATGAGGGTGGGGTGAGGAGAAAGAGAGTAACTGAATGTTGGCTAATTATTTCACCAGCTTGGCATAAATGAGATCGATCCTAACAGTGCAGCCCTTGACAGATATTCCCCAGAGCTCGCATGGGCCGTATAAACACTGCCTTGTAGCAGGTCTGTTCTTTCAGTCCCCTTAGATGGCTACCAGCAGCTAATGCATTTCAGAAAGCCAGGCAGAATGCCACTCACTCTGCGGGGTGGTTCTGGTGGGGCTGATTGACAACACCATCACTTCCGCTCCTCCCAGCCACATCGGCCTCTTCAACAGCGCACCGCAGACTGGGCTGGGGTCCAACCACTTCAGCAGATTCAGTTTCCTCTGAAGGAAACGCCAGCCCAGCCATAAACGAAACTCACCTGACAGAGTGAGGTGGCCCCAAATTTTCTTACTTAAATATGTACGCCCCTTTTGACCCCTTGCCACCTTGAAGATAATACCACCTTTGCTGTCCTGAGACTCAAAGAGTAAATGTTTGAGTGAAGGCACACTGAAAACCCCAAGGATCCTCCCCAATATCAGGTATTGTTAAGACACCAATAGTATCCTCACTGCTTTAAAATTTAACAGTTTACCCTTGGCCTTAATGAGGTCTAGAGACACTGTGAAGAAATTATAGAAAAAGACTTTCTTTGTGCATTCAGCTCCCCAAAGTGTCATCTGTAAAGGACCCTTCGAATTTAGTGGCAGGAAAAGTCTGTCTCTTCAGAGAACTTGCCTGCTTTCTCTTGACAACAAGAAAAGGCTAACATGGTGTGTTTCGCCTTTTGCCCCTGCTGCCAGGCAGCTCAGTGACAATTTTGGTTCTTAACTGCTATTACACTCTCATCTAGGTCCCTTGGTCTTGTTTATTTCTTTTTCTTTTCTTTTCTTTTCTTTTTTTTTTTTTTTTTTGTGTTGTGTTTAATATTGGAGCCTGGTGCAAATACTTTGGGGACCTAGGCAGGATGTGAATCAATATTTCTCAAACTGGCCAAAAGTCCTCAGAGATAGTCCGTATGAGAACCCATGCTTGGGCTTTTCATTTAGATAGTAACACCTTTAAAATGGGATGCAAGGGCAAAGATAGTCCAGACTCTCTGGGTGACCACGTCTCAGCCTGGTCCTGCCCCAGGGCTGTGGTGCCTGTGTGTGCGCAAGCGATCATTTTGCAGCTAAGGCCATGCTGCGCTCAATGTCTGGGACTAATGAGGAAAGAAGAGGGGGCAGGACGATATCCGGATGAGGCATTTGTGACGAGTGAATTCAAGGTTTCCCCGCACACTGCTTCATACAGGGAAACGCGGGGAGAGAGCCAAGTCCTAAAACACACCCCCTGCACCTGACCGAAGGTGTGAGCATGACAGCCTGTGCCATGTTCAGATGCTGCTTCAATAAGCCAGCCTCGTCCATGACACAAATGTGATCAGTTTGCCTTTTATTTTATGCCTGTATTTGTATCTTGTTGGTTTTAATTTCAGAGTTGGAAAGGAATAATAAGCATAAGAAGTTGAATATGTTTATACATATTAAACAACATCATAACTAAAGGATATTTTCCTTTACAAAGGAGTCTATGTTATTTGGATCTAAAAAAAATACTATGAATTTTAAATAAAATGAGTATATGTATGCAGTTGGATTCACAACCAGCCACATGAAGCCAGCATACTAGGTAAGGGGGCTGGCAACAAACTCCTTATATTACTAATAATGATAACAATAAAAGTTACCACTTATTGAAAATTGTGATGACTGCCTAATAGTCTTAATCTCATTTAATCCTCACAGCATCCCTGTGAGATAGAAATCAACATCCTATTCCCATTTCATAGAAAGAGACACTGTGCCTGAAGGATTGAAGTAATCTGGCCAAGGTCATTCACCAAGGAAGCAAGGGGCAGAGCAGGAACTTGCCCCACGTGTCTGTGACCAGCTCCCTTACTGGATGTGGTCCAGGGCAGGAAGCAGTGTCACTTGCTATTCCTGGTCTGGGGTTGTGACTGCAGTTCATGAGACAGTGTGGGTTTTTGCTAACCAATGCCTGGTGCCGCCGCCTTGTTCTAAGCAAAGCCACCTCAGTTAGGGATACTGGGACCCGCCACCAGGGCCAATGGGCACATCCCAACAATGGGGTTTAAGTCAAGAGACGCTGAATGCCAACTGGTCCAGCTAGGGTCCCACATGCTGGATGGGCCTCTGACCCAAGGCTGCACTCTCTTACTTTCCCATCACCTTGTCAGACTACAGTGCTTCCTGTCTCTGTCCCACAGGCCAGACTATGGTGTTCTGACAGCCTGTGGGAGGTGTAGGGTAAGGAGAACGAGAGAATGGCATGTGCTGATGTTGGACACCTTTTTTCAGAGTACACAAGCTAACTTCTCTTTTAAGGGAATGTTAAGCTTTGGGGAACGTATAAACAAGGAATGTTCTTAAAAACAACCACATTTGCCATTTGTTGAGCAAATGCAAAATCTTTAACATACATGATTCCATGTTATCACAAAGAGACTAGTAATTCTGCCCATTTCATAGATGAGAAAACTATGACACTGAAATTTAGGTAAGTCATGCGGTACATGCTGTACGGAAATTTCACCTCCAAATCCACGCTCTCATGAACTCTGACAGCGTTTCCGACACTGGGGGCCATGCACCCTCGTGGTACAGGAAGTGATTTGAAAGTGTACAGCAAACATTCAGTGACACTGAGCCACACTGTGAAAAAGCAGTTCCCTTTCGTTTCTTTTGATCCCACTTATGTCGAGAAAAAAGACTCCACTCGAGGAGGGTGCCTTTAACACCTCTTCAATGAGCGTACCTCTCCTCACACCACAGAGAGAGCAAGGCCAGTAAGCCCACGGGCTTCTGTAGGCATGAGTATCTAATGAAAATTACAATAATACACTGTTTGGCTTCCATTGTTTTATTTTTACAGTTACCTTCTTTTTATATCAAGAGCTGCTGGTGTTTCATTTATAGTGCCAAGGTTCCCTTTTAAAATAAATTTACTTAAATAAAAAACACAAGCTGACTTAATGGAAATATTGTAAATAGTATAATGGAAAAATTATAGAAATAGATAGTGGTGATGGCTGTACAACATTATGAATGTAATTAATGTCACTGACTAGTATACTTAAAATTGGTTACAATAGCAAATATTATATTTTGCCATAATTTTTAAAAATTGAAAATGTAATACACTCTCCCCAAATCCATTGAACTATATACTTCAAATAGGTAAATTACATGGCATATAAATATTTCAATAAATCTGTTTAAAAATATAAGCCAAAACCCATGTTGATGATTTTCATACGACTGAAGTTTGAGAAAACCTGAACTATGCTCCACTGCTTTGTTTTGCTAAGCTAAATTTATTAGTGATTTTTAAAAATAGGGTAAAGCAAAGATGGAAAGGGGGAAGAAAGCCTGTATCATAAACACGTTGATTTATTTTCTATGAACTTTGAATGCCAAGGAAAAAGAAAGTAAACAGAGAAGAAAATTAAGGAGGTAAATTTCAACGGAGAATTAAGAATTTTTCACCAATTTAGCCCCAAATGGAATGAAACAGAAATGGTCATTGGGACCAGACAGGAAAACACGGTGTTTATTGGCTGGAACGAAGTAGGAGGGGGTCACTATCTTGTGTCCAGAATTTTCAGGGCGGCCGATGAAAGAGAGAGTAAAGAAGAGTTGAGATTTCCTGGAAGAATGTAGAAATGAACTGACAAGTGACCTAGGTAGTGAGGTCCACAGGAGAAAGGGGCTGTGTTCCCTCCTCATTTGCATTCCAGGTCCAGGACCCAAATTTAACATTTAACAGCTGGGACAGGAATACAGAAAGTTCTGAGGTCTGAGAAACTTCCACAGGCTGATCCACTCAGGATAAAATTTCTCATCTACTGATTCCCACCTTTACCTAAGCCACAAGGATGAAATCATAAAACACTTTCTCAAAGCCCAACATATAATGTGCTGAAACCTGAGCTTCCTCATCACCTAGCAAGTGTCTACTGAATGACATGGATCCCACGGGGGATCCCAAGAGTGTGTCTGCTTTATTCTTGGCCTTATGGAGGTTACAAATGAACTGGGAAGATGAGGCCCCACTTTAAAAAACTGAGAACTATAGCCCTAGCCAGAGTGGCTCAGTGGTTGGAGCATCGCCCCGTAACCAAAAGGTTGTGGGTTCAATTCCTGGTCCCAGCACGGATCCGTAGTCTAGGTATGTGCTAAGGCAACCAATTGATGCTTCTCTTCCATCAATGTTTCTCTCTCTCCCTTCCTCACTCTCTCCAAAAAACCAAATGAAAATGTCCTCAGGCGAATATAAGAAAAATTAAATTAAATTAAATTAAAAAACTAAGAACTATGTGATACCTTCCCCATAAGCACTAACCTGTGTGATGAGACCATAAATATCACTATTTATGGAGTGAGTTATGTTTTAAGTATTTAGAAAGTGCTGGCACAGAAGTTTTGAGAAATGGCGAAAGACTTCCTGAAGGATAAAGAAGACAAGTTAACTTACTTTAATTAAGTCAAACAGCATTTGGGTACTGAGGTTACCTTTTAGTGAAAAAGGTATCTTTTTCATTTAAATTAATAAAATAATCCATAATTTATTTCTTTTCTTTTTTTAATTTTTTTCCATCACCATTTATCCCCTCATAACCTCTTCCACCTCTACCCAATCCCCTCCCCCCTACACATTTCTTTATTCTTTCAACAAATATTTATTGCCTATCAATAAATAATAAATTGCCTAGGCCTCCCCCCCACAAGAAATGTTAGGGTAAGGAAATTTCTGGTCTTACTAATTTTGGGGAACCACACAAGAGAGGAATAGCTTCTTTCCAACTTCCAGAAACAAATAAAGACAGAAATAAGTTTAAAACAGAACATGATGGGAAATCAGCAGAGATTTATAAAACACAGTTTATGGCCACCAGAAAATCAAAGAAGGAAGAACATCCCACAGCAGGGATAAGCAAGGTCTGGAAGGGCAGAGAACACCGACATGGGGGTCAGGAAAGCTGTGCTGGCAGAGGCAAAGGCATGACTAAAGGCACAGAGGCATGTGGGCAAATGATCTGCTCGGGCTACTGGCAGCCAAGTGGGGGCACCTTCTACATTGGGGGGCAGGTCAGAGTGGCAGGAGAGTCTCAGTGTCAGAGAGAATCCTGAATACCATTCAAGGAGTTTGGACTTTTTATTGAAGACCTGTCAGCAAAGAGGATTCATGAGAACAGGAAATTCTATAAAATATAAATTAAAATGTAGTTTTATTCTTTAAAGGTTGAAGAATTTTCTTTGCTTGTTTTTGAAGTAATTCAAGATGCACAAATAGAATAATACCTCAGCTCTTTTATAAACCTGGGTCAGAATTGAGAAGGGGAGGGACAGACCACCCATCACACCCTGAGCAAGCAGTGTCTTTGAATATCTAGAGTAACACAAACTAGCGGCTAACAGTGTTACCAAGCCAACATCCTGCGTTATCTGCTTTCATGAGTAAACAAGAAGCTATAATTAACCTGATGTCCGAAAGTGTACCACAAGCATGGTCCACAAAATGCTCAGAAAAATGGTTCTTAAGTAGATTAAACATTTCTCCTACTATGTATCTTGTTCACACCAGCTAGTAGTGAAGAAAATCAGTGTCATGGCTATTGCTGTATCCTTAGAAGCACAAAGGGAGACCTCAGACCTGGCCTTGTCCCCAGATACCAAAAGTGCAGATCCAAATGAAGAAGCTTTTGCTCCACTGCAGAAGAACATAGGACTGAGTGGGGAGCAGAGAGCCTTGCAATGGGGGGACTCAGATCTTGAGTTTCAATAACCCCCACCTCCCGCCAGCTTCCCGGCAAACATCAAGACTGCTTTTTCAATTTAGTCATCAACCATAGGTCTTTCTTCTTCCCTGTTCACTCACCTTGGTTAATGGGTGTTGCATTTCCCGTCCAACTTACTCCTCTCATTTAAAAAGTTCCCGACACAGTGACAAGTACACCCAACCTACAAGCTACTGGCTACCCCCAAAGTCACAGATAGTCATCAGTCAGAATGATGTTAACAGAGTCAGTAGAATGCCAGACTCTTACCCACCACATTCCCACAGGAGTTAAAGCCAAGGGAAGAAGGAGGTGGCAATTATTTAGCGGCATTAGTGGTGAGTTTATTGAAGTGGCATCAGTCATTGTCCTTGTCACCTTTATCATCATTATCATCCTCATGATGCCAAAAAGGTAAGGCAGAGAGTCCTATGGACATAACCCCTTCAGGCTTTAGATAAACTTATGGTGTCTACTCTGCCTTTCTAGAGTAGCCAACAAGAAGGAAGGAATAGAAAGAAGGAGGAAAACTGAATCCACTCCTCCCACAAGGCCACGCCAACATCCTTTCCCAGTACCGGCTGGCTCACCTCTCACATCCAACTTGCTTTGCCATCGCCAGCTGCAGATTCCTGAGGTTGCCCCACTGCACTACACATCAGTAGGTTTGCAGCGCTGGGTAGAGGATTCTGGCATCTACCCCAGGTTCTTCCTGCTCACATGCACAAGGAGCTATTTTTCTTTAATTTACCAGGTAATTCCCATGCCCTTCCTTGAGACACTTAAAGTTCAGGAAAAGGGAGCAAGGCCAAAGGATAGCAGACCTCAGGCCTCTGAGATCTTTATCCAGCCCCCACCTGGTTGCTGTAAATGAACTAGTCAAAGTGTTAGTTTTGTTTTGTATTAAAGCAAAAGATAACTGTTCTTCCCTTCCCCTCCCCAACTCACCCTACTTACTCTTCAGCTTGAATAAAAATAGTCCCACAGCTGAGGCTGCCATGACAACCAGTATGCAGCTGTCCACCAGCGATGAAATCTGCCTGCAGCCATTACCCTCCCAACTGGGGCTGCAGCCCTCCAACCCTCTCCTGTGTACTGGAGCCATCTTCATTCAAGGGGCCAAGGGCTCTGGGGAGTTCTCACACCACCCAGTGTCTCAGAACTTTTTAATTTGCTCTCATTTGTTCCTTTCAGTGTCCCCAGGCACATGTGACAGATATGACTCTCTCCATTTTACAGGGAAAACTAGGAGCTCGGGACGTGAGGTGATGAGCTGTACTGTCATTACCTGCTGGTTTAATGATGGAGCCGCATTTAGAACTCAAAGTTCCTATCCTCTAACCAGTTCCCAGACGGAAAGAGGAGCTGAGCTCAGGAAACATGACCCCAGTGGAGAAACAATTCTCCTGCGTAGAGAGCTTCCTGGCCACAGACGGAAGTTCCCTCGACCAGTCTGTGGGATCAATCTGGGAAGGAGTGCGGAAAAATCTGCTGCCCCACCACAGGAATGGGTTCCACAGAAACCCACCTTTCTCCTGGGTCCTGCATCTCTGGGGCTGCCCTAACCAGGCACAGCTTCACTGGCCAAGGTGGTCAAGATCCTTCAGAAGCACTGTCCATACCTGCATTCCACTGGGAGGAAGTGCTCCACTAGGACTCTCAGGGCTGGAGGCCTGCAGGCCCCTGTTTCATCGATCAGGAAACCCCAGTGTTGCTAATAAAGCTGTAGATACCACAGCTCTGGTGAAGGCTTCCTCTTTCTTCATCTCTTTCCGACACTTATAAATGTGCTTCCTCTCTCTATGTAAATTTCGTTCAAATGGCGTGGCACAGGCTTGTAATGAGGCCATTAATAACAAGTCTTTAAACAGCCTCTTCTTGGTTTCCTGGTTCAGGAATCAATTCTAATCTAAACAGACACTGGTGTCTGGGTTTACTGGTGTCAGGACAGACAAATGGGCTTTGTTTAGGGAAGGCCACAAAAACGCAATTCATTTTCACCCAACCAAGGACTGAGAGGTCAAAGGCAACTCTTCATGATAGAACTGAGCTTAGGAAATTGTGAAGAAAACTCCCTTCTTTTTGTTTCTACCACTCAGCCCCAAAAATTGCAGGAAAGGCTGAGGGGGTATTTTCTTGCCTGCCCCTGCCTGTGCTGACCGTTAACATAAAATTGTGAAATGACAAAATTCAGCTGGTCAGTTTCACTTTCCATTTTTATTGTAGGAAGGGTAACTTTCTCTCACTCCTCACCCTGAAAGCTGTATCTGACTTCACAGTATGGTCAAGTTGGGGTGGGGGTGTGATCCTCCCCAGTGAAGGGCTTAAAGAAACACAAAAGAATAAGATGGGACTCCAAATTTTGCTTAAACAATTATGGACCAAAATAAAAACTCCTTTAACCCTAGGCTGATGATTACCCCCCATAATTAAAAACTGAGTTATCAATACTAAAGGCAAGGCTCTAAAGATACTATAAAATATTTCCTAGCAACAGAAATGCAGCTATGGAGGGGTTCTAGAAGAGTGCAGTCAGCAAAGTCACAGAAGGCATGGACTCAAGCCCCACGTCTACCATTTAGTGGGTGATCATGAAATCTAAGCTTCAGTTCTCTCTCCTTTAAAATGAGAATACTGCCCTGGCCAGTGTGGCTCAGTTTGTTGGTGCATCATCCCGTAAGCCGAAAGGTCACGGGTGTGATTCCCCGTCAGGGCACATGCCTGGGCTTCGCATGCAGGAGACAGCCTATTGGTGTTTCTCTCTCACATTGATGTTTCCCTCCCTCTCTCTCCCTCCCTTCCCCCTCTCTAAAAGTTAGTAAGTGTGTCCTCGGGTGAGGATTAAAAAAATTTTTTTAAATAAATAAAATGAGAATATTTATTCCTGCCTGGCCTGCTGCAAGCTTGTTGGGAGTAAGTGTTAAACACATAGAGGCCCTTTGGAAACTGAAAAGTATTAGACAAAGTTAAGTTTTAGTTATTTTTGTTATTATTCATTTACCAAACGGACAGTTCCTATGCAATGATTCTCCATGTAGAAAGGGGCAGGCACGTACCCCTGCATCTGGCCACCCAGAGCCAGACAATCAAATGTGGCCCAGGGATGTTCCAGGTAGCCAAAGAGACAGGAAAGAGCCGAGATCCAGCCACCTCCATGTAGGAGCAGCAAGCCATGATCCCCACAACATAATAGGCGTTCTGTACCTAACAGATGACCCAGCGAGACTGTTCTCACTACGGTAGTCAATGAGGGAACCAAGTGTTTTGGGCTCAGTGCTTCTGTTGCTGTGGAAGCCTGCACTCCCTGGGCACAGCCACATTCTCTCAGAACAGGCAGCATGGCCGCAGCAGCGCAGCAGGGCAGCAAGCCCCTCTGCCTGTGGTCAACCCCCAGCTCGGCCACTTCCTATCTGCCACTTACTAATGTCTCAGTTTCCTCAAGTGCAAATGGAGATAATAATACCACCTACCTCACACAATAGTTGTAAGTATAAAATGAGTTGATTCTTATAAAACACTTAAAAGAGTACCGGGCAGAGAGGAAGCGCTGAAGAGTCATTAGCAATTAGTGTTATTTATCTGTTGACCAAATTGTTCTTCCACCAAACCGTGATTTCCCTGAGGGCAGATTCCCTAACATTCATCTTTGGATCCCCAGAGCCTAGAACGTAGTGCGAAGTCAATAAACGCTTCTTGCATGAACAGATGAATGATGGATGAGATGAGACCAACCACCTAACTGACTAACAGGAGAAAGTACAACACAAGGGAGCGCCACAGCAGGGCTTCACACCTGGAGGATTTTAGGGTGGAATCTAGAGAAACAGGAAAGTAACTTCCCAATTCACACCAGTGGGCTGAACTCAGCTGCCCTGAGAATTCGCCATGATACACTGTGTTCGTCCAGGCCTTCTGAGAAGCAAATGCTAAAACAGGGTGAAACATGCAAGAATTTTTACTAGGGAAAATGCATGAGGCAGAAAATGGGGAGGGAGGCTGGGAGACCCATGAAATGGTCTGGGCCCAAATGAAGGAAGAGGGCAGGAAAGGTGGATGGACAGGTCCTAGACCACTGAGCTGTCTATGGAAAGTTCTGCAAGTCTGTCACGGAATCCTTGAGCTGAAGCTGACCCTTGGGAGACCAGTGCCTTCCAGGAGCCGGCCTGCTCCAGTGTCCCTGCTGTGCTCAGTCATTGGATGGGAGCAGCCCATGAGAAGCATGGCCTTGGTCCAATGCTGTGATGGTTTCAGAGCACAGCCCTGGGGCCCTGGGTCAGTTCCACTCCCAGAGGCTAGAGGTCTGCCAGGGGCATTCTCACCGTGACCTCACACAGGGTGATCCTTAACAGCAAGGGATTCGGGGTACAGACAATGTAGGTTGGATCTTGGCTCTTCTGGTCGCCTTAGGCAAGTTACTCAACTTCTCAGGGTCTCATTTTCCTTTTTTGTGAAATGGAAATTATAATTCCAACCTCGCAAAATTGTTGTTGCCAAGCACTCTCTAACACATTATAAGGGCTCTATAAAAGGCAGTGGCCAAACCCCTGACCATTATGATTAATAACGAAGTACTTCTATTAGCAACCAGGTCACGGGAGCCGCTCCTGCTGTTGTATCATGTATTTGAGTTTTGTGAGTCTACCCCCAGGACATGGATCATAAAGCTGGAACCACAGTTTGGCAGTATCACAATTCAAACAACCAAACCAGTTTGTCTACAAATACAAGGTCACAGGGGCTTTCCTAGTTGCCTGTTTCCTGGAGGGGAGGCCAAGGTGGGTTGCACTGTGTCAGAATCCATCTACAGCCACAAACCCCTCTCCTTTCTTCTGTTTGCAGTGGTGTGTCTGCAGTGTCCTCTGTCTGTCCCCTGGCAGCGCTTTACTTGCCAAGGAAAGAGTGGTCAGGAACCCCTCCCCCAGGAAGAGGCTCACCATGGGCTCTTTGCTACGCTGCATGCTTTCTGAGCACCTGCTTTGGAATCCTGCTTGCTTTTGTCTCTGTGGCCTTAATCTTTTTTTAACCTTGGCCAATGTTCTGGTAGTGGCCATTGTCTAGCTATTGCTGCCTTCTGACCAGTATATCTGCCTGGAGTCACAGACTTGTTCCCTTGTTAGCCTGGCTGTGACCTGAGGAAATTACAGTTTTCGTGGCCTCGGGTCAGCTGGCTCAGGCCTCTCCCAGCCTTGCTGACCCTCGTGCCACAGCGGCAGTAACAACTAAGAGCCTACAAGGAAAGGAAAGGAGGCCCCAGACAAACCCAAAACCACGTTGTTACCTCTTCCTCCATCACCTCAAAGGCCATTTCTGTAGCCCCCACTTCCCAGAAAGCCACTGAAAATACACATTAGGATTTCTGGTGGGGGTTTTTTTACTGTTGCTTTTGAAGAAATGACCTTCAGTTTTTCTAACTGAAAAGAGTAAAAATTAAACTAAAAAGTATCGATTTTGCTTAATAATTAACAGCTTAAGAAAGCTGATCAAACTATACTTCTAGAATGATATTCTCCACTTTACAGGGACTTTTCCGGGGAATTTTAAGTTTCCATGTTGGCACCAGAATCCAACCCTTGAGCTGCTTCATTTCAGCTTGAGGTTGGAAAGCAGAAGGCAGAAAATACAGGAACTGGTTGAATCCTCCCAACCAAGCTAAACTGGGCTTTCCCATCTGAGCGGCGAGAACGTCACTCTCTGAAGTGGAAGTAAATCCACAAAGCAGAACAGGCTGGCCGCTTGCTTATCAGCCTCCACCACGAACACTGAGGCCGTCTCTGAACGCAGCTTGTTTTTCTCCATCCGTCCTCCCAGCCAGAGCTAGCGAAGTGCTGGGCCAACCTGACACCAGGCATGTGCAGTGTCTGAGACAGAGAATCCCCATCGCCAGAGATAAGCGCTAGTTGGGTCACCTGCCCCATTTACACACAAAAAACATTTACAAGTGATCAGCCTCTCGACACTGTCTTTGCCTCTTACTTGCATTCATCCTTCTCACTAATTTAAAAAAAAAAAAATCAGTCAGATGTTGTGTCCTTGAAAATCCAAATTCTTACAAAAAATGATACCCTGAAATGAAACTGGGCCTGGATTGTCATGCTCCTACCTGTGCAGGTCAACGGTCCATTAGCCACTTGAGCCCAGGTGAGTCACTTCTCTGTTCCCAGTTGTCCTCCTCTGCATTAACAGAGTGGACAATACAATTCGATTTCACAGGCCCTTTCCAGCCCTGACACTCTGTGAGTGACACCCCACCAAACACAAAAATGCAGTCCTTTGGCCTTCTGTGAACGTTTCTCCCCAGCAAGCCCAGTCTGGTTACACGTAGCGTGAGATAGGCAGTGAGAGAGCGCACTTGCTGGTCCAGAGTCCACAGCATGAGGGCAAAATGTCGTCTTTGCTGTTATGTTACATTAATTACAGGAACCACTCGAAACCTAATCAACATTGGGGTCCGAACCAAGAAAAATCTGTTCCACTGATTTGCATCTTCTCAGAGGGGAGGTGGGAATGTTTGCAAACGTCCTGCCAGAGTGATGAATTAGAGTGGAGAAATCGTGAAGCTTTTAAAGCTTAATCAATATTCTGATATAATTTTGCATTTTTAATTTTTTAACTATGATTTTTATAATATGAGCCGTGGATGGTGACATTTTAAAAAAAGAACATGAGTTCAGACAGGTGGGAAACTCTTCCCTGTCATCCTTGCAACCTTTGTCTACCTGACTGCCACACCCCTGCACACCTGTGCCCCTCCCACTAACACGCACAGCCCACAGGACCCTGCTCTATTGCACTTTCCCTCTGCATGATATTGTAGTCCCTTTGCTGTGTTTTTCAAATCCAGCAGTCACAACATGGTTGATTTTCCCTTTGGTCAGGGTTCAGCAACCCTCCAAACGTGGGAGTGCCGGGCACAGACCCCTGTGTGGGGAGAGGAGTGCGACTCACTGGTATGAAGTGGGCAAAGAGCACCTGGGAGGCTCTCAGGCTCAGAAACCTCCCCCACCTCCACATTCTACTAATAAAAGCTTCAGCTGAGTTATCACACAGGGGATAATGCAAATGCCCTGGGGAAAGGTTCAGCTTCATGGTCACTTACACCTTAGAAGAAATTATTTTTGAGTGTTAGGTCATCAGGGCTTGAAAGACACTCCAGAACCATTTGCAACAAAGTTTCACTCAATACAGGATTTTTAAAAATCATAGTCAACCTCTATTTGAACATTCCTTTCTTCAATGGGTCTATGCCACTGATGGGCGTTTGGAATTCTCTGTGAAAACTCATCTTTATCTTCAGCCCAATCCTGTAGAATCTGTGCAAATGGTTCTTCTGCAAGTAAAGGAAGTCCCAACTTAATGTTAAGGACACTTATCCTCAGAACAGAAAGTATAGCAGATGGGTACGTTTTGGGGTTGCCGAATATGAGTTCAATGACGTCATCAAGGCCCCAGGTTCTTTCCATTTCTCTATTCTAGATTTTCAACTTGTGTGCTGCAAGAATTTTTAAAACATGCAGTACCTGACTATATAGTCAGGGAGACTGATCTCTTTTCCTTTAGATTGTCAAATAACAAAATGACAGCAGCCAACACAATAGCCATCCAGTGTGATCTCCCTGTCTTAAACCATAACTATATAAGTCATACAATGGAGTTGCATCTTACTGGTCACATCACATAATAAGGTTGTGTCTGATTGGTTAATTCATGGGATCAGAAATCCTTATGCACAAGTATAGACCCCTGATTTTTTTAAAAATCACTTTGGAGCAACAAGGATAGGTAATTACTATTATTATTATTTTTGGTAAATCAATAAAAATTATACTTATTTTGTTAGATTAGCAAGAAATAGAGGTTTTAGTGTGTTGCAGAATTTGAGTAATTAGTTTATGGGTGCCATGAGATGAACAGGTTGAAAATTGCTGCTCTATCCCATCCTCTTCAGCATGAGTTTCATTCTCAGATTGGTAGTAGCAATCTGCAGGTTCACTTTAGACACAAAACAAGGACTCGAGGAAAATGTGAAAAATATCCCCCAGGCATGAAATATAAACTCTTCCCTTCACTCTGATTTCTGTCCCAAGCACAATGACTATCACCAGGGGGCCATGCAATCATTGACTCTGCCAATCTTCCAGGCTGGAAAGAATGTGGGAACTCCCACCACAACGTCCAGCAGTCCTGCCTCCCAGGAAGCTCTGCCTCGAACACAGTTCTCCCTTACCCCACAACTCAGAGCACAGCCGCAGCCCTTTCCACAAAATAGCTCATACAACATGTTTCCCAGCATCCTGGTGGTCTTTCTATGGGCATATACTAGGTGGGCAGTTTTCTACTAAAAAGGTGGCACCCAAAATGAAACACCATACTTGGTAGGATGCAGTGAAATTACAATATCCCAAGACTGGGGAGTTATTTTTTTTTTATTAATGTAGCTTAATATTATAATGCTTTCAGTGCTGACATCATCCTGTTGGCTCCTTATCAATCAAGTAATCGTCTGTCACCTGCAGTTCCTTTTCACAAGTTAATGCCACGGGGGATTTCTGTCATGCTGTTCTAGTTGAATGGCTTTTACGAACCTAGAAGCAGAACTTGGGATCATTCAAATTGAACTAGATCAAGATAATTCTAAATAATGCTTCTGCCACTCAGTGTAATAACTACCCAGCCACCTACAAATGTTACCCACTTATAAATCTGTGTTAGTTTGCCAAAACTAAGTAACATAAACTCGATGGCCTAAACAACAGAAATCTCTTTTATCATAGTTCTGGAGTCTAGAACTCCAAGATGAACATATTGGCAGGTTTGGTTTCTTCTGAGGCCTCTTTCCTTGGCTTGCAGACGGCTGGCTGCCTCCTTGCTGTGTCTTCAAATGGTCTTTCCTCTGTGCACACACATGTCTAGGTCCTAATCTCTTCTAATAAGGATACATTGGATTAGGGCTTGTCCTAATGACCTCACTTTAACCTTAGTTACCTTAAAAGACCTTATGTCCAAATACAGTCTTATTTTGAGGTACTAGGGATTAAGATTTCAACATAATTCAGCCCAAACAAATTTGAAATCTGACTTTTGTATTTGCCTCAAAGTCACAGAAAAACTGGACAGGAAATCTGAGACCAGAGTCCCTTGCACTCTGCAAAGCAATCCTTCATGGACAACCATTAAAGGATAACGATTAATCTAATTACTTAGGCTGAGATTAGCCTCTCTCGAGGCGGGATTTTGACTGAGTTCAGAAGAGTGTTGAAGAGAAAGATCATCCTGGGAACGGGGGCATTTCTAGTTAAACAAAAAGAGGGTTCTGTCAGGGCATTTCCAGTCAGGGTGGTTGGCTTTGGACGTGACAGCTAAGCAGTGAATCGTAATGGAAAAGGTTGAAGGAAAAAGAGCTAGAAGGTTACCAAATTCAGTTACTTCCCAATTTCACTTAGGACATGGGCAGTGGCAACTGAAATTGAGACACTGATAAATACTGTGAATGTTCATAGCATTGACTGACTATGCCCATCTTCGTTACTTCCGTCTGCAATTAGCCAGGTGGGAACAGGTGACTTGGCATTTTGCCAAGTCATCATACATCTACTTGAAGACTTATGTTTCTATAGACACGATGATGGAAAGCAATTGCTATGCTGTCTGAATCTCATCCTCTTTAGAAAGGAAGGGCAGACAGATAAAGTCCTTCCCAGATAAGGAAGGTCAAGTTAAAGTAGTTCATCATCACCAAACCCTTATATGACATGTTGAAGGAACTTATCTAAGAAACAGAAGATGATCAAAAATATGAACAGTAAAATGATAACAAACTCACAACTATCAACAACTTAACCTTAAAAAAAAAAAAACTAAGCAAACAACTAAAACAGAAAGAGAGTCACAGAAATGGAGATCACATGGAGGGTTACCAGCAGGGAGGGGGAGAGGGAAAATGGGGGAAAATGTATAGGGAATAAGAAGCACAAATGGTGGGTACAAAATAGACAGGGGGAGGTTAAGAATAATATAGGAAATGGAGAAGCCAAAGAACTTATATGTACGGCCCAAGGACATGAACTAAGGGGGGAGGAGGAATGCTGGTGGAAGGCGGGTGCGGGGTGGAGGGGAATAAAGGGGAGAAAAAAATGGGAAAACTGTAATAGCATAATCAATAAAATATTTTTTAAAAAGAGAAAAAATATACACACAAATATAAATAATAAATACATATATGTGGGGAAGTACTATTAGAGCAACTATACAGAAATACTAAAAATTAGGTAGCACTAAAGAGTAGGATTTAGATAAACACCTGTTCTTTCATAGTTAGCTCAGTTACTCATTGATCCTTAACTGTTCCTTCTGAAATGAAATTGATTAATTTAAGAGGCAAAAAGCCTCCAGGTAGATTTACAATTCTAATGCCTGAAGCTTTAGTGATGTTACTAACCCCTCTGCCAGGGTCTGTTTGTGTGTTTGTTTCCTCCTTGCTGGTTTGAGAAAGAATGCAAAAGATGATAAATCCAGGTTGGAGGGCCTTCAAAGGTTGCTCAGCCTGGCTCCTGTACCAGAAGCTTGAAATCCCCTTCCCACTCCGAATGCCTACTTAAAGCCAATGGCACTGCACTTGGGAGCTCACCTGAGCAAGACCTGCCTCCTCTGGAGGAAGCTCTGTCATCTCCAGTTTCCTCGAAGACAAAATTGTCAAGGGAGAAGAGAAGCACCATTTTTCATTCCCTGCTCTAATTTGTGTTGCCTTGGTCACCATTATGAAATTAGTCTGTGATAACATGATACCTGGGTGGAGAGAGAGCTGTGTGACCCCATCCTTTTTGGGGGGTGAGGTGCTCATTAACAGATGCTTTTTAGTCACTTTACCAGCAACACCAAGCCTTGTCTCTGGTCTCTAATCAAACCCTTAACAGGGTTTTATATAAACTAAAATTTACATTCAATCATTGCCATAGCAACCATCACACAGAATTAGATACAACTCCTTCCCCTCTGACATAATCTACTTTTTTAAAAGAGCTGCTTTTCTCTTCAGTTGAAAATCCAAGCTATTCAGAAGATAACCATTAAAAATCTATTTTGAAAAACTACATTTAAACAGAACATAACAAGGTTCTAAAAACAGACATTTGAAGTGGTTTCTAAACACTTGGTACAATACACTTTCTCCCTCCACTGGTTGGCCATAAATTGCTGAAATCTCAAGGATTGGGTCTTGTGCTGGAAATTGTTTAAATCAAAACTTTGCTCCTAAGTCTGATGACCATCTCTTGAAAGATGCCCCAAAATAATGATCCCAAGCTGGGCAGAAAATCCTGATTTCAAAAAGGACATTCACACCCCTCTCACCGCTCCTGCACATCTCATGCCCTTGCTATGTACAGTCCCAGAGATCAGGCAATTCCGTTGTACTGAAAATTGAGACAATCAGATGAAGTCATTTTTCATAAGCCAAATAATTTGATCTTATTTATTTAAAGCCAAATAATAATGCACCAATGCTCTAATCATTCATTTATTCATTTGTCAAATATTTACTGAGCACTGCCATATGATGCCAGATCTATACCATAGATGCTACCGTATGCTGACAGTGGCGTCTTATAAAGATAAGAAAGACTTCGTCCAAAACCTCATGATTTTTACCTTTCCAATTCTATAGTACGCCAGATGTTTTATACCAAAATGTCAAAGAAGTCAAAACACATTTTCACTGAATGAACACCCAAGGCTGCATCTACATATATAGGAAACTAAGGCCACCTTGATCTGAGCATCACAAACTAGACCAATAGCTAATGGTTCACTTGTATCACTGAGACCCCGCAGACCTCACCAGAGGACACTCACTCTGAGATTTCTGAAAACGCCCTGAATTATTCCCAGTACAACTCTGCCACTTGGGACTTTTGGCTAAATTTCACCCCAAATGATAAAGAAGGCTCTCCCAAATGCTCCTAACAATCAGGTGTTGTGAAAGGCAATGAAAGATAGCTTTGTAAGGTTCTCAGTCACTCATTTCCATTCAAGACCATTGACAGAGCTAGTAGGCAAGGCAGGGTGAGACAGGCAGTGGAAAGAGGGGTATTTCCAAATAGTCACCAAAATATCTCATATGCCCAGAAATGAGAAATCTTACATATCAAGTGAAATAGCATATGTGAGCAAAGTGCTAAACCAGGAAGAGAAAACTGGTTTTATGTCAAGTGCCAATACCAGTGGAGTGGGGTGGATGCCTAGAACCCTAAGTGAGATCATTGCTGAGGTCCAATCCCAGCTCAGTGAGGACAGATGCCTTGATCCATCAACGAAGTTTGGTCTGGGAGCAGGCAAGCTGCACTCTACAACATGACCCACTATTCCAGACCATGGGAGGAGGAGCCCAGGCCGTGCTGGACCAGGTGAGGGGGGAGTAGGGAAATACATGCCACTGAGTTAGTTACTTGGGAGTTAGTTATTGCTGAGTGTGTAGCAATAATCAAAAAGAAAATCCCAATGCATTCAAAGACCAATGAACCTGTGTCAGCAATCTTAAGAAAAACTTTTGAAAGGCACAACTGGCAGAATTTAAGGCAGAATGGGTAACTTCTAAATGTTTGAAAAAGAGCCAACCAAACACATTCCATATTAGAAAAAAAATGCACCGAGAAGCACAACAAAATAGAAAACCTAAATATGATCACAGAAATCAGAGATTGGAGCATTTGAGGTGACACCCCCTAACAAATACGTCCTGTTGCCAATTAAGAAGACAAGCTGAGGATAAGATTCAAGTCCTTTTATGAGAGATAAAGAGTCTCACCAATAAATGCATGCAACCAATAGGAGTTCTTGGCTTTTTGTTTGATTTTGCTTTTTTAAAGATTAGTAGGAAGGTTGCAATCTCCTGAACACAGCCTCCTGGTTAATGATGCAGATGTGTGGTTTTTGTAGTCAAAGGAAGCAAAGAATGCTGTTTTTAGTATCTTAGGGCTGTGGACTCACTGCTTTTGAAAAATATAAATAATTGTACTCACAGAAGCCACAAAATTCAACCTGTGAATTATTTATGTCTTCATTTTCTTCAGAGTTTTTTAAATGACCAATATACAATCTAAAATGATCCCCGCGTGGTTTTTTTGGTGGTCACTTCAGTGGTCATCAACTTCAAGATGCACAAACCTATTACTGGTGTGAATTAAGCAAAGAGAGAGCACCCACTCCTAAGTCTCCCCAACTCTGTTCAGTTCCATGAAGGTCAGAGTAGAGGCAGCCAGGCTGTGTAGTTCAGCAAGAAAGGATGCTGACCATCCTCACCTGCCTCTGGTCCCTAGTGCCTCTTCCAAAGCCAGATTTGGAACCAGTGATGGGCTTCATATCTCCTGCAATGGGAATACATAACTGCATCTCCTCACCTTCCTTGTGGAGGGAAGTGGCACACTAAAACACATTCCAGGAATGCAAACTTTATTGAGCATTTACTATGTGCCAGGCAGTGAGCTAGATACATGGATGATCCAGCTAGATACGTTTCGTTTTGCAGCTTGCTTTCTGTGCTAGCTCATGGACAGCTGTCCTCTATCAGGTTTTCTTGCTTCAGTTCTCAAGGACCTCACTGTCTCTGGGTCATGAGATCTAAACATAAAAACTCCAGAGCAAAGAGAAAGGGTCAACAATAGGAGAACGCTTAATACATTCACCCTGAAAAAAAGGCAGAGAAGTAAAAAGGATGAGCGCTCCAAATTTCCATGTCTGAGAAAGGACATCTTAGAATCATTCAGGTATGTGAACAAAAACTTCTGAAATTCATTTTCCTCCAAGAAAGAAGGTTAACAAAAAGTTTCCAAAGGTTTTGTGGGGTTTTTTGTTTTATTTTGTTTTTTGGTTTTTGGTTTTTTTTTTTAGTACTGGATTGCAGGCCCATAATGAATAAAGAGAAACTGAGAAAGTTTGTTATATCTTTGACTTTTTGAGGCTGATCTCAAAAAGGACCAATATGCCCTAAGACAGAAAAATGCTCCAAGATAAAGAATTAGGCTTGAGTGACAGGGGAGGGTGCCTGAGGCTGAGGTCTAGAGGCCCCACATATGAACACCTGAACCCCAGGAGCTCCATGTTTACCTGTTTAATACATTGGGGGTATACATAGGTTTTATGCAGAAGCTGAAAAGCTTCTGCTGCTAAATACATATATATTTATAAAAAGAAATATTCCAATAAAATTGCACAAGTCAGCAGGGCCCACATGGTAGAGAGCTTTGAACTATTCTATGGTCAATGGTTCCCCATTTGGGTTTTAGGAAAACCAATCTGGCAGTTTGGTGGAGGAAGGGCTGGAGAGGTATGAGATGAGAAAACCAATTAGAAGGCAGGTATTGATGAGTTAAGATAAAAAAGTGAGGTACATAGTAAAAGGTATACAATAATCTATAAAAAAAATTCCCGTATGTGTATATGTTGTAAATTCACAGAAAAAAAGATCAATTGAAAAAATGAAGTTGCATTATAATATGTACAGAATGACTCTGTTTACAGTGAAAAATGCCTGTGTGCATGTTTTCATAAATTCATGAAAATGGACTAGCAAGATGCACACCAAACTGTGCATGGTAGTTAGCCATTACAGAAGAGAATAAAGGTTTGGGGAAGAGGACAAATATTTTTACTCTTTCCTCTATTAACTTCTGATGGTTAGAAAAAAATTTATAACAAGCATGTATTGCTTTTATAATTTTAAGAGATTTTTAAAACTTAAAAAAAATGAAAGATTACCATAACATAAAAGATACAGTTTCTGTGACAAGAAATGATCAGGGCTTAAAACCAAACCAGCAGCCATGAGACTAGAGAAGGGAGAATAAACCCAGCAGGCAGATGCTGACAAAGAGCAGCGATGAGCCTGGGGGTGGCTGGAGTCAGTTTCACTTCCTGACAGCCCCATGAGGTGGGCATTTTCACCTCACTTTACAGATAATGAAATGGAGTCTTGGAGAGCCTTGCCCTCAAGCCCAGCACTGGTTACTAAAGCCAGACTAGAACCTTGGCCCACCCGACTCCAAATCTTAGACTTCCTGCCTTGGCCCGCTGATTTCCTTCATATCCAGGGCCCTTTGAACTTCCTTTTCCATGCTCAAGTGCCAATCCCGTGCAGCAGTGGGAAGCTAGGGAGCGAATTCTGACAGCACAGGGTAGGCCCTGGGGAAAATGGTAAGGCTGAAACATGCTCCCATCTCCCCGGGGGGCGGTAAGTCCCAGATGTTAAAACTGGCCATTAACAGACTAATACCCACATGCCACCTTAGCTCATGAGGATTCCTGAGTGCATATTTCTATAGAATCTGAAATGCCTCTGTAGCATCGAATATAGCACCAAGTCCTCACTAAATTCACTGAGTGGGTGTTTAATAAATATATATTAACAGGAGGGCAGCAGGATCACCTGAAGCAAATAGGAAATTGCATTTGATTCCTTATTTAGATCATGAATGTTCTGAGAACATTTTTTTTTTCTCAACAATTCAGGATGTAGGCAGTCAGTGCACAATTGTGACAGATAATGGCTGCGATCCTGCGGAGAGAGTAATTTAACCACTCCGTTACAAAGCTGCTTCCTTGGAAGAGTAGCAATAATATCTGTGCTCCAAGACTTCAATCAAACAGCCAACCAAGCAGATAGCATTTCCTAACATCTCTGTGTGCCCACACTGTTCCTAGGCTCAACGGAGAACCCTGCAGAAAGGCAGTACATGGGCGCTCCCCCTACAGAATTTACACTCCAGGGGGAACCAATGCCAGATTCAGAAAATGATTAGATAAATGCCTGTTACCTCTGGATGTCCAGCAAGTGAGTTCCCTAGAACTCTAGAGAGAGGAGAAACCATGGATTCTAGAATCTAAAGAAGAGGGACTTGGGTGGTAGGGTCAAGAATGAAGACAAAAGAGACAGTGCTTCTCCCTAGTGTCTTAGGACCACAATGGCATTTCACAGTATCCAGCAAAGCACCCATGGCTTTCAGGCTGTTCCCCCTGCACCCCCCAGCATGCCATGGCTGCTTGGCCAGAACTATTTAATGCCCTGACCACCACTCTATATATTTATGTGCCAACAGGCTATTGCAGATATAGGAACAAACAACCCCATGCCACCCAAATACCCCTAGGCATTTCCGCTGTTTATTCCATAGGCAATACTGGACGTCAGAGTTTTGTCATTCCAGCCAACCATCGTTCCCCACCCACACCACAAAGCAGAGGAAACCTTGTGCAAATGCACTGCCTAAGATCTTGAGGGTAAATAACTGCTGATAATAAGGGGGGTTGGTGATAAGAATCAAAGGGCAAGGGTATGTCAGAGGAACTTTGCAACTGATGCTATCTCCGTTGGAAGATAGCATCCTAGGTAGCCTATGGAAACTGACTATGACATTTGATCAGAAAATCTGTGTGCGAGACATGTTCCATTTCTCATTTCAGCAGGCTCTATAGATGCATTCCACTCTGTGTCAACTGGCATTGGGGAAAAGGCTGCCTCAAAACCTAGGGTCAGCCTGTAGCTGGGCTGAAACCATCTCTCCAGAAATCTTTTTAGTCATATCACTGTACCAGCCAACAAAAAGCCCTCTGAGAAAAGAGGGCCAAAGCACATTTACATTTTTTTAAGTTTTCAATTACACTTGACATACAATATTATATTCATTTCAGGTACACAACATAGCGTTTAGGCATTTATGTAACTTACAAACTGATCATTCTGCCAAATCTAGTACTCATTGGGGAAAGCTCTTTATCCCCCAAAGCTCTTTATACAGGTCCTTATGCCACTAACTCAAGTTAATCTTTATAATTTTTTTCCTCATTGTCCCTCCCAAATCACTTCTTGGCCCCAATTCAAATGCATTCTGCGCTTTCCTAGCTCTCTGCCTAGTCTATGGAGTCCCTTCATCCCAGGATGTCATTCCCTCCCATTCTCACCAATGCCTCTTAAATCCAACCCTCTACTCCAGTGCTGTCTCCTCCATGAAGTTTTCAACTGATCACCCTGTCGAAAGTGCCTTCTTGTTTTCTGAATTCTACATGCATGCCAGTCCCATGGGAGGCATCTCTCACTCTTATGGTCTGAACTCACCCACTAGGCCACATCTTTCTCCACCCTCTAACCCAGCACCAAGTCCTGCTGATTCTGCCCGCATTTCATCTCTCCAAAGTGTCTTTCTCTCCACTTCCACTGCCTCTGTTGAGTTCAGGCCCACCTCACCTCTCCCCTGAAAGATACAATAGCCTCTACCCAACCTCCGATCTCCAGCCCTGCCCACAGAGCCACCGGACTGAACTTACTGAAAATCAGTTCTGATGATGTCAACCCTGACTCTCAGCCCTTCAATGTGTCCCCATGGCCTTCAGAGCAGTATAAGCTGCTTAGATAAATAAGAGGCTTTTTAGGATCTGATCTTCCCTCTAACCTTCCCATGAAAGCATTAGACCAGTTCTAAAACTTTAGTTCCCAGCAGAATCAGGATAATTGTTGAAAAATACACATACCCAGTCCACTCCACACAGACAGTCTTGTTCATTAAATAACTGGGACAGCCCAGGAACGCGAATATTGAAAAAAACATGTGGGGCTCATGTATTAATGGGGAACATGAATATTTACAAAAATATAAGGTTCTCATATTGGTTCTTCATCAACACCAAAAACACATGGTTTTGATGGCAGTATTGTGAGGGTCATACTTTGAGAACACTTGATAGAGACATCATGCAAATGGGACCGGAAACAATTTTTGAGAAGTCAGTGAAGGCAGTGGGTTAAGGTTAGAGGCTTGGGGCAAACCTGAAGTTCCCATGAGCCATTGGGAAGGTAACTTACTGATTCTGTGTCTCATCTGCAAAATAGAGATAATAACAGTATTTATCTTACAGGTTAAGATTAAATAAAACCATCATTATAAAATGGCTAGCATAGCGTTTAGCACTGTAAATATCCTACAATTGGTGGAAGCTGAAGGAAACCAGGAAAAAGTAACAATGTCCCGGCTTTTATTTTGCAGTGCCTCCAGGTTGGAAGAGACCTTAGAGATTCCTTCTTCGGTGTCACAGGCAGATGTCTATCCAATTTTAGTGCGGAGACTTCCAACGACCCAGCCTCTGGCCACCACCTCCTGAGGCAGCCTCTCCATTGTTAAGCCATACCAGATGTTATGCTAACTTCTTCCTTAAATCTACTAGAATTATGTTTGTCAGTTACCACTGTCCATGAATCTTAATCTGCCCTCTGGAGCATCATCAAACACTATTCTCATTTCCATGAGAGTCCTTCAAATGTTTGAAGGTAATTATCAAGGCTTTCCTTGGTATTTTCTTCTTGAGGAAGGCAAAAGGACAGAAGATGAAACTGAGTTCAGAGTTACAGTCCTGGGCTTTTGTCTTGAGCCAACTGGGTGTCCTTGGGCAAGGCACTTGACAATGCTGAGCGTCAGTTTCACTGTAGCCCCAAACTCTACGATTCTACAATTTCTTCTATTTTTTCTCTTCCTTGGGCACAGACATGTTTCCAGACCCCTCACTGTAGCAATTGCCTTTGCATTGTTTGACAAGAACAGAACAGCACCCCCCCTTTGGGAAAATTCTTGATCTCTCACTCTTACCAAGTGGTTTGAGTGGAAGATGCCGCTTTTAGAAATCTCACACCCCAGGCTATCACCATGGGACATTCATAGTCCTCCCATGCCCTGGCCATAGTCAATTAGCCTAGAGGTAGGCAACTTATCCTAGTTTAACTAATTAGACCAGAGAGAACAAGTATTAATTCATCTCTGGAGTTGGACTTGGAAGGAGGTAAAAGATCCCAGGGATTGTAATTCTCCTTCTTGGAGATGACTTACCAGAGAATGACACCCACATGCACAGAAACAAAAGAGAGAGGTAGAGAGGTAACCTTGTGAAGTTGAAGTCCTTGATTCCAGATTATCTCTGAGGACCAACTGCACCTCTGCCCTTCCCATAGTTTGGTTAATCCCCCTTTTGCCCAAGCTGGTATTCTCTCCTTACAAACAAACAAGTCCAGAGTGATACAGTCTCCTTTCTAAGCAGGCCTCAAAAGGAGATAGCTCTGATTTATCCTTCCCCACTCCCAACCCCACCACCTAATTCTCCACTCCCCCGACCTTCTGCCAACAGCTATTCCAGACGGGTAACTAGAGTCCATGTATACAACACAAAAAGGGCTGTCACTTCTTCCAGCCTGGCCACTGTTCAGAAGGGCATTTCAAGGCTTCATGTTAGAGCAGTTAATGCCACTTGCTGATTCATATCGAGCATGTGGTCACCTCACACTCCCAGCTCTTTTTCACATAAACCATGGAAGCCAGGACTTTGCCTTTGCTATGCCACAATTGTATATATAGTTCAGTTTGTTTTGTTTTGTAGCGGAGGGTTGGGGAGGATGAGGTTTGGGTCTTAATTGCAAATAAACACTTAGCCTTGTTAAATGTTACATGTTGGGTTGGGGTCAATGTTCCAGTCCGTTGACATGGTTTTGACTCAAGATTTCATCATCAGTGACAAAGCTGCCCAACTGGCCTACCAAATGCACTGGGTCACAGATGTACCAGGACAGCCACGCCCTCAGCTCTCTGCTTCATGGAATGAAATGTGGGGCTCTGACCCCACATTAGCAGCTTCTGACTCTGGCAGCCTCATTGTTTTCTGAGTATTCCTATTTCAGGTCTCCACAGTTATGGTAACATAAGGAAGTTAAATTTTGTGTAACATAAAAGTATATCTGTGTCACTCACAAGTAAAGCCACTGTCTGCTGGAAAGGTTATCAACTGAGCAGGAGAAAGTTCACAGAGATGCTGCCCCCAAATCAAAAGTCAATGATGGGAACACATAATGATTGAGAAGAGGCCTTGAAAACTGTAAAAGTCAAATGTGTTGTAAAATATATTTCAATACAGTCATTTTTAAAGTTTTATTTATTTATTTTTAGAGAAAGAGGAAGGGAGTGAGAAACAGAAGGAGAGAAACATTGATGTGCAAGAGAAACAGTGATTGGTTGCCTCTCGCATGCCACCAACTGGGGGGCCTGGCTGGCAACCCAGGCATGTGCCCTGACAGCCATTTTTAAAAAATCAAATGTGAGCTAAGGAATGATATCTTGTGCAAGCATAAAATTGTGTTAAAAAATGGACTCAACTCTTTTTGCATAAAATCCAACAATAGTTGATTAAATTTCTGGGTGGTTTACTTAAAATAGCACACAGCCCTGACCAGTGTGGCTCAGTTAGTTGGGTATTGTTCCGCAAAGTGAAAGGTCACCGTTTGATTCCCAGTCAGGGCACATGCCTGGGTTGCGGCTTTGGTCCCTGATCAGGGTGCATGTGAGAAGATGTTTCTCCTGCCCTCTTTCTCCGTCCCTTCCCCTCTCTCTAAAAATAAATAAATAAAATCTTTTTTTTAAAAGAAATAACATACAGCTGAAATTATGATCAAAACTGTTAATACGATCAAATCAACTTTCTTTCTTAATTTTTACTTTTACTTTTCAAAATAAAGCCCCAATAAATTGTTTCCCAGGATCAGTATGTCCTTGGATTATGAGGGCAACCTAAACTTGAGTTGTTGCCATTGTTGCAACTCTTGTGCACTGTCCTTTGCCCTCAGAATAGCCCTGCCCCTCTACTTTGCCACATGACAAATCTTTGACACTCAGAAGACAGTTTCCATGATTCCAGAGGAACTACTTTTCTCCACAACAAGGCTTATTTTTTCAAACATTTATCATCTGACAGAATTTAAAATCCCCCCATTCATTCCAGTCATTCAATAATTTACTGAAGACCAACTATGTGTGAAGCTCTGTCCTAGGCCCTGGGGACACAATAGTGAAAAACATCACCACTCTCCTGAGGCTTACATTCTATTGAAGGGACAATAAATCAAAGAAAGTGATCAAATGGATGGGTAGATGAATGAATGAGTGGAAGGATGGATGGATGGAAGGAAGGAAGGAAGGAAGGATATCTGTATGTGCTTCCCATAGAAAGAGTGAACACTTCATGTAAGCCGACCAGTGCAGGGTAGAGGAAGAGCCTCTTCTCTGACACCAGTACTTCTGTTCTTAAAACCTCGATGTGGCATTTACTTTTTTTGGAGGTGACTTTGCTCTGCTGACCACGTTTAACTTATCTTCAACAAAACCCACCAGACCTTCTTACAAATGCTGCTCTTACACTATACATCCCTCCATCCTGTTCTTGTACAAGAGTTTCATAATTTTTTTGGATCCTGAGCAGAATTTTTATTGATTCTTATTAATTTTAACTTATCTTTAGCCCATCTTTCTAACCACCACACACTTAGATGAACTAGAAAGTGAAACTTGCAAATTGTAGGACTGTATTAACATACACACTTCTACATCACTGCTGTCTATACACTTAAAGAAAGAAGAAAAATGTTCATTTTAAAATTAAATGCTTGAATAAAACTAAACTACTCTAAAATTTTAGACAGTCCAAATTACTACTCTGAGAAAATGGCTGCCCTGCCTGAAAGCCATGGTTAACTTGGGCTCCGTGTTACCATTAGATTATCACATGTGTAACATTTGCCGTAACTGCAAGCCATGCCTTTTCTTTTCTTTCCCAAGATGGGTTCCCAGGAAACTCCTTCTTTTCTTAATAGATGCTATAAGGAACTGTTGGAGGGGCCCTCAGGATATCTCAAGTCCTTTTATTATTCAAAGAAAGATCCCTAACTTCTGTTTCAGAGCACTGCACATGCTTGGCATTAAGTAATTAATGGGACAACTGGCTGTGAATTGGCCCCCTCCCTCTAGGACACATAAACTCTGTAAGAGCAGGAACTAAGCATGGCTTTTTCATCAGGTTTTCCCAGGACTTTGTAGAGTGCCATCCCCATGGCAAGCACACCATAAGCTCAATAAATATATGTTGACTGTAAATATAAATTAACAGTCTCATCTCTGCCACTAATTGTGTCACATTGGGCAAATCCTCTAACCCCTCTGGGTCCTACTTTGTTCATTTTAAACTAAAGGGGTTGGGCCAGATGATCCTGAGGTTTCCTTTTCAAATGTTCACATTCTGAATTTCCACCTTGTTGACTAGTGGCCCTGTCTCTGTTTTCCAATTAGAGACTCTGAAGCCAGATAGTTTCCAGAGCACTGGCAAGTTTTCATCACATGAACATCCCGGACCATGGAAGGAGGGATGCTGAAGGATTTCTGTGACCTATGGAACTTTGAATTCTAAGTGACTACAAAATAACAATAAACGTTTAGGCTACCAAATCACCGTATGATTATCTCGGCATTACATCCTCCTGAAAAACATTTAACATACAAATCTATAATCACAGTCAGAGACCTCCTCTGGCAACAAAGCAAGCCTTTGAAAAATGATATTCATAAAGTTTTGTAAAATGAAAAGGGGAATCTGTTTCAGAATGAGTAACAAGTTGACTCCGTTTGGAATGCTAAATGCCACATCCTGCCACAGAAATGGTCTCCCACATTTTACATGCTCAAAAAAAAAAAAAAGAGTCAACAGCTAACTCTAATATTCTATTTGCAAGCTTGAACTATAGCCACAGCCTCAAACATTATCTGTATATGTAAAAGGAAACTTATTTTAGTCCAATTTAGAAGTAGAGCATTTTCATTTCATCATCAGCCTCCCCTCTATTTCCTGTGTTATCAGATGTCAGAGAGAGAGAGCCAGTGGTCTGTTTGCGAAACTGGCAACTTCGCAGACAAAACATGCACGTTCAACCAGCATTCTTTTCCAAAAGAATGTAGTATGGATCTAAACTTGTAAGAGTCATGGGGAAGATGCACATATGCAGAAGGCATAAACCCAGAACAAAGAACAAAAAGGTACCAAGGAATTCCTGAACCGACTAAGCCAATTCTAGAGGTCTCCCCTGAACTCTACAGATTTCTTTAGTTCAATGCTCTCCTTCAAATAGGACACACCCAGTCTAACCCTGGCTCCTAACAGACCCACACGCCCCGCATGGAGCTAACAAGTCCAACTGTTAACTAGCTTCCATGATGGCACACCCGATTCTTTTGTGGGACCAGTTGTCCTGTCCGGTACATTTTAAGTATGGAGACAGTAGAAAGGATGCACTCTCTGGACCTGGTCTTGCTCTGAATTAACTTGAAGGGTTTCTGTTTAGTCACATCCTGACTATGTGGCCACAAGACAAACCTGCCATGGAAACAGCTGATGATCCAAGTAGCACCTGCAGCACAGGCCACTAAGAAGGACGCTCATGGGAAAACTTTCTCTTTCTCCACCTGGGACGTGCAAAATGGGCTCAAGGGTAAGGAAAATGGACAAGAATCCATGGGCACATCTGCCCATAGGGTCATCCACCTGTCCACCATTAACTGGGCACCGACCACACACTGGTCCGCAGGGACCAGCATTTTCTTTAGAAACATAAACATGCTGAAAATGAAATAATCTCCAAATGTTTTTTCCCCACAGAAAAGACAATTTTTTTAATTACTGATTTTGTCCATTTCTCTGTCTTAGAAAACCAACTGACCACTGTTTGTGTTTCCATTTTACCAAATTTTGTCTAAATTAGGAAGTTTTCTGCTCATAAGTCCATATGACAAGTCTTCTGTGGTTTCAATAATTTCTCCAATGGGCAGATAAAAAGTCATTTACAGCATAAATCATCCTACTGCCTTGGCCATCTGACACACTCTCTGTCATGTGAATGGCACTGGAAACAAATTGAAAAGCTGTCAAAACATCCTGTAATATAAGGGAGATTAACAGACCCATTCTGTCATGCATATTTGCCCCCATTTCCCCTGTCCCTGTTACCTTCCTATGAACCCATAAATCTACATATAGACCCTAACAAACAGCACAGGGAAGACGTCAGACACATGCGTTCTTTCATTCTCACACCGGTACCAGCGTCAAGTTATATTTCCCTAAGACTGCATTTGGGCTCATGTACACAAACAGAAAACTATTATTATGTCATTTAAGGTCCTATTTAAAAATTCTGCTGTGAAAGATGATTTGTTATCTTTCACAGCAGTGGGAAAATCCGCTCTATCTTGATGGGATTTTGAAAACTATCAGATTGAGACCCAGCAATGCAAAGTAAGGTATGTAAACATCACACATAATTAAAATGAAATTTCATGGCTGCAAAGGTTTGAGATGTTCACTTGTGCTCTCCTCAGCATTTTAAAAAGGAGAAGAGCAGATCCAGGTGGCCATATGACTCGCCCAACTTGCAAAACCAGTCAGTGTCAGAGTCCATGAAATATACACCTCTATTCTCTTACTTTTTATTATAAAGACTATAGTAACCCAAGAGACATCAATCCAGATTTGGTTGGACAAGAATAAAAACATGACTCAAACATAAGTGGCTATCCCTTCCTTGGAGTCATTAGCCCACACCAGTCGGTGACGGTACCAGCAGTACAGCAATCATATACACCAATATCACGCCACTTCCCCTTCCCCAGAAGAGCAGCCTAATGAAGCTGAGAAAGAGGCTAATGGGGTTACACAGAGGAGCTTCACCTGAAGCATGGCCTTTTTGGATTGGCTGGGTGCAAGCCCAACTCCTTCCTCTAAATCCACAAAATCCCCATGAGTCCATCATCTTTGTGTGTTAAAACTCCTAACTGAAAGTCAAGCATGAACACAGTAGAAAAATTAGAACAATGGAGAAATGTCAAAAACAAAAAGTTCAAAATGCCCTTCATTCATCCAAAAGCAACCACTACCAACAATTTCTTGTGTATCTTTTCAGGAAAAAAGTCACACACACATAGTTTTAAAGTTGTGTGTGTGTGCGCGCATGCACGTGTGTGTGGTAAGCATCCTGACTTGATTCGGTCTTGACATAGGTTGCCAAGAGATCAGTCCCACTACTTTAGATGATAAACTGGTCATTACAAGGACAGAAAGAAACCCTCTCATTAATCAAAGCTAATTTTGTCTTAACTGCCACTGTATTTGTGGACCTTAGGAAGATAGTTAAACAGCTGACAAAATATTGAAAGGGACAAAGAAAGGGGAAGAATAAAGAGGAAGCACAGGAAAGAGATTAGTGAGAAAAGGAAAGAAAAAGATAAGGAGGGATTACATACCGACCAGCACCTGGCAGATGTTCATTCAGTTCTTTCTGAATGACTGACTCACCATATAAATGAATGAACGAAGAAACCAGGATAGGCATATTTTTACACATGACATTTAACATATTAACTGATATGGCCCCAATTCTCTGAAAAGTAAGCATCCTTCTTGATCTACACTGTGTATCATGGTAGCCACTGGCCACACGTGGCTATTGAACATTTGACATGAAATATACACCAGATTTTAAAGACTTAGTATTTTTAAAGGCTGTAAAATATCTCATTAATAATTTTATATTGACTAGATGTTGAAATGAGAATATTTTATTTTATTTTTTGAAAATATTTTAGATATATTGGTTAAGTAAACCATATTTTAAAATTAATACACCTGTTTCCCTCTCTCTCTCTCTCTCTCTCGCTCTCTCTCATTACTGCAGCTACCAGAAAACTTTAAATTTCCTATGTAACTCGCCTTTTACATTTTTTGGATAGGAGTGGTCTGGATTGTAGATATTATTACAGCACTGACTATGTCTGTCTTTCCCTGATCTATCCCAGCCCCTAGTACAGGGCCTTGGGAATAGTCAATGCCCAATAAATATGTACCAGATTAAAGGCTGTCTGCGGTACCTAGACAAGGCAATAACTAAGCTTCAGACTGCAAGGCAAGAGGCCCTGACCCTGATCCTAGCTCTAACATAAAAGCAGCTGTGCGACCTTGGACGAGTCATTGAAACTGGCTAAGCCTTGTTTTTCTCATCTTTGAGTTGGAGATAATTTCTGCGTTTTAGAAAAATTGCATGGACCAAATGAAATAATGTCCATATAAGGGCTTTGAAATGGGAAAACAGATGTCCAGTGCCTTCCAAGTTCTGGTATTCTCTCTGAGCAACAGTCCCAGGAGAAGCGAGATGCAGAAAATACTGAAACAGCAGGACAAGAAACTAACCGATTAAATTCCTACAGCTCATGTTTCCATTCTGGCACATGTTAGAAAGTTTAGATCAGGACAGGTGCAAACTTGAGAATTCTCACACCAGTGGAAACTTCAGTATTCATCACTCCCTTTTCACTGCATCTCACCAACCACAGGTGGCAAAGGGACTTGCAAATACTTTCCTTGAGGGGCCTCAGAAAGACCAATAAACTGGAAGGAGAAGGCTGTCTCTGGGTGGCTGACTGAAGCAGCAGGATGGCCAATTTCACTATACCATCTGGGGCTCACAGCTTTATAGGAAATTGATAATCCCAGGAGACTTTCAGATCTCAGTGGAAAAGTTCCATAGGCACAAAAATGTACTGTGGGCATTTGTCCTTAACTGTTTCAAGCACAGCTAGGAGAGTGGAGGCATCTTATTCTACAAGGCAATCAGGGTACCTGGCAAGGGAAACCCAAAGGACACTTGGACAGACTTGGACAGGCTGTAGCTTTTTAGTGACACCCAGATAGATTTCACCATCTCGGTTGAGCATCTTCCCCATCGTCAAAGATCACTTCAAAAGAGAAGACTGTGTAAAGAAAGCATCTTCAGCAGGAAGCACTTAGGAGGAGCGTTGGGGAGCCAACTGCAGACTAAGCTGCAGCAGAGAAAAAGCAGACCCAACCACCCACAGACACAAGGCAAGTGGACAGCAGAACAAAAATAGTCCATTTCAAGTGGCCCATGGTCAGATTCTTTTGTTATTTTCTGCAAGGCCCCCCAGAAGCCCCAGAAGTCAATGGCTTACCATCAGCGAGGCCAACACATCAAGGACAGCAAGGAGGGTACAATGACTTCCCCTTTGCTGTGAAGTTCTGACTCTCTTCCCCTCTCTAAAGGCTGCTGCCTGTGACGTGGCAGCGAGTTGTGCCATGGCCAAGCTCTGAACCCATGGGACCGGTGCCCCGTGACCCACATTGTAACAGCCCATAGGGCCCAAGCTGCTGCGAGCCATCCAACCAGAACACCAAGGACAAGACAGCAGGTGTGGAACAGAGCCTGGAACAGGGCTGCACAGCAGAACCAGCTACGGAGCCTTTTTGAAATTCATGTTCCCGGGACTAATGCCCCGAAATTCTAGTTCAGTCAGTCTGAGGTGGGGCCCAGGAACCTGCATTTTAAACAAAGTGCAGGGCAATGCCAATGCCCAGACAGACTTGGGAACCTGAGGTCTAAAGAAACTTTATTGTCCCTAATCCTTTCTCTTCCATGAAGTTTTTCCATCCTTCTTATCTCTACAAGGAAGAGGTGAGTTGGGGGAGGACTCAGAGGAAAGCAAGGCCAGGTGGAGAGCATTCTGGAGTCTGAGGGCCGTAGGTTCCAAAGTGAACTGCTCCTGGTCCTTATGCAAGTCATTTAACCTCTCTGAACCTGTTTCCTCATCTGAGGAATGGTGGTAAAACCACCTACCCACTCAGGACTGCAGGGGGGAGTAAATGCACATGAAATGCCCAACCAATGTCAGAGTCAATGTCATAAAAACACTTATCTGAGTATTAGCTCTCTCTGTGAAGGGACAGAGGGGTGTAGGGCTGTTGTCCATAGCAGGATCTTTGCAAGAGGTGCTGCAAATGTGAGTAACTGACATAGGCATAAAGGGAAAGAAAAATTAAATGAACTGCAACAAAAAGAACTGTAGTAGGAGGGGACTTGGATTCAGGTTATTCAGGAAGGATGAGGAGATGCACAGGGGTGGGGTGGCGGTTCTGTCTCTGGGAGGCTGGAAAGATATGGTTGGGAGGAAACCGACAGAGACCTACAAAGATTTAGACCAAAGCAGCATGAAGATTTACTGCAACATTATTTATTTTTCAAAAAACAAAAATAACCTAAAGGTATTTTTTCTTTCTTAAAACATTATGATAAACACATATTACTTTATTTAAGAAACAAAATATTCCTTTTTAAATTTAGGGAAAGATTTTGGAATCCATGGGTTAGCAGAAAGCAGTTTTAAATATCCTAATTGTTTTTCTTTTAAACTCCAGTTTAACATTCAGGTTAGAACATTCATATTAACAAAGGAAAGTCAGATGAGGGCATATCCCTTTAAATTTTTCCCATAGGAACATAAGGCAAAATACATTGCAATTTGGGATACCATCTGAACTTCTAGAACACAAAGGCCATGAGGAAGGATGAGGGAGGCGAAGAGAAAATGATCCATGTAAAGAAGCAGACAAGATCTCTAGTGTCTCTAGTGAGATCTAGTGTGTCCCAATCCTTTCGAAGAATTGGGTGTAGGGCTTCCCTTCCCCCTCACACATACAACACAGCAACGCATGCACACACACACACAGACAATGATGAGAACTTTTGCAATAAAACTCAATATCACCCACCACGTCCTTTCCCACACAGGCTAAACAGAATCTATTTTTGCATTCAAATGAGATTTGCAGCAAAGAATAGCACTCTGGTAAAGAGGAAATAATTTCTGCGCTGTAACTGAGTTTTTCTCACTTCCTTCTTTTAAAGTAAGTCCAAAAATTTCAGAACAATAGTATGGTGTTCTATGCACTGAATATATATCCCTGCATACATCTTGGAATGAAACTGCATCATTTAAAAGGTTCTGGGTAATTTGCTGTCTCCTTAGAAAACTTATAATGATATATTACAGCTGGAAGCAACCTTCCAAATCATCTGGCCCAGCCCATCATTTTACAGATGAGAATCTTGAGAAATAAAACGGCTGTTCCAACACACTGAAGACTCTAATTAAAATATCTGCCTGATTCTAAGTTAGCTGATAAATTCAGAGAGAGAGGGTGGAAAGCAAAACCTCTAAAACATTTTCTAATGTAGTAATTATGATCAACGGGCCTATTAAATGAAGAAGTCATAAGGATCGTGATGAAAGTATACTCCCGCTCCAATGTCAGGACCACTGACTTACATCTGGAAAACTATGAGATTAAAAGTTGCCAGAGCTAACTCATGGAATCTCAAGTAGCAGCACAGGAAGAGAACCAGGAGCGCTACCCTGAAATCTGTCAGCATAAGCACCAACACTGGCCTAATCACATACCTAAACCGACAGGCGTGCGGGAGTCGCCCTGATGTGATGATGCCCCCACTTCCAGAAAAGTAGGGAAATGGTCTGTGCACAACAGAGGTACTTGACCACTGACCTGACAAAGGGAGGGTGGCGTAGGCCCTCACTCGATGTGGACCCCTGACCAGCAGCATCAGCATCAGCATCACCTGGTTGCTTGTTAGAAACAAGCCCCACCCAGACCTACAGAGTCAGGATACGCACAGTTGAAGATCCCCAGGGCCTCCTGAACACAGTCAGCTTTGGGAAGCCCCTGTTTAGGTAACACAGCAGCAAGAGAAAGTATGACCTGTAACTACATTTAACCTAAGTATCTGGAATAATTACCTCCATTACCAGTTCTACTCTCTAAAGCTTTTCATCTTTAAGCCTTATTTTAAATTTTAAGTGGTCTAAAATTTAGCCTAAATTTTAAATGGTCTCAGCGAAGATCTCATTAAGTAGTCATGTTTTTTCACAAACTATCTCAAAGTTAAGAAAAATATATATATAAATACCCTGGGAGCTTTACCATTTTTCAAGGGTTACATGGGTTAAAAATTGAGGTCTTTTGTTCCTGCTATTTTCCACTGGAGTCATAGCAGGGGCACAACCAATCCGTCTTCAGCTTTGAGGTAGAAACCTCAGGGACCCCTGGTAAAGGAGGAAGACTGAATTAAGAACAGAAATATGCTCCTGGTGAAAAGAAAAACTTCACATAAGGGAATTTTATAATCAAAAGGCTATGAAGGTCCCATGGGCCAACCATGGTACCAAGGGTGAGTCACTTTAGACCAGTCTCCACTCACATACTCCCAGGGATGTGGAACTCACCACCTCCACAGGCCACCCGTTCCATCTCTGCATGCTCTAACTGTTCCTAAGCTTTCCTGAAATTTGTCTGCCTGTAGCTTTCAACAGCCCTATAATCAGTAACCCCACGATTACTGTCCCTGCCATTAGTTTACCCCCATTTTAAATGCAGAAAGTCAAAGAAACAAATTTGCGTATTTTTTTTTCCCTATAGGTCTGGGGCAGCTTAGAGGGGTGGAATGTATGAAGTTTTTTTTTTTTTCTTTTATTTTGAGGTCCCTTAGGAAAACTTCATGTATACAAGAGGAATAGTCAAATAAACCATAACAAGTTATAGAGAATGTAACCAAGGACAATTCTACCAGACACCTCATGTTGGGACAGTGCTGTTCTTAAACACTGTGAACCTGAAGCCTCCTAGGAGTCAAAGCAGGTATGAAATAAGGCAAGAAGATGGTGCTTCAAAAATGTCTGAGACTCTTTGGCCTGGGAGAGTTGTAGGCTATTAGCCCTGGAAAGTGTCTTAGATAAAGTCTAATTCTACCTCTTACAGAGAAGACTGAAACCCAAAGAAGCTAAGTGACTTGACCAAAATTGGGCATCTGGTTGGCAGTGGAGACAGGCAACTGAGTGTCTCTAGCACTCTTCAGAGATCTTTTTGCTACACTGCCTGACTCTGAGCCTTGTTTCTTTTTTTAAATTGATTATTTATTTATTTATTTTCAAAGAGAGGGGAAGGGAGGGAGAAAGAGAGGTAGTGAAACATCAGTTGGCTGCCTCTTGCATGTCCCCAACTAGGGACCTGGTCTGCAAACCAGGCATGTGCCCTGATTGGGAATCAAATCGAGACCTTTTGGTTCACAGGTCCGCGTTCAATCCACTGAGCCATGTTAGCCAGGGCTGAGTCTTAAGTTTGTTAAGAAAGCTTGTCTAGAATAAAAACTCAGGACTTCCAGCCAACATGGAGGCGTAGGTGGACACGCTGCACCTCCTCTCACAACCAAGATTAAGGACAACAAAAATAAAGAACCAAAAAAAACCCCAACCAGAATGGATAGAGGATTGAATTGTACGGAAGTCCGACAACAATTCACCCAGACTGGTAAGAGGGGAGGAGTCGGCGGCCGGCAGAGAGAGGTCATGGCAGGAAGAAGCAGTAGCTGGTGGTCCTGGGTGCACAGGCGGCGGCAGTTACCGAGCGCAGGGAGGCAACGAGCAGATCAAGCAAGGCGCACAAGGTGGCTGACCATGGTCAAACATTTGTGCACAGATAAGCCAGGTGAAAACGGGCAGCGAGACTGACTGCGCAGCGCAGGGCCCCAGCGCTGGAAAATAGAGCCTAAAAGGACACTGATTGAGAATACTTATTGGGGGTAGAGTTCCAACGAACTCTCCCAGCCTCATGGGAGAGTTCCTTGGAGAGACCCATGGAGTCCTAGAATGTGCATGAGCCCACCCACACAGAAATCAGCACCAGAAGGGCCCAATTTGCTTGGGGAAAGCGATGGAAGGGACTGGAATCTGAGAGTGGAGCAGGCGCCATTGTTCCCTCTCAGATCCGCCCCCACCCAGTGTCACAATCCAGCTACTGGGCTGCCCCACCCTGGTGAACGTCTGAGGCTCCACCCCTCACTACATAACAGCTGCAACCAGACAAAAACAAAAACACCAACAAAAAAACAAAACCAAGGATGGCTCAAACGGAAGAATAGATCGCGGCCCCAGAGCTAATTTATCTAAGTGACCAAGAGGTAGCCAACCTATCAGATGCACAGTTCAAAGCATTGGTGATTAGGAAGCTCACAGAATTGGTTGATTTTGGTCGCAAATTAGATGAACGAACGGAGGCTACAATAAGTGAAATGAAGAAAAACGCACAGGGAACCAATAGAGATGGGAGGAAAACTGGGACTCAAATCAATGGAGTGGACCAGAAGGAAGAAACAAACAACCAAACAGAAAAGAAGGAAGAAAGAAGAATTCAAAAAAATGAGGAGAGGCTTAGGAACCTCCAGGACATCTTTAAACATCCCAACACCCAAATTATAGGGGTACCAGAAGGGGAAGAGGAAGAGCAAGAAGTGGAAAAGCTATTTGAACAAATAATAAAGGAGAACTTCCCCAACCTGGCAAAGGAAATAGACTTCCAGGAAGTCCAGGAAGCTCAGAGAGTCCCAAAGCAGTTGGACCCAAGGAGGAACACACCAAGGCACATCATAATTACATTAGCCAAGATTAAAATGAAGGAGAGAATTCTAGAAGCAGCAAGGGATAAGGGCACAATCACCTACAAAGGAGTTCCCATCAGGCTGTCAGCTGATTTCTCAAAAGAGACCTTACAGGCAACAAGGGGTTGGAAAGAAGTATTCCAAGTCATGAAAGGCAAGGACATACATCCAAGATTGCCCTATCCAGCAAAGCTTTCATTTAGAATGAAAGGGAAGATAAAGTGCTTTTCAGATAAAGTCAAATTAAAGGAGTTCATCATCACCAAGCCCTTATTATATGAAATGTTAAAGGGACTTCTCTAAGAAAAAGAAGGTAAAAAATAGGACAGTAAAAAGACAGCAAACTCACAGATATCAACAACCACCCCTAAAACAAAAGCAAACTAAGCAAACAAGTAGAACAGGAACAGAAACACAGAAATGGAGATCACATGGAGGGTTAGCAACAGGGGAGTGGGAGGAGGAGAGAGGGGGAAAAGGTACAGAGAATAAGTAGCATAGACAGTGGGTAGAAAATAGAGAGGGGGAGGGCAAGAATAGTGTGGGAAAAGTAGAAGCTAAAGAACTTATGACACATGGACATGAACTAAGCAGGGGAGTGTGGGTGGGAGGGGGTGCACAGGGTGGAGGGGAGTGATGGGGGAGAAATGGGACAACTGTAATAGCATAATCAATAAAATATAATTTTTTTAAAAAGAATAAAAAATCAGAGCTACTGCA